>JACEIK010000797.1:293500-327524 GCA_018107945.1 Datura stramonium
ACGATCTATATGTACTTCCTAACACTAATCAGAATCTGTGTGATTGTAACCTTGGTATTCATAGAAGGCCATTAGTACACTTACTAATTGTTGTCTAACGTTACTCACGAAGCGGTCAAGATCCGATTCTAAACTTGATTATTCTCTTAAGTAAAGGCATTTGGTTTACCTATAACCAATTCGTTGTTACTTGGATCTTGTAAAATCCATATCTCTTTGTTCATATTTAGTCTTTTCAATTAGTTTTCTAGTTATGCTTCCACATTTGTTTTAAGTTAATACTCTAGTTTTGGGATTCCCAACATTTGTGTTATCAAGTGGTACCAGAGCGGTTCTATCAAGATTCCATTCTTGATAATCTTGGGAGTTTCTTGAAGAAAGAGCAAAAAATAAAAAATAAAAAATAACGTTACTGTAGCAGTGAACAGTAATGTTAAAAAAAGGCTATTATGGCACTGAATAGTAACCGTTTAAAAAAAACAAAAAAAATGATATTGCTCTTCAAGAAATTTTCCTCATCTAATTGTTTCAAAAGAAAAAAAAGGAATGAAATAGAGGTTTTGATAGAACACAAGAAGAGGGGATCCTCGATCTTTATCTTGTTCTAAAATTCTTTCCTTTTGTTCGAGTCTTATTTCAACTAAATCCTATTCTTCCAAGGGTTGGTTCTTCACTTTCTTTGTGTCCCAAAATTCCTTATTTTACTAATAAGGAATTGACACTAGTGGGGTTAAATATAAATCCACGAAGTCTCTTTCCATAGGTCATTTGAGAGAAAAAAAGGCAGGAGTGGGTGAAAATAATTGAGGGAGAAAAAAAGCCAAGTTTGAGTGATACAATATTTTCTTTAAGTTGTCTAATACAGGTGATAGTGATGGTGAAAGGAGGGCTTATCAAGAAACGGAGATCTGATCAAGAAATATTTTTACTTTACAAGCTATGCACCAACAATTTGAAAGAAGAAACTCACAATTCCAAGAGATAAAAGATGACATTGCTGTAAAAAATGAGACAATATTTGAACTTCGGAGGGGAAATCAACCTGTTGTACCACCCCAAAATAATCCTAGACCTCAAAATATTAGAAATGTACCCCATGCCCTCATTGTGAATCAAGAAAATCCTATTTACGATTTGGTTGATGATTTAGATGTAAATCTAGATATGATAGGGAGAGATAGAAGGGGACAACGAGCTAGATTTGAAGATGACAACATAAATAGCATAAAGATGAAGATGCCATCTTTCAAGGGCACAAGAGATCCAGATTTGTACCTTGATAGGGAGCAGAGAGTTGAGCCCATTTTTTATTGCAACAACTATTCTAAAAGTAAGAAGGTTAAGCTTGGTGTTGTTGAATTTTCTGACTATGCTTTTATTTGATGGATAAAGCTTACAAGGGGTAGACAACAAGATGGAGAACCACATATTGCTACTTGGGCTGAGATGAAGAGAGTCATGAAGAAAAGGTTTGTGCCTTCGCATTTTCAAAGAGACCTGCAAAAGCGTCTTCAATCAATGAAGCAAGGAACCATGACTATTGATCAATACTTTAAGGCTATGGATATGGATATGATCCATTCTAATTGCATGGAAGACGAAGAGGCTACTATGGCTAGATTTATTAATGGTTTAAATAGAAAAATAGCTGATGTAGTAGAGATACAATTATATATAACTTTAGATGAATTAGTAGATTTAGCTATAAAAGTAGAAAAGAAAAATAAAAGAAGACATCATGCTAGTTCATGGAGAAATCAACCAAACACCATTTCCAAGAAGCCATGGTAAAAAGAAGAAGTATCTTCTAGACCTCAAGAAGACAAAGGCAAGGGTAAAGTAGATGAGAAAGAGGGAGGTAAATCTTTTTTTCCTAAGTCATCTAAACCTTCCAGTTCCATTCAATGTCATAAATGTCATGGGAGAGGACATATGATGCATGAATGTCCAACTAGAAGAAACATTATCTTGAGAGAAGATGGAAAATATAAGAGTGAAAAAAGTTAGGATGAGAAAGAAGAGGGATGTATGAGAGAAGATGATGTAGAAATGCCTAATGATGGTTTCGTTGGGGTAGTTTGGAAGATTCTTGAAGTAGAATATGAGACAGAAAAGAGTGAGAAAGAGGAAGAAGATGAAGCTGAGAGTGAAGATAGTGTAGAACTTCCTTTTAGTCATAGTTTGATTGGGGTAGTTAGGAGGCTTATGTTTATCAGTTTGGGAATTGACAGTGATGAACAAAGGGAAAATATATTCCATACTAGGTGTGGGATAAAGGGAAAAACTTGTTCATGATTATTGATAGTGGTAGTTATGCTAATGTGGTGAGTTCACACTTGGTAGATATGTTAGGGCTTGCATGCATGAAACACCCTAAGCCCTATCGACTCCAATGGTTGAATGATAGTGGTGAATTGACAGTCAACAAAGAATGCATGTCTTCATTCAATGTTGGTAGGTATGAGATGAAACTCTTTGTGATGTGATTCCTATGCAAGCTTGTCATATCTTTCTTGGTCATCTGTGGCAGTTTGATAGGCATACTTTATATGATGGAAGAAAGAATAGATATTCTCTTGAGGTTAATGGAAAGAAGTATACTTTTGCACCTTAAACTCATTCTCAAGTGTTTGAAGATCAAAATAGATTGCGGGAATCAATGGGAAAACAAAAGGGAGGGAATAAAAGTGGGCTTGAGGGAAAAGAAAAGAGTTCTGGCCAAGAGTTAGAAAAAAAGAGAGATGGCCAAGAGAGAGAAAAAGAAGGTAAAAACAAAAGCAAAGAGGTAAAAGAGGGCTCGATTGGAAAAAAAGAAAATTTTAGTGAGAGGAAAGTGGCTAAGAAAAACAAAAAAGAGAGTTTATATATAAAAGTCAAGGAGTGTTTGAATGAAATTAAAGAGGGAATTTCCATAATACTACTTAATTGTAAAGAAGTCTTGACTAATTCTGAGATACTAACTTCTTCTTTTCCAAGTAGTGTTACTTCTCTTTTGTAGGTTTTTGTTGATATTTTTCCTGAGGATATTCCTAAAGGTATACAACCTTTGCGTGGCATTGAGCACAAAATTACATTGTACCTGGAGCACAAATTCCAAATAGACCTGCTTATAGAAGTAATTCTGAAAAGACAAAAGAGTTGCAAAGACAAGTTAAAGAGTTACTTGAAAAGGGGTTTGTACGAGAGAGCATGAGTCCTTGCTCTATTCCTATTCTATTGGTGCCCAAAAAGGAGGGATCTTGGAGGATTTGTGTGGATTGTCAAGCTATCAACAAGAATAGAGTAAAGTATCGTCATCCTATTCCTCGTCTTGATGACATGTTAGACCAATTGCATGGGTCTAAGATTTTTTCTAAAATTGATCTAAAAAGTGGTTACCATCAGATTCGAATGAAACCTGGAGATGAATGGAAAACTACTTTTAAGACCAAATATGGGCTTTATGAGTGGTTAGTTATGCCTTTTGGCTTGACTAATGCACCTAGCACATTCGTGAGATTGATGAATAATATTTTTAAAGATTTTCATGGAAAGTTTGTGGTGTTTTATTTTAATGATATCTTGATCTTTTCTAATAATCTGGATGAGCATGTTGAACACCTAAAAAAAGTTCTCGAAGTTCTTAAGAAGCAACAATTGTTTGCTAATCTCAAAAAGTGTACCTTTTGTGTGGATAGTGTGGTATTCTTGGGTTTTTTGGTCAATTCTAAGGGAGTTAAAGTTGATGAAGAGAAAATCAAGGCAATCAAAGAATGGCCTAAACCTAAGAGTGTAACTGAGAGGATTTTTCATGGTCTTGATAGTTGTAAAGCCCTGGAAACTCAAAGACTAGATTTGGGACTTAAAATAGAGAAAACTGGAAATATGCAGAAATGCCTCAAAATGACTCACCTAACGAGCCATTATGAGATCTAACGACTCGTTAGGTCAGTCATGGAAGGGGTTATTGAGAAACGGAAGGGAGGAGTCAGTATAGCCAACAGAAGACCCCACATGTCGTGGTCAGGCACCACAATTCGTGGGAGGAGTCGTGGTCAGCCAGATATAAAAATCATTTGGGGTTGAGGTAGTGTACCCGATGAGTGGTGACCACGAGTTGTGGTCACTAGGTAACGAATCGTCATGTTTCCCATTAAGAGCCCAGGAGACTTTTTCAAAAAATCTTCCAGTGAACTTAACGAATGGACACAATGACCCGTTAGGTCCACCAATGAGTCGTTGTGTCACCCATTGTCCTCCCCCTCCAATTTTTTTCGTTCTTAACCACTGGAGGAACCAACAACCCGTTGGTTCATCCAACGAGTCGTGGTATCTCCTGTTTCCAGATCCGGTGACCCCAGGACATAAACAGTGAAACCAATGACTGGTCCCAATGAGTCGTGGTCTCAACCAACGAATCGTTGAGTGACCCATTGGGACCTTGTCGACCAGATTTCAGATTTAAATCCAGGGTTACTCTTTTAATTTCTCACCTACTTAGTCCCTAAACTACTTCAGTTTGGGTCATATTATGGGTTTTAGAGGGGGAAAACCGACAGTTTCTCTCATTCTTTTCCATCTCTCCATAGTTAAGTCCAAAGTTTCTCTCATAAAGGCTAAGAGCAGAAGTTAAAAAGAATGATTCTTCAAAAATTTTTCAAGGAATATTTTTAGGTATTTCCGTCCCCATGTATGTGGGAATTCAACAAGGGGATTGTTCTTCCCTTGTGTCCCCTAAAACTCTTCCTCAGTTCGCTATCAGTTCTAGCCCTGAATTTTTGATTGTGAAGATATTGCTATCACACCTTGTTTAAATCTTGAGGAATATTATCCTATGCTAATGTTTTATTTTTTCTAACAATTTGTAATTAGAATGATGTTTTTTCCATTGAATGTGAATTTTTTCCCTAACTCTTAAAAACTGAAACTAGAATTCTGCATAAGTATTGAATTCTCAAAATTTCTTGAATCTTTTAGAGTTAGGGGTTTCTATAATAGTTGTATGTGTTAGAAACTCAGTCAAATATATGTTACACAATTTTAGTCAAAAAGTTTAGATACTCAGAAATGTCAGCCTAGTCTCAATAAGATTTTTAGCAACCTCTGGGTTGACCAGAATAATGTTGCTGATTAGTTTGTCTATAGAAATTCCCCAAGTGTCAGTATCACCTCCTAGTTATTAGAATCAGATCCATAACTTAGTGTATAGGTCCACAAGGTGGTCATGACACTTATACAGATAGCTCTAACTAGCCCTATGACCCAATAAGATTACATTTGTTCTTAGATGGTTACGACGCTTCTAGATAAGCAGCTCTGACCAGTCTAGAACCTAGTTTTAGGATCTGGTCTGATAAGACTCTTAGGGTACCTTCAGTTATATATTCCAGATTAGTCTTGGACCCCAGATTTGATCTATCAACTTAGTATTCAGTTTAGATATTCCAGTGGGAGAAGGACTTAGCACCGAGTGGACCGGGGTTCTGGCGCACCTAGGTTCCCAAAACTACGTTGTCAGCATAGGTTACAGTATTTATTAGCCTAATTGGCCCTAGACATTTGTGATCACCCAATTCATGCCTCTATACCTTGTCAAGGTATATTGGGTCATACCGTGGGGCCTATACATCGGACTCCATGTTTAGCTCACGTGGTTCCATGTCGATTATAGACTCTCCCACAAGTCAGTTCAGTTCAGTTTCTGTTCAGTTTAGATAAGTATTTCAGACTTAGAACATTCTTTTACCATCAAACATGGTCATTTAGACCACCTCACTAGTGCAGCTATTCAGTTCAATAGCTTTAGTCGGTCCTTGCATGCCTTTTAAGTTTAGCATTTTCTTTTATTTATTCCATGGTGTTATGTTTCTCTCACTAACTCAGTACATTCAATGTACTTATGCATACTTTTATGCTGTATCATTTCATGATACAGCAGCAGGTTCTCAGACCCAGCGTCATTAGCTGACTTTGATCAGATCTGCCTCTCTCAGTGGCATAAATGTTAGTCCTCATTTTTCGAGGACATTATTTCATCATCTCAGTTATGTTTATTACATTTAATTGAACTTAGGGTTAGCTGGGGGCTTTTCCTAACAACTCATCAATTAGATGGCTTTTAGACATAGACTTGGTTTTTTTTCAGACTACCAGTGTAACTCAAACTATTTTGACATTTATGATTCAGTTTTAAACTCTTGCATAAACAAGCTTCCTCTATATGTTTTTATATTACTCAGAATAATAGTGTATGATAGACTAGGGGTTGACTTGGGGTTACTCGTGACTCCAAGTACTGTGTCCCGTCCAGGGTGTAGACTCGGGGCATGACAAACTTGGTATTAGAGCACTAGGTTTAAAGTATCCTCGAAATGTCTGAAAGTCATATCGAGTAGAGTCCTTTTCATAGGTGTGAAGCGCGCCACACTTATGATGAGGAGGCTATGAGATGTTATTAGAAAAACTCTCTTGTGTTCATACTCTTTATCGTGCGTTAAACTTCAATTCCAGAAGCATCCTTCTAACTCTTGCTCTGTTTCATTTCAGTGAATTATGCCTCATAGAAGCGGTAACGGAAGAAGGGCCGGCAAGACAAACAGACCATCCCACCAGCCCCACTAGCATCTTAGGGTGTCCACCGTGGAGTTTAGGGGGGCTATCCAGCTACTTGCTGAAATAGTCACCAATCAGGTGACCTAGTAGGTGGTTCCAGTTAACTCAAGCGAGTTAGCAGCAGTTTCTAGGGTGCTGGACTTCACCCGAATGAACTCTCCATCATTCAGGGATCCATGGTGGGGGAGTGATAACATCCATGGAAACTCATGATGAACTAAGGAAGCTTTGGAAGTTCCAAGAGGACCCATGACAAGATCCCAAAACAAGGAAATTTGAAGACCAACTTAATGGGCTGGAATTAGCTATTAAAAAGTGTCTTGTGATGGAAGAAGATCACAAGACCAATGAAGATATTTTCTCCAAGTCTTAAATCTATTTGAAGGACAAATTAAAGTCCAAGAGGAGATGAAATAGAGCCCAAATCAGCCCCTAAATGGAGAAAATACTGCAGCATTTTTTTAAATTAATTTCTGAAATTAAATTTAAAGTTGTTTTATTCTATGTTGACTCCTAGGACTTTGTGTGTGGAAGCCTTCTATGCGATTTAATAGTTCTTTTTATTCTATGTCCACTTCATAGGATAATGCGTGTGGTAGTTTTCTAGGTCCTAGGAAGTATCATTTCATTTATGATATCTTTTCACCAACCCCTTCTTCACTACTATATAAAGGGGTCTTTGTTCATTCATCAAAATAAGATTTTGAATATTAATATAATTGAGAGTTCTTTTGAACGTTTTTGGCAAATTACTTTTGGATTTATCTTGCAACCTAACTAGTTCATAGTTTATGGTAGTAAGATAATTTTGTTTCTTGATATCTTTGGTTTCTTCTTGGTATTCTTAGAAGGGGATTAGTACACTTGCTAATTATTGTCTAACGTTACTCACGAAGCGATCAAGATCAGATTCTAAACTTGATTAGTTTCTTAAATAAAGGCATTTGGTTTACCTATAACGAATTCACTGTTACTTGGATCTTGTTAAATCTATATCTTTTAGTTCTTGTTTAGTCTTTCAATTAGTATCCTAGTTTTGGTTTCGCATTTGTTTTTAATTCATACTCTGGTTTTGAGATTCCCAATCATTGTGTTATCAAGTGGTATCAGAGCGTTTCTATCAAGATTCCATTCTTGATAATCTTGGGAGTTTCTTGAACAAAGAGCAAAAAAAAAAAAGGTTACTGTAGTAGTGAATAGTAACGTTAAAAAAATACTATTGTGACAGTGAATAGTAACATTTTTAAAAAAAAGCAAAAAAAAAAGAAATTTTTTTTATTGCTCTTCAAGAAGTTTTTTCTCATCTAATTGTTTCAAAGAAGAAAGGAAAGAAAGAGAGGTTTTTTATAGAACACAAGAAGAGGGGATCCTACATCTTTATCTTGTTCTAAAATCCTTTCCTTTTGTTCGAGTCTTATTTCAACTAAATCATATTCTTTCTAGGGTTGGTTCTTCACTTTTTTTGTACCCCTAAATTCCTTATTTTACTACTAAGGACTTGACACTGGTAGGGTTAAATATAAATCCACAAAGTCTCTTTCCAAAGATCATTTGAGAGGAAAAAGGCAGGAGTGGGTGAGAACAATTGAGGGGGAAAAAGCCATGTTTGAGTGATACACTATTTTCTTTAAGATGTCTAATACAGGTTATAATGATGCTAAAAGGGGGGGCTGCTCAAGAAGTGGAGATCGGAGAAAAAAATGATTTTACTTTACAAGCTATGCACCGACAATTTGAAAGATGGAACTTACAATTTCAAGAGATAAAGGATGCCGTTACTGAACAAAATGAGACAATAACTGAACTTAGGAGGGAAAATCGACCTGTTGTACCACCCCAAAATAATCTTAGACCTAAAAATAGGATAAATGTACCCCATGCCCCCAATGTGAATCAAGAAAATCCTATTTATGATTTGGTTGATGATTTTGATGTAAATCTACATAGGATAGGGAGACATAGAAGGGGACAACGAACTGGATTGGAAGATCACAAGATAAATAGCATAAATATGAAGGTGCCATCTTTCAAGGTCACAAGAGATCCCGATTTGTACCTTGATTGGCAGCGGAGAGTTGAGGCTATTTTTGATTGTCACAACTATTAAGACGGTAAGAAGGTTAAGCGTGTTGTTGTTGAATTTTCTGGCTATGCTTCTATTTGGCGGAAAAAGCTTACAAGGGATAGACAACAAGATGGAGAACCACCCATACCTACTAGGGTTGAGATGAAGAGAGTCATGAATAAATGGTTTTCGCCTTTGCATTTTCAAAGAGACCTGCAAAAGCGTCTTCAATCAATGAAGCAAGGAACCATGACTGTTGATCAATACTTTAAGGCTATGGATATGTCTATGATCCATGATAATTGCTTGGAAGACGAAGAGGCTACTATGGCTAGATTTCTTAATGGTTTAAATAGGAAAATAGCTGATGTAGTAGAGATATAACCATATATAACTTTAGATGAATTAGTAGATTTACCTATAAAAGTAGAAAAGAAAAATAAAAGAAAACACCAGGCTAGTTCATGGAGGAATCAACCAAACACCATTTCCAAGAAGCCATGGTAAAAAGAAGAAGTATCTTCTAAACCTGAAGAAGAAAAAGGCAAGGGTAAAGTATATGAGAAAGAGGGAGGTAAATCTTATTATCCTAAGACATTTAAACCTACCAGTTCCATTCAATGTCATAAATATCATGGGAGAGAGCATATGATGCTTGAATGTCCAATTAGAAAAACATTATCTTGAGAGAAGATGGAAAATATGAAAGTGAAAAAAGTGAGGATGAGAAAGAAGAGAGAGGTATGAGTGAAGATGACGTAGAAATGCCTAATGATGGTCTTGTTGGGGTAGCTATGAAGATTCTTGATGTAGAATATGAGAGCAAAAAAGAGTGTGAAAGAGGAAGAAGATGATGACGAGAGTGAAGATGGTGTAGAACTTTCTTTTAATCATAATTTGATTGGGGAAGTTAGAAGGCTTATGTCTATCCGTTTGGGAATTGATAGTGATGAACAAAGGGAGAATATATTCCATATTAGGTGTGGCATAAATGGAAAAACTTGTTCTATGACTATTGACAGTGGTAGTTGTGCTAATGTGTAAGTTAAAACTTGGTAGATATGTTAGGGCTGGCATGCATGAAACACCCTAAGCCCTATAGACTCCAAAGGTTGAATGATAGTAGTGAATTGAAAGTCCACAAACAATGCATGATTTCATTTATTGTTAGTAGTTATGAGGATGAAGCTCTTTGTGATGTGATTCCTATGCAAGCTTGTCATATCTTGCTTGGTCGTCCGTGGAAGTTTGATAGGAATACTTTTCATGATGGAAGAAAGGATAGATATTCTCTTGATCTTAATGGCAAGAAGTATGCTCTTGCACCTTTAACTCCTTCTCAAGTGTTTGAAGATCAAAAGATATTGCGAGAATCAATGGGAAAACGAAAGGGAGGGAATAAAAGTGAGCTTGAGGGAAAAGAAAGAGTTCTGGCCAAGAGTTAGAAAAAAAGAGAGTTTTCCAAGAGAGAGAAAAAGAGGGAAAACACATAAGAAAAGAGGTAAAAGAGGGCTCGAGTGGAAAAAAGGAAAATTTTTGTGAGACGAAAGAGGCTATGGAAAAAAAAAGAGAATTTCTATATAAAAGCCAAGGAGTGTTTGAATGCAAGAAAAGAGGGACTTCCCATAATAATACTTACTTATAAAGAAGTCTTGATTAATTCTGAGATACTAACTTCTTCATCGCCAAGTAGTGTTACTTCTCTTTTGCAGGATTTCGTTGATATTTTTCGTGAGAATATTCCTAAAGGTCTCCCACCTTTGTGTGGCATGGAGAACCAAATTGACTTTGTACATGGAGCCCAAATTGCAAATAGGCCTACTAATAGAAGTAATCCTAAAGAGACATAAGAGTTGCAAAGACAAGTTCAAGAGTTACTTGAAAAGGGGTTTGTATGAGAGAGCATGAGTCTTTGATCTGTTCCTATTCTATTGGTGCCCAAAAAGGATGGATCTTAGAGGATGTGTGTGGATTGCCGAGCTATCAACAAGATTATGGTAAAGTATCTTCATCCTATTCCTCGTACCTTTTGTGTGGATCATGTGGTATTTATGAGTTTTGTGGTCAGTTCTAAGGGAATTGAAGTTTATGAAGAGAAAATAAAGGCAATCAAAGAATGGCCTAAACCTAAGAGTAAAACTGAGATTAGGAGTTTTCATGGGCTTGTTAGTTTTTATAAGAGGTTTGTTAGAGATTTTAGCACCATTGTTTCTCCTTTGACTTGAGTTATCAAGAAGGACAAGGTTTTCACATGGGGGAAAGAACAAGATGCTTCTTTTAACTTATTAAAAGAAAATTTGTGTTCTTCTCCTCTTTTGAAATTGCCTGATTTTTTAAAGTCTTTTGAGGTTGAATGTGATGCCTCCGGAAGAGGAATAGATGTTATTTTAATGCAGAATTCCAAGCCCATTGCATACTTTAGTGAAAAGTTGAGTGGAGAAACATTGAACTACTCAACTTATGACAAAGAGATATATGCTCTGGTCAAAGCTTTAGCTCATGGAAACATTATTTGTTGTCTAGAGAGTTTGTAGTTAAGACTAACCATGAATCCTTACGATACTTGAAGATACAAGGTAAGCTAAATCATATGCATGAAAAATGGGTTGAATTCATTGAAACTTTCCCATATGTGATTGCTTACAAGCAAGGAAAAGAAAATGTGGTTGCTGATGAACTTTCAAGAAGGTATGTCTTGGTATCTACTCTTCTAAATTGATGGGTTTCGATCAAATCAATGGCCTTTATGCTAATTATTTTGATTTTGGCAAGATTTTTGCAGAGTGTAAGTTGGGTCTTTATGAGCGGTTCAATATTCAAGATGGATTTCTTTTTAAGGAAAATAAGTTGTGTATTCCTAATAGCTCTTTGTGTGAATTATTTGTTAGGGAATCACATTGTGGTGGGCTCATGGGACACTTTGGAGTTCCCAAAACATTGAATATACTTTTTGAACATTTTTTTGGCCTAGCATGCGAAAGGATGTTGATAAAGTGTGTTTCCAGTGTCTTGAATGTAAACGGGCCAAATCAAAATTGTTACCAATGGTCTTTATACTCCTTTACCTATTCCTACTTTTCCTTGGATTGATATTTCCATAGATTTTGTGTTAGGCCTGCCTAGAACTAAACATGGTAAGGATTGTATATTTGTAGTGGTAGACCAATTTTAAAAAATGGCTCATTTTAATCCATGTTTGAAGACTAACAATGCATCAGATGTGGCTGATTTATTTGTGAAAGAAGTGGTTAAATTACATGGTATACCTAAAACTATTATTAGTGATAGGGCCGCTAAGGTTTTATGTCACTTTTGAAGCGTTCTTTGGCGAAAATTGGGGACTAAATTGTTATTTTTTATATCTTGTCACCCGCAAACTGATGGGAAAACAAAAGTAGTTAATAGGACTTTAGGGAATATGTTAAGGGCTGTTTTAAAGGGAAAACTAACCTTTTGGGAGGAACATTTGCCCATGGTAGAGTTTTTCTTTAATAGAACTATCCATTCTTCTAACGGTAAGTCTCCTTTTGAAGTTGTTTACGGATTTAATCCTCTCACCCCCCTTGATTCGCTGCCTTTGCCTACTAATGATATTGTTAATCTTGATGGTAGGAAGAAGGTGAAATGATGAAAAAGATTCATGAACAAACAAGGGTTTCAATTGAACAGAAGAATCAACAAACTGCTTTAAGAAGAAATAAGGAGCGAAAATCTGTTATTTTTAAGCCTGGAGATTTAGTATGGGTGCACTTTAGGAAGGAAAGGTTTCCTACCAAAAGAAAATCCAAGATACACCCAAGAGGATATGGTCCATTTCAAATCCTTGATAACATCCATGGAAACTCATCATCAACTAAGGAAGCTTTGGAAGTACCAAGAGGACCCATGACAAGATCCCAAACAAGAAATTTTGAAGACCAACTTAATGGGCTAGAATTAGCTATTAAAAAGTGTCTTGTGATGGAACCAGATCTCAAGTCCAATGAAGATATTTTCTCCAAATCTTATATATATTTGAAGACCCAAATTAAAGTCCAAGAGGAGATGAAATGGAACCCTAATCATCCCCTAAATGGAGAAAATACTAGAACATTTTTTTAATTAACTTCTAGAATTATATTTAAAGATTTTTTATTCTATGTTGACTCTTAGGACTTTGTGTGTGACAACCTTCTATGCCATTTAATAGCTGTTCTGTTCTATGCTGACTTTATAGGATAATGTTTGTGGTAGTTTTCTAGGTCCTAGGAAGTATCATTTTCATGTATGATATCTTTTGACCAACCCCTTCTTCACTACTATATAAAGGGGTGTTTGTTCATTCATGAAGATCAGATTTTGAATATTAATATATTTGAGAGTTCTTTTGAACCTTTGTACAGATAACTTTTAGATTTATCTTGCAACCTAACTAGTTCATAGTTTATGGTAGTAAGATAATTTTCTTTCTTGATATCTTTGGTTTGTTCTTGGTATTCTTAGAAGGCGATTAGTACACTTACTAATTATTTTCTAACGTTACTCACGAAGTGGTCAAGATCCGATTCTAAAAACGATTAGTTTCTCAAGTAAAGACGTTTGATTTACCTATAGCCATTTCATTTTATTTTGATCTTGTCAAATCCATATCTCTTAGCTCTTGTTTAGTCTATTCAATTTGTTTCCTAGTTTTGCTTCCGCATTTGTTTTAATTTCATACTCTAGTTTTGGGATTTCGAACCTTTGTGTTATCACATAGCACTAGAATTTTGTAAAATTTCTCTATGTATGGAATGCTCTGAGGCCCAGCCCCAGCCCCATCCATAGCACCAGAAGTTTGGAAAAAAATTCTAAGTCTAGAATGTCTGGGGTTACACGCCTTTCAACTTGCCAAAGTGTTGAGTAGATTTTCTTTTGACGTTTTAGACCTGGTGCCCCACACCTCCCATAGAACCAACTTTGGTGCATATTTCTCTGAAGTTTGGGAGCTGGTGCAATGCGCCAGCCACAGCCCCAAGCCCTTCTTCTCACGCTCTTAAATCATTACACCTTGGGTTGATTTGGGTCCTTTTTCCTTGATTTCCTGCTCAAAACATCTCAAGTCATTTGCTAGCTTATAAAACAAACAAACACATGAATTTATGAATTTCATAAGGATTATGTACTCAAAACAAGGTAAAACATTTGCAAAAACAAGGCAAATGGGCATAGAAATATGCCCAACATCTCCAACATCTGAAAAGCGGCCCTGAACATGACATTAGTAACTACTCGGGCAAGGGATCAACTGGTGCTGGCTAATTCCTATCTCCATTTCCATTTCCATGACCATTTATGTAGCCATTCCTTCTACCATTGACTCAGTGTAGAGGCACATTTCTGCAAACACTTATAGCATGAGTTAGAAGAATATAGAGAAGTAGTTTATCGCACAACATAGATTATGGAAGAAGGGAAATTTCCTAAAACGTCTCGTAGCCTCTTCCCTATAAGTGTGGCATATGCCCATGGAAAAGATTCTACTTAGCTAGACTTTTAGACAACTTAGGAACACCTAAACCTAATGCTCTGATACCAAGTTTGTCACGACCCCAGCTAAGACCCTGAACTGAGACACGGGACCTAGAACCATGAATGGCTCCAAACTTACCCATGGTATATACATAGCATGACTTAAGAGCATAATGAAGCAGAAAATAAGCATGAAAAAAATGTAAGCGAGAGACTGCATAGCATATCAACATAAAGGTAAACACATAGCAACAACACTGAAAACATTTATACATGTTGTTTGAAAAGCCTCTAGACATCTGATGAGCTGATGGGAAAATTCACCAAACTAGCTCCTTAAAGACTGAAATTAAAAGACATATAACCAAAACTGAAATCCTGGGATCTTGAGGACCCACCAAAAGCGGGATGGAGCTAGAATGAGAGGGATAGAGCTAGTGACGAGACTAAGATGGGTCACCCGAAACTATATCATGAAAGTATAAAGCATAGAGCATGTGTTCAGTACTTTGAATGTACTGAGTATGTAGAGAAAGTAAAACATAAAAGTAAAATGGTAGTATAAAATCATGAATATAAATAAAGATAGATCATAAGAATAAGGGCAACATACTAAAGTCCATATATCTGAAATATACATACTCATAAGCTATTCATCATAAGTTGAACTTAATGACCTATGGTTTAGAAATAGAAATCATATAGCGTACTATACTTGGAAACATAAATGAAAATTCATAAACTGATGAATGGTTCAAATATATTATAAGATATGAACATGAGTACAAAAAATATGAGGAACAATGAGAGGCTTCATCATAATTGACACAATCATGATAGAGCTTACATGATGCCCCAACTATCTCACTCAAGTGGGCAGAGCCGTCCCAAGATTGCAAAGGCTAGAAACGATTTAAGATGTAATATCACTTGTAAGTCCCCATAGGGTTTGAACATTAACATATATAGCAATGGTGGCATGTAGTTATGTGACTCGATGTTTTTCTGAACCCCTAGCCTACTCGGTGTTAGACATTACTCCCAAAAACATGCACATGGCTCATTAATAATGCTCAAATCACACCCTTGTAAAAGTATGACACGGATCAATAAAGAACTCAATAAGGTTGGGGTCGATCCCACATGGAATATGGTCAGATGTAGAATAACACTAGCATTTATGCTTTTAGTACAATTATTTCCTAAAGAGAGATTTTAATGAAAGAATTTAGTAGGTGAGTAGTAGATTGTGATTGTGATCAAATTTATACAAGTAACTAGGGAAATGTTCCCCATGGATTCATAACCACTTCGGGTTACTAAACTGGTTATCTATCCCCATACTTAGCCTGCAGAATAGATAAACATAGATTCATTTAAACGACTTATTCGTCCCTATTGGATAACTATATTCAATTATCGAATTCGGTGTCTTGAGTGTTTTCACTATAACCATTATCAACTATTTTAAATTAACTATCATGCTATCGCCGCTCAAGTTATTTAATGAAACTTAAAGTTAAAGGTCTTATTGTTCTTCTTTTTTCCTAATATTTACCTCTCTATGTTCAAGAAAGTAGAAAGTTCGGGAAAGTCCTTAAGCTGCACATCATTAAGAAATATTTAAGATGAAGAGATGAACAATACAAGCATGTTTAAGGGTTTAGAATCACTTTTATGCTAATCCTAGTTAGTTAATTCTCCATGGTTCCCACAAACCTAGTTATGGAGGTTTTAGCTATTCATGGTTGCAATGGAAGCATTAGATTGCATGAAAGAAATCATAATTAACAACTTACAATGATGATTTAAGAAAAAGCCAATTGATTATTGTAGATTCAAAAGATTGATCAATTCAAGAACAATCAATAATATGTCCGAGAATATTGGAAAACTCTAGAAGAATCTCAAAAGTATTGCTTCTTTATCAAAAAGTCATTCTCCAAATAAAAATAACCTAAAAAGTATTTATATAAATAATCAGAAACCTTTTCTAAATTAACAAGAAAACTGCTATAACTGTCACCGCTAGATCCTACCAGTCGTAGCTTGTAGCTATGAGTCATACCTTCCATCCGTACAATGCTAAGAAGCTTTGAAATTGGTTAAGTCCTAGGAGCTGTTACAACTCGTACAATACTGTTATGAGTCGTACATTTCTATTGTGGTCTGATATTGTGAAGTTTGGCATCCTCTAATATTTCTATGTGTACTTTGGTATGACTCGTACCTTAAACTCACGACACATGGTATCCTCTCGTACCCGGGAGACTACCAAAAAACTTCTATTCTGAAGTTCACCATGGCTCCTAGGTACAAGTCGTATGTGGTCATCACGACTCATGGTTTCTACCCGTACCAGGAGATTAGAAAAGATCATACTTCTGTAAATTTCCATGACTTCTCTGGTACGGCTTGTACTAAGAGTCATTCTTGGCCATAACCTTGTGCAGTTCCTATGGATTTTATCACAAATGCATAGTACGACTCTTATCACAAAGGTATGGCTCATACTGAGGCCTACAACTTCACCATTTTTCTGCACTCTTTTTACTTCTTTTATAGAATTAAACTCCGACACGTGATTTCCCTGAAAACATAGCAAATGCATTATATTTGTATAAATATACCTAAGAGCATGCATGTTTACTTAGTTTTAAGAATCGAATATGCTGTAAAACAACAACACATCAACACGATCAACTTAAAGCATTTGCATGTCCTTAGGCAAACAGAAAGAAACTATATAACAACGCTTAACTAGAAAGTAAAGTATAAGACCTACAACCAACACATCAAAATTTTCACACACTATCGTTGTTAGATATTGACCCCTTTTTCATTCCGAACCAAGTCAGTTATGCATATATGCAACTACGACTCATGACACACAGGGATCTAGGTATGGCATCTAATTATTAGTAGTGAACTGATCTATCACTAATACTATTTTCATTGACAACTGGACGAATGCAATGCAAACCATGTACCCTCACTCTCACGAAGAAGTTCCAAATATAGCACAGTTGATTCCATAAGCTTGCCCGTATTTTCTCTACTTTGGTTTTTCATATACTCAACTAGGATAACTGTAGGATTTTAATCTTCTTGTAATATAGGCTTTGGTTCGAGTATGGTAGATATGAAAATAGTGACTAACCCTCCTTGGCACTACACACTGTTGCTTCACTTTTTACTTTTATGGTCATGCCCCACCTTGGGAGGCATGACTTGCACCTAGTGCCATACTGGAATCTGAACTAACCTGGTTGGGCTTATGCACTTCTGGTGCACGCCTGCTCTTCAAATCAAGAAAACGACGAGCTATATCCCGGCTGTAAACATAGCCTTCCACTAACAAGGCCGCATAGCTACCTGTAAAAAGAAAAAAGCTAACCAACAACACGCAGTAAAGGGGATCCTATGCGGGCCGACAAAACCACCATGTTGTCTAGTTATGTCATACGGAAAACAAGCCATCAAAACTATGCTATAGCCGGCAAGGCTGCTAACTAATTGCTAAACTAGGCCTCACATGACCATCATGCAAAAGAGAACATACATAGGCCCCACACGGCCAACAACAAAGCTAATACTGGAAATCCGTAACCTGTAAGCCTCTAAGAGTTGAATAATGGTCGGGACAGGGCCCCGACCTACCCATAAAATGTACAATCAAAAGAAAAACCTTCTAACTAACAACTCTGGGGCAAAATGAGCTGCTCAGACTGCTGACTAGGGAGGTCGTAATTGCGTCTAACGGTACCTACATGCAAGTAATGCAGCCCCCCAAAGAAGGGCATCAATACAACATGGACCGAATATGTAAGGCAATAAATGAAAATGACTGGGTAATACTGATGATGAAACTGAAATAATTCAATAGGAGGGATAGAGAGATAACCTGAATAGCCTTATAACCTGCTATATAATTATCAATAAATAATACAAACAAGAACCTCACCTCGCCCCCATAAGCCTGGAAGGTACAACTAGCACAGCATATCCCGCCTGGGGCCCCCATAAGCCCTGGCGAGCACACTTCAATCTATATACTCCTAACAAGGTAAAAATAAGTTAATAGGTAACTACAGCCAACCTACCGGTCCCATGGGTCTGCAACTAAGACCACTTGGCTCCTGATCTATTGTTATGTCTGAGTCCGGTGGACTCCTGATAACTGCATCCTGGGCACCAAGCTCGATGAGGGTCAGTGATGTCGATACGACATAAAAATAGTCATCCATCCATGCAATGGATGGTAATATGGCCCTTGGGCCTCTGTGTAGTCCCTTGGGACAACATCTAGCTCCTTGGAGCAATGTATATAGCCCCGTAGGCAATGACATAGCTAGAAACCCTGGGGCTGGTCACGAAAGGCTATATAGGGTAGGGTCAATCCCAATCTAAGCCGAAAATGTTAATCTTAGACTGATAATAGCAGCTAACAACAACAATCATGCTTCTGGCATTCTTATAAGAGTCTAGGTCATATTATGACACAACAGGAATAACTTGCCAATGGAATTTGCCTTAACATACCTCGAATGTTGATTTCTGGTTTAACTGTCGATGTTTAACTTGTAATCGACAGTACTTTCCAACTGTAACCTTTATGCCGAGAGAATAGAACTAATTTCAATACTAAATTCGGCAAATAGTGATTAATTTCGATAATCATATCAACTATAATTCAACTTCGAATAATTAGGTCGAAAACCTTTAATTTCCCAGGAATTTAGAAGGGAAAAATGCTTACCTAATATGCCTGTGACAGCTTAGGATTCAATTTGGAGTAATTCTGACAACTTTTACTCGGCGAAATTATGATTTTTCGAGAGAATTTTTGAGAAATAACACCGTAGAAATGCTTCCCATAAGCCTAGAACTCGTTATCCGAAGTTAATTTTAGATTGGAAAACATTTGGTAGCGTAATCGTATGAAAATCTACTAAAAGTTGTGTGCTCCTTTGTTTCTGGCCGAGAGTATCACTTGTGAATTGATTTGAATTTAGTGAAGGGGCTTATATATTGCTAAGGGCGGTGGTAGGGGGGCACCCCGCGCTGTCCAAAGCATCGGTCTCCTGCCACGCTGCGCCTCCCATAACGCCCATGTGCTTGGCGTGCAGCGCTGGCCAGTGCATTATCGGCCGGCGCGTGTCGCTGGCCCCTCGCGGCCTAGCCTCGCCCAACCTTGCTTCCGAGGCTCTTTCCACACACGTCGAGCTCTCCTTATTAGTCAAAAATCAATGCGTATGCCTACCAACCGATAATAGTTTATGGGGTGTAACATCCTCTCTCCCTTAGGAATACTCGTCCTCAAATGTCATCTTCAGGATTAAAGGAGTTAACTCTTTTAGTTAATACTTAAAAAAATTTCGGTAGAGTCTCCTCTATAATATAGACTATCCGAAAACCTGAAACGCAGAAAAGTACAACATAGGCACCTCAAAGGATGCTATAAATAGCTAGCCACAACCAAGAGGTAGCTAACAAAGCAGTACTAACAACCTAAACAATAAAATAACAACTGAAAAACAGCATCACCTTAACAACATTATTTGAATGAATCCTGGAACAAGTGAGGATATCTTGACCACGTGCTGTCCTCAGGTTTCCCAGGTCATCTCTTCTTTATTCCTGTTCCTCCATAGTACTTTAACAGAGGCTACATCTTTAGTTCTTAACCTACGAACTTGCCGATATAGTATGGCAACTGGAACTTCATTGTAGGCTAACTCCTCGGTAACTTGAACGTCCACGATTGGCATAACTTGGGATGGATTTCCTACGCATTTCTACAATATTGAGACGTGAAAGACTGGATGGACAGATTCTATCTCTGGAGGTAATTCCAGCTCATATGCCACTCGGCCTATACTCCAGAGGATTCGATACGGGCTAATAGACCTAGGTCTAAGATTTCCTTCTTGCCAAACCTCATCATGCCCTTCATCGATGACACTTTAAGGAATACCCAATCATATACCTCAAATTCCAAGCCTGTACATCGTACATTGGAGTAGGACTTCTGGCGACTCTAGGCTATTAACAAGCGCTCTTTGATGAGTTTTACTTTCTCTTCTAACTGGTGAATCATATCAGGTCCAACTAACTCGGACTCGCCTACCTCGAACCATTCGATAGGGGACCTACATTTTAGCCCATACAATGCCTCATAAGGTGCATTTTGGATTGCTAAGTGATAATTGTTATTATATGAAAATTCGCAACTTCCTCCAAAATCTAGTGGACACGCCCGTAACATATCTTCAAGCATTTGAATTGTGCATTTTGCCGGACCGTCTGTCTGAGGGTGGAATGTCCTACTTAGATTAACCTATTTTCCCAGTCCTTTCTAATATGACTGCTAGAACCTAGTTGTTAATTGCGCCCCTCTATCAGAAATGATAGAGGCGGGGACACCAAGTAGTCAGACTATCTCTTTAATATACAACTCAGCATAGTCTTCAGTGGAGAAGGTAGTTTTGACTAGCAAGAAATGAGCTGACTTTGTTAATCTGTCGACAATGACCCAAATAGAATCTAATCTATGCCTTGTATGGGGTAATCCTGTCACAAAGTCTATGTCGATCGCTTCCCATTTCCACATAGGAACTGCTATTTCTTGTGTTAATCTGCTGAGTCTCTGATGTTCGGCCTTTACCTGCTGACAGTTAGTATATTGTACTACAAATTCCACTACACCTTTTTTTATTCTAGGACACCAGTATATCTCTTTTATGTCATGGTACATCTTCATCGAACCTGGGTGAAAGGACTAACGAGAGTAATGTACCTCTTCCATGATCTGCTGGCGAAGTCCTACCATATCTGGAATATGGAGACAACCCCTAAATCTCAAGACCCCGTCTTCTGTCAATTTGAATGTCGTTAAATCGCCTTGCTGAACCTTATCTCTAAGCTATACTAGGTTAGGATCCTTATACTGACGCTCTTTTACCTCCATAACAAGGGATGATATTGCAGTATTCTGATTCACAGCCCCATTATCCTCTGAGTCTACTATCCGAACGGCTAAGCTAGCTAACTGGTGTAGTTCTCAAGCCATTTCCCACTCTTCTGGCCTCCAATGTGCCAAACTTCCCATAGATCTGCGACTGAGTGCATCTTCTACAATGTTTTCTTTCTTTGGGTGATATAAAATATTCACGTCATAGTCCTTCAGCAATTCTAACCAACGATGCTGCCGTAAGTTCAAATCCTTTTGTGTGAAGATGTATTGGAGGCTCTTATGATTAGTGAAAATATCTACATGCACACCATATAGGTGATTCCTCCAAAGTTTCAAGGCATGAACTACTGGAGCTAACTCCATGTCATGGGTGGGATATTTCTTTTTGTGCTTCTTGAGCTGCCTCGAAGCATAAGTAATCAACATGCTACATCAGGACGCATCCTAACCCAACGCCTGAAGTGTCACAATATACATCATAACACTCTGAACCTTCTGGCAAAGCTAACACTGGTGCCGAAGTCAATCTGTTCTTTAATTCTTGGAAACTCCGCTTGCAGGCCTCGATCCAATGAAATTTTGATGCTTTTTCAGTAAATTTAGTCAAGGGCACTGACAGGATAGAAAATCCTTCAACAAACCTCTGGTAATACCCAGCTAATCCTAGGAAAGTGCGAACTTCCGTTGGAGTTATAGGTCTAGGCCATGTCTTTACCGCCTCAATTTTTTGCGAATCAACCTGAATACCAACCTCTGATACAAAATGGCATAGAATGGCCATGGAATTTATCCAAAACTCACATTTAGAAAATTTTGCATAAAACTAGAGATCTTTGAGAGTCTGAAGTACCGTCTGTAAATGATTGTTGTGTTATACTTCTGAACGGGAGTACACCGGGATGTCATCAATGAATACTATCACAAGTAGATCTAAATATGGCCTGAAGATGTTGTTCATCAAATCCATGAACACCGCTAGGTCATTTGTCAACCCAAAGGACATGACTAGGAATTCAAAATAACCATACCTGGTCTTGGAAGCTGTTTTCAGGATATCTTTGTCCTGAACCCGTACCTGGTGATATCCCGACCTTAATTCGATCTTGGAGAAACATTTTGCCCCTTGCAATTGATCAAACAAGTCTTTTTTCTAGGGAGTTGGTATTTATTCTTAATAGTCACCTTGTTCAATTGTCGATAGTCTATACACATGCAGAGGGAACCATCTTTCTTTTTCACAAACTAAATTGGTGAACCCCACGGTGACATACTCGGCCTGATAAAACCCTTATCTAATAGATCATTCAACTGATCCTTCAATTATCTCAATTCAGTTGGAGCCATTCAGTATGGAGGGATGGATATAGGCTGACTACCTGGTAGCAAGTCTAAAGATAAATCAATTTCCCATTATGAGGGAATATCAGGAAGTTCGTCTGGAAACACGTCCGGAAACTCATTAACCACTGGAATAGACTGAAGAGTCAGGGATTCTTCTTGCATATGTTGAACCATGAAAATATGATATATACAGCCTTTTCTATCAACTTTTTCACCCAACGATAGGATATGAACCTACCTTTTGGTGTAGATGCACTGCCCTTCCATTCTAGCACTACTTCCCCTAGAAAGTGGAATTGGATTGTCTTGTTCAAACACTCTACATTGGCATAACATGGCTCTAGCCAATCCATGCCCATAATTGCATTAAAATCAATCATTTCTAGATCTAAAAAATGTGCTAAAGTATGGCGACCAACAACCTCTACTGTGCAACCCCGGTAGATCCTCTTATCTATGATAGAATCACCGATGAGCATAGACACTGAAAAGGGTTGCTGAAGCAATTTTGGTGTTATATCGAACTTCCGAGCCACTAATGGGGTAACATAGGGAAAGGTGGAACCTGGGTCTATCAAAACATAAACTGAGTGAGAGCCAATGTCCAACATACCTGTCACAACATCCGGCGATGACTCTGACTCCTGTCGCCCCGGTAAAGTATAAGTGCGATCCAGACCGCTGCCTAAATTAGATGCCCCTAACCTGCCTCAACCTCTGCCTGCTGGAGCTGAGGGCCTGTGCTTGCTAAGGGTGCGGGAGCATGTGACCCTGCTGAAGATCTGTCCTGTCGGTCCCCATCACCCTGACCTCTAGCTAGACAGTTCCTCATCATGTGACCCTTTTGTCCATTAGTATAACAAGCGGTAGAACCATACCTTCATGCCCCAAAATGACGTCGACTGCAGATAGCACAACGTGGCACAATAAGCCTTCTCTGATCTGACCCCCTCTACTGCTGAGAACCTGATAGCTGTGAGCTCTCACCGGGTCCTAACTTCCCTCGCCGGTATGATCTACGACCCTACTGTTGCTGTGGAATGGGGGTCTGGGTGGCTTGCCTGACATTCGTGGCCTAGGTCCGCCTTGAAATTCTTCCTGCATGTCACTAGGTCTAGCCCTACGGCTCTGCTCTTGATTTATTCTTTCTATATCCCGATGTTGCTGCCTAATCCCCTCAATATTTTGAGTGAAAGCCTAAATGCGGCAAAGTCCATGTCCACCCCCAGAGTAGCTGTGACACACGTTTCAACGTACTCTAGAAGCAGCCCCATAATAAACTGATGTACTTGGGCTAGAATAGTTTCTACAAAAGCAGGTGCATATCTGGCCAAGGAATCAAATCTCATAGCATATTCCCCGACACTCATAGAGCTCTGCTCCAGGTGCGAAAACTGATCTACCTAGGCCTATTGAATTTCCCATGGCAAGTGGTGATCTAGGAAGGCCTCTGAAAACTAGACCAAGTCAGAGGGGGAGCGTCTCTACCTCAGGACCTTTCTCAGATCTCGTACCATAAGACTGCTATGTCCCGCAATCAGAATACTACTATCAACCGACTCCGCGAGCGTAGCATGCATCACCCTGAAAATCCACTGTAACTATTCCAGGAAGTCCTCAGAGTTCTCTTCTTGATCCGTCCCTATAAACTGCGGAGGACTCAAGACAAGAAACTCTCGGACCCTCAAACTCCCAGGTCCTCCCGAAGATTCAGCAACCACTGGTACCATAGGCTGGCGTAGAGCGGCCAGCATCTGGGCTAACATATGGACAACGCTCCTAACCTCCTGATTTGATGGTATAACTATAGGAGCTTTTGGAGGTAGTATCGACATGTCCGCTACCCTGGAGGTCTCCTGGCATGGTGGAGACTGCTAAGGAGACTGGGATGAAGTCTCCCTATTGCCCTCAAATCGGGCTGGCTCTTACCCCGCACCCTACTAGTGCCCTCTCCTGTCGCCGCATCTAATTTTTGGTCGATCGTAGTCTATCGCATTTCTGACATTTCTATTTAGATAAGCAGAATAAGGTAATATTAGGGACCCAACCCTATACAACATAGCTCTACAGCACGACTGAAGAAGAAGGAAGGGTAACCATTCTTTTATACCTTGTAGCCTCCTGCCTATGGAATGTAGTAAAAAAACCCATATAGGATTTTAATCTACTTGTAATATAGGCTTTGGTTCAGGTATGGTAGATATGAAAATAGTGAGTAACCCTCCTTGGCACTACACACTTTTGCTTCACTTTTTACTTTTATTGTCACGCCCCACCTTGGTAGGCATGACTTGCACCTATTGCCATACTGGGATCTGAACTGACCTAGTTGGGCTTATGCACTTCTGGTGCATGCCTGCACTTCAAATCAAGAAAATGAAGAGTTATATCCCGGCTGTAAACACAGCCTTCGGCTGACATGGCTGCATAGCTACTTGTAAAAAGAAAATAACTGACCAACAACATGTAGTAAAGGGGATCCTATGCGGGCCGACACGACAACCATGCTGTCTAGTTATGTCATACTTAAAACAAGCAATCAAAACTGTGCCATAGCCAATAAGGCTGCTAACTAATAGCTAAACTAGGCCCCACACAACCACCATGCAAAAGAAAACATACATAGGCCCCACATGGCTAACAACAAAGCTAATACTGGAAATCCGTAACCTACAATCCTGTAAGAGTTGAATAATGATCGGGACAGAGCTCCGACCTACTAATAAACTATACAATCAAAAGAACAAACCTTCTAACTAACAGCTCCGGGGAAAAAGAAGCTGCTTAGACTACTGACTCTACTAATGACTAGGGAGGTCTTGAACTGTGTCTAACGGTACCTGCAAGCAAGTAATTTTGTGCCCCAAAGATGGACGTCCGTACAACATGTACCAAATATGTAAGGCGGTAAATGAAAATGACTGGGTAATACTGATAATGAAACTGAAACAATTCAATAGGAGGAATAGAGAGATAACCTGATAGCCTTATAACCTTCTATATAATTATCAATAAATAATACAAACAACAACCTCACCTGGCCCCTATAAGCCTAGAAGGTACAACCAACACAGAATATCCTGCCCGGGGCCCCCATAAGCCCTGACGAGCACACTTCAATCTATATATCCATAACAAGGTAACAATGAGTCAACAGGTAACTATAGCGAACCTACCGATCCCTTAGGTCTGCAACTAAGCGTACTCGGATCCTGATCTTTTGTTGTGTCTGAGTCTGGTGGACTCCTGTTAACTGCACCCCGAGCACTAGGCTCGCCGAAGGTCAGTGATGCCGATACGACATAAAAATAGTCGTCCAGCCATGGAATGCACAGTAATATGGCCCTTGGGCCTCTATGTAGTCCCTTGGAACAATATATATCTCCTTGGGGCGATCTATATAGCCCCGTAGGCAACAACACAACTAGTAACCCTGGGGTTGGTCATGGAAGGCTATATAGGGAAGGCTCAATCCCAATCTGAACTGAAAATGCTAATCTCATACTGATAATAGCAGCTAACCACAAAAATCATGCTTATGGCATTCTTACAAGAGTCTAGGTTGTATTATGGTACGACAGGAATAACTTGCCGAAGGAATTTGCAATAACATACCTCGAATGCTTATTTCTGGTTTAACTGGTGAGATTTAACATACAATCAGCAGTTCTTTTCAACTGTAACCTTTATGCTGAGAGAATCAGACTAATTTAAATACTAAATTTGAAAAATAGTGATGACTTTTGATAATCATATAAACTATAATTATTCTTCAAATAATTCGGCTGAAAACCTATAATTTCCCGAGAGTTCAGAAGGGATAAATTCTTACCTAATGCCTATGACCACTTAGGATTCAATTTGGAGTAATTCTGACAACTTTTACTTCGCGGAGTTATGATTTGCATAGCTATTTTTCGAGAAATAACTCTATAGTAATGATTTCCGTAGGCCTAGAACTAGTTACTCGAAGTTAATTTTAGATTGCATGGTGTTTGGTAGCGTAATCGGATGAAAATCTAATAAAAGTTGCATGCTCCTTTGTTTCTGGCCGAGAGTATCACTTGTGAAATGATTTGAATTAAGTGAAGGGGATTATATATAGCTAAGGGTGGTGGCATGGGGGCGCTCCGTGCTTCCCAAAGCGTCGGCCTCCTGTCGGGCTGTGCCTCCCATAGCGCCTATGTGCCTGGCGCGTCGCGCTAGCCACTGCACTGCCGGCTGGTGTGTCACGTTGGCCCCTCGTGGTCTAACCTCTCCCGATCCTTCTTCTAAGGCTCTTTCCACACGCGTCGAGCTCTCCTTTCTTGTCACAAATCCACACATATGCCTAGTAACCGATAATATTTTACCGGGTGTAACATTTATACCCTCTTCTTTCCTACCTTTTTCTCCATTCAACTGTCATTTGTGGATGTGGTGAATTTTGTCTTTTCTTTTTTTTAATCTTTGTTACATTTTTCTTTTTCTTTTTTTTTTCTTTTTCTCTTTTTCTCTTTTTTTCTTTCTCACCACATCAACGCTTTCATTAACCAAATCGTTTTTATTTTTATCCCCCACCTCATCTATGCACCCCTGTAATAGCCATATCAACTTAGACATTTGCCTGAGCTGAGGTTCACAATGTCCAAGGAGAACCAGGGCTAAAATAGGTTCATTCTAAACAAAATAGGGAAGGTGAATGGGCTAATCAATCAAAAAGTCACTTTTAGGCTCAAAACATAGGATTAAGGGATTCATTTTATTTGGTAAGGAAATATAAGCTAAGAGTGGGCTATATCAACAATTCCCTATGATCTTTTCCAAACCAACTGTTCTAGAACCTATGTAAAGACCAACCCGGCAAATTCTGGATCCCCTACATATTATTGAACTAGGTAAGAATTCTCACTCACAAATGGTACAGGTTTGCATTTATTCTACCTATATGGTTCATGGTCAATAAAGATACAATTACACATTCCAATCTATCAAATGGCATAAAATGATCCACAGTAGTCATGCTTTGCATTCAACATACACAACTAAATAAAAAAATGTTTAAAAAGGACAATTTTTTCAACAATTTTCAAAACATCGAACACATGTGCATTTATTGGTTGTAAAGTACTCTTAAGATACTTCTAATTAAACACAAACACAAAACAACATTCTAAATATGCCATATCTACTAGATAACATGTCAGTGGAAAAGAAACACGACAACAAAAACCCTTGGATGATCAAAAACTCAAAAGAGAGGTACACCCCCCCCTTTCAAAAGTCATGTTTTGTGCCCAAAGAAGTAAAAAATGAAAATCCATGAGAGGGACATACATGTGGTGCTCTAGGCACTCTTTTCAATTACTTAGACTTCACCGACTATACATGGGTTTCCTCCCATGTAGCGCCTGGTTTAACATTGCGGCACGACGCTAGTCTCTTGACTACTCAGAATTCGTCAAGAAACTCAGACTCATCCTTTATTGCTGACACCACCCAAAATTCATTAGGTTGCTTCATTGACCTACATATGTTGAAGGTGACCTCTTCATTGTTCATCTTGAATTCTAATTGGCCCACTTCAACATCCACCAAGGCTCTCCCGGTAGCAAGGAATGGTCGCACCAAGATGATGGAGCCCTCAAAATCAACCTCGTAGTCTAAGATCACGAAGTTCGCTGGTGTAATACCCTTAAATTGTCTAATACTAGAATCGGGAATTTGAAATGAGAAGTAGCAGAACAATCTAGAAATTTTGTCTCAGGACGATTGATGGTACGAGTTGTAGGAAGGACCTACGACCCCTAGTAACCACCCGTGGTTAGCGGTTATGTGGGAAGGAGTTGGAACAATGGGCCTTGTAATGACCCGTAGGTTGAAGGTATGACTCGTAGTTAGGAGTCGTGGGTTGGTTCTAAAATAGTCAGGGATGGATAGTACTAGTCATGGTACGACTCGATGTGAGAAACAATGAGACTTTGTAAGTGCCCGTGGGAAGAGAAGGAAAATTCCCCAGTTGAGGTAACGGATGGAATCCACGACTCATTGGATGAAGGTATGAGTCGTGGTGTTACTCGGGAAGTTCAGATGCAGTTTCATCAGAGGCGGTGATAGAACGATACAATGGATCATTGATTAATGTAATGACTCATCCTGTCGAGTCATAGTACCAGGAACTGAGAACTGAAGACTGAGGGAAGGAAGTAACGTACAAATACCATGAGTTGTGGTATCAAGGTACTACTCATGGATCACTCGTTGTCACTAGCAGTGTAGAAATTCCAACTTTTCATTAAGGGTATTTTCATAATTCCTAAGCCCTAAGGTCCTAAACTACATCGTTTTAAGCTCAGTTAGCAGGGTTTAAAGGGTGTTAAACGTATTCTAAGCGTTACAATTCCATGCATGAAAATTAGAACTCTTCATTGGACATCAAGCTTGAAGAACTTCCCTAATTTCTCTTCAATTACCTTTGGGCTTTCAAGAGGAAGTGTAAATCAGATTTACCCAGGTATGTGAGGCTATGAATGAGAGTTTCTTTCACTCTGATACTCAAAATTCTTCTCAATTTCATGAATTTCAAATTCTAGATTCAAGTTTCATGATCTTATAGGGTTTATTCCAGTTCTTGTGAAATTCTTTATGATCTATCTATTTTTCAATTCTCTTCATGTATCAAATCATATTTTATGATCTATGGACATATTTTGTAATTATTTTTGATTATTAATTTATATTTTCAAATTTTAATTAAATTATGCCCAATTATGTATGCTTCATGAAAGTCAAGTTATGATGCCATTATGATCTTGAGCTTCTTAAGCCCTAAATTATGATTTACGATTTATGATATGATTTCTCTTAAGTATTCATCATGGATTTATGAATATCAAGTATATACATGCTTTACAAGTATGTATGAATTTCATGATTTATGGATATATGACTCTTGGCCAACTCACGGGCCCTTATTCATGGCTAATCTTGTATTTCAAGTGGGATCCATCATGTGTTATTTTATTTGGACATGAATTTCATATATGATTTAACGATTACTATATAAGCCCTCACGTGCATGTTTTTAGGAGCAGTGTCTAGCACCAAGTAGATCTGGCGTTCTGGTAAATCTTGTTGTCTCAAAACAATGTTCCACCATAGGTATATTATTATTGGATCCCTATGATATCACCACACACACACGTCCCCCTACCTTGCAAGCCGGGGATAGTTCTACTCACTTGGGTGAAATAGTGGGGCAACATGTAAGGCTCTATCATGATGGTGTCGGTTAAGAAGAGTCCTCCCATTGTTCCTCATGACTTATGAATAGTTATATTTATGTTAGTTTGGCTCAAGTTATGTTTTATGATTATGATTGGTTTATGAATGGTTTGAAAACCTTGAGCCCTTATGTTTACATTATGATACTGACATTATGATCATGCTGACTTACGCTTATGAACTTTTATGTATTTTAACTGTCCATTTTACTTACCTTGCATACTTAGTACATTCCAAGTACTCACCGCATACTCTATCTTGTATCGTCTCACGATACAGGCTCGAACATTCAGGTTCAGCCCCGCCATTAGCCTGATCCTCAAAGTTTGCATCCATCAGTCAGAGTTGTTGAGTCCTCATCCTTGGAGGACTCTTTTTAAGTTTATGTTCAGTGTTTTTGGTTTCAGTTCTTAGTGAGTTAGTGGAGGTCTTCTCCCATCAACTCATTAGTATGTAGAGGCTTATCAGACATAGTATGTATTCAACTTCAAAATTGTGTTATGTATTTAGATGTCCAGATGTTATTATGTTTTCAGACTTCCGCTATTATGTATGTTAGACTTCTGCATCAGTATGTTGAGTTTTAGATTTTATGTTCATGCCATGGGTCGATTTGGAGCCTCTGGGTGTTTCTTGTCCTGTGTCTCAATCCGAGTCTATGTTCGGGTTGTTACAGTAGGGAAGAATAAACCTATCCACCTTTACTAGCACATCTTGTAGGATCCCTGTTAGCTTCTTCACGGTGCAGTCTGCCATCAAACACCACATTGTAGATGGTGTGGGGACTCCCAAGCCCAGTTTCTTGAATACCGCCAAAGGCAACAAGTTAATGCTAGCACCCAAGTCACGTCGTACCCTTGAAAACTCAAAATATTCAATGGTAATGGGGATCGTGTAGTCACCTGGATCTTTCTTCTTCTAGGCAACGACCCGTGAGGCTTTGGAACTACAATGATGCAAGTTACTAACCGACTCATAGCTCATGGACCTCTTCCCAGCTACCAGGTGTTACGACCCAAACTTGGACCCTAGACCAAGACACAGGACCTAGAACCACAAAAGGCTCCAAGTCAACCCATGGCATGAACATAACAACTAAAGAACATATATTATGTTTAATCTGATAACAAAAATATGAATAAGTGGAAGTCTAAGATACATAACAACCATGTAGAATCAACACTGACAAAGCTGAGATTCTACATATTTTCTGTAAAAACCTCTAACATAATTGAAGAGTTGATGGGACAACATCCGCAACTAGTTCACTAAAAATCTGAAAATGAAAGTATCACAAATCAATAATATGAAAGTCCTTGAAGGATGAGGACTCACCAAAGGACTCATTAAGTTATCCATGGGGTAAGGAAGTTCAGTGATTGGGAACTTTCTAGTGGTGGAAACGGGTGAGGACCACTAGTTGTTATGGACCCAACGACTCATTAGGTCCCTGGTTGGGACTGACAGTGATCTTTTTCCAAACGAATCATTAAGGGTATTTTCATAATCACTAAGCTCCTAATTCTTTAATGAAGTCATTTTAAGCCCTGAAACGAGCTTTTTCAAGGGGTTTAGCCTTCCTCAAGTCATTAGACTTCCATGTATGCAAAGTTTTGAGTTTCTCTTTGAAGATCAAGTTTGAAGTCTCTTAATTCTTCCCCAATTCGCTTGGGCTTTCAAAGGTAGTTGGAGAATCAATTTACCCAGGTATGTAGGGCTATAAATGAGAGTTTTCTTTCACTCTCATGCCCAAATTTCCCCTCAAGTTCGTGAATTCAAGTATATAATTTTATAGGGTTTTAACCCAATTTTGTGAAATTATCTATGATATGTCTTATGGGTCCATTTTCCTCATGTTCCAAAGTATTTTTAATATTTAAGGGAAGATTTTATATACAATTTGATTATAACTTCATGATTTCATGTTATTAGAGATTATGTCATACTATGCAAGTTTTATGAAAAGTCAAGCTTATGATTTATGATTTAATGTATGATGAGATATCTAGCATTAATGAACATTTATAAGTTGCCCATGTATGAATCCATAATTTTGACTTATGAAGTCTATTTCAAGTATGCATGTTTTTAAGATTTGGGCAAGCCCACACAAGTTAAGTATGTTAATGATTTAGCTTAGTTATATAAGATCATCTTACCATATTGTTTGGAGTCAATACTCCTAATTCAACTTATGGTATTTTTGGAGCCAGGACTCCATATGTTCATATTTCATACTATGCATGTAAATTATGATTCTATCTTCGTTGAAAAATGATGGAAGCACTATGCATCATTTTAGGAGTAGTGTCTAGCACCAAGTAGGCCAAGGGTTTAGATAAACTCTAGGTCTCATAACTACGCGCCAACTAGTTATACATATACATTGGGACCTCCCTTGAGTGTTTTGCCCTGCCCCCAATGGGCATCATCTTGATATCGATATCATGGTATCGTCCATAGCCCTTGCAAGGTTTTGGACAGCTCTGCCTACTTGAGTGTGATAGTTGAGGCATCACGTAAAATCTATCGTGATGGTGTCGGTTATGAAGAATCTCCCATTGTTCCTCATTATTTTAGTTATTCATGTTCATGACTTATGATATTATGATTTACAACATATTTGACCAAATAATCAGTTTATGAGCTTTTACTTATAATTTTAGCTATGATAAGTCATATGATTTCTATTTCTAAATCTTGGGTCATTATTTCAGTTATGATAAGCAGCTTATGATTATGTATATCTCAGATATGATACTCAGCTTATGATTATATGTCTCAGATTCAGATTTAATCATGCAGTCCTTACTATCATGATATACTTATTTATATTTATATGCATGATTTCAGTTAGCATTTACTCAACATGTTTTACTTACCTTCCATACTCAGTACATTTCAAGTTTTGACCGCATACTCTATGTTGTATTGTTTCATGATACAGGTCTTAGAAATCAGACCTAATTCCACCGTTAGTCTAGCTTCCTTACAATATAGCTCAGTTTCCATTGTAGGTGAATCCTCATCTTCGGAGGACCTTCAGCTTAGTGTTTGATTATGCTATTTCAGTTTTAGACTTTAGCGAGCTAATTGGGGGTGTTGTTCCATAAACTCATTAGTCAGTTTTAGAGGCTTATAAGATATTATGTAGACTTTAAGCTTTATCGAGTGCTAACTCTATTTATGATCGCTTCTACATGTTAGGTTATTTAGAATTCCGCTTAATCATGTTTAAATTATCAGTTTACTCTTTGATGTATGCTCTTTAGCTGCTATATTTATGCAATGGATCGACTTGGAGTCATTCGTGGTTCTAGGTCCTGTGTCTCGATCTGGAGTTCCAACTTGGGTCATGTAATAGCCCTAATTAGGGCTATTTAGTAATTACTCAATAAAAGAAAAATATAATTTAAAATGATTTACAATAATAATAATAATAATAAGGGCCAAATCCCAATTGAACTAGAAAAATAAAACACTATTTCTGCTGGAAAAGCAAAAATGCATCAGGAAAAAAATAATGCAGAAAAAAATGCAGAAGAGGAGGGAAAAAAGGGAGAGAAAAGAGAAGAAAAGAGGAGAGAAAACTAAGGATTTTCGATCCAAAGCATCAAGGTAATGATCCTAATCCTTTTTTTGAGTTTATTATGCGATTATAAAAAAGTTTATAGGATAGAACATGGAGAAATTTTGAAGAATTGAGAAAGTTCAACCTTAGGGTACTTCAAACTATATCATTAATTCAAAAGGGAAAACGTTATCAAAATTTGATTTTTGATTAATGTTATAGAATTCTCTCATCAAGGAGAATCTGTTGGTGGTCATAGTTCAGGAATTCTGCCCCGTTGACCAGAGTGACCTTTTCGGTCAAACCTTTTACCACAAATTTGACTTTTGTTAAAAATTAAGCAAACTTCTACCGAAGGGTTTTGACCATTCTAAACCCATTTTTTGTAGTATGAAGTTTTTCGGAGACCCGAGAGCATAGTTCTAAAATATTGGAAAGTGTGCTTGAGTTGTAAATTCGAGGTAAGTGAGACTTTAAGCTTTGGTTCTTGCTTTTTAAATCTGTTTCAAAAATTATGTTTTGTCTGCCTGGTCCATGTGTTGGGACAAGAGTGTACTTGGTAGAATCGATGGTCTTTAACCAACTACATATTGTTACTTTTAGAAAAATATTTTTTATGGAAAATTATTTCATAATTGATTTGTGGTGTGGCATGGTCTCGTACCATGGCGTTGGGCGTTGGATATCCTTCGCTACCGTGATATAGTTACTAGGGGCATACATGCAC
>JACEIK010000797.1:327864-352030 GCA_018107945.1 Datura stramonium
GGGTCGAGGATATTACTGAGATATTTTTATATGTATCTCACTCCTTACTTCCATGTCTATGCAGATTCTGTTACGGGAGGTGAGACTAGTGGCTGACGAGTCCGTTTGCGCAGATTCTATTGCTGAGGTGAGCCTTTGCATCAATTTGTGGAGGCTATCATTTGAGTTTTATCTACTCTTTGTATATTTTCTTTTCTTGGGGTTTGCATGCCCGACCACTAAACTCATATAACTCTATTAGATGCTCCATGGTCTTTGTCACGACACGAACATAGACCTAGAACATAACAGGGGACAAGGAACCCTTAGAGGCCCCAAGTCGACCCATGGCCTAAGGATACATCTAACTTCATTCTCTTTAAGAAGGAAACTGAAGGTAAGGCATAGCGGAAATGTAAACGTATCATAACATAACATAGGGAGTCACTAGACATACACACAAGCTGAGTGTTATATACTGTCTGAAATCCTCTACTACATATGATAGGTTGATGGGACAATACCCCCAACTAACCCAGCCAAGTACTGAGACAGAAATAACATAAATGTCTTTCAAATGGCCCTCGGAACATGAGGCGTCACCAAAAAACTGAAGGTCACTCCGAGATGATCTATAGATGAGGATGAACTTGAGAGCCCAGTCCTGTATCATGAAACGATACAATATAGAAAGTATGCGGTCAGTACATGGAATGTATTGAGTATGCAAGGTAAGTAAAACAGACATTTAAAATACATGAAAACTCATAAAACATCATGAGAGTAAGACATCATGCTTATATCATAAATATCGTGATATAATGTAAGGCTCATCGTTTTCAAATCATTCATAAATCATTCATTTTTATAATCATAAGAGAAACTTTATCAAATCATCACTTGAGCCATTATCATGAACATAACAGTGCATAAAAACATGCAGAATAATGGGAGGACTCGTCATAACCGACACAATCATGGTAGAGCCTTTCGTTATGCCCCAACTATCTCACTTAAGTGGGCAGAGTAACCCCTGGCTTGCCAGGCAAGGGACGTGCATTATGTGATATCACAAACAGAGGGGACCATTATCATTGTAATGTGTCATTATAGACCCACGGTGGCACGTGGCTATGAGACATTGCCGTAGTCCTTGGAACGCCAGGCTGCTCGGTGCTAGACACGGCTCCCAAAAACATGCATATAGGCTCATACATAAATCAATAACATCATTCATGTAGATTAATGACTAAAATAAACATTTATCAATCATTGATCCCCACTAAACATTATTAGCCAAGAATCAAAGTCCCTTTATTCGGCAAACATCATAAATCGATAAATCACGAGAATCATTTCATAAATCGTAAATCATTCATCATCATGTGGGCATTGCCCAATAATTTGCCATACTTTACAATACTCAATTCATTCGAAAAAATGCTTATAAACATGGGTAATTTGAAAACGTGCTTTTCATCATCAATAGTTCATAAATCATTAGGCCCATGCATACTTGAAATCATGCACATAACTTGTAAATAATTAAATCATGTTGGGTATTCGAATAAACCCATATTTAAAATCATAGATCATGTTGGGTTTGTAAATATCAAAAATTTAAGTGTAGATCATAAATCGATTCATCATAGATCATGCATAAGTAGGCTTAATTGAGTAGAGATTGAAATTAATAAATATATAATCAAAAATAGTTGTAGAATCTGATCAAAATCCATAAAATATGATGTAATTCATAAATCATAAAATCTCATTAGTAGATCATTAGATTTTCATAAAAATTGAATCAAAACCCCATGAGATTTTTGGTAGAATTTCATAAACCAATAGAGGATGGACATGGGTGTGAACGAAAACACCCATTCGTAACCCTACATACCTGGGTAAGATCAGATTCTAGAGTTCTTGAATGCCCAAGGATGAATTGATAGGGAAGAGCTTGAATCTATGTTTGATCTCTCTAAAATTCTCTTAATTTTGCATGCATGAGAATGAATAGGTTAGGGGGACTTAGCCTATCTTAACATACTCAGAAAAATACATAAAATGACGTAGTTTAGGACCCTAGGACTTAGGAATTACGGAAAAGCCCTTACTAAAATCGTAAAATTATTCTGGCTGCCAGTCCCCACGAGGGACTGGATTACTCGTCCCAACGGGCCATGACTCGTGGCCTTGAGTCATGATGTTCACCGCCAAAAATCTACCATGACACGCCATGGAGGACACCACGAATCGTGGTGAGTGACCACGACTCGTGATCACCATTCATAGCCTTCACTGCCTAATCTTCCTTTTCAAGCATCTAGTCCACGCCACGGGTGACATCACGAGTTGTGTAGCCTAACCACGACTCGTGGTCATGCCCGTGGTGTCCCCCAGACCATTCCACCTCCCTTCTTGACCACGAGTCACTTCACGACCCGTAGTCCCTCCTCATGGGTCACTTAACGACCCGTTCTACAATCTGGTGCAGAATTCCAATTTTTCTTTGTTTCAACTCCCGGGTCTTATCTTTGGGCTCCCGAGGTATAACAGTCTTAGTGTGGGATTTGGACTAGAAATACAATACTTAAATGGTCGTGTTCTTTCTTATAAATTGAGACATGATTTTTGTTGGATAATGATTTCATTTTTATGACTATTGATGTGTTTGGAGTTGCATATATTGTATTTCAATGCTTATAGAAAAGGTTAAGTATTTGGGAAAAATAGGTTCGCCTGGCGGTTGGGTTAGCGGGTACAAGTCACGTCTAGGGGGATTTTGGGACGTCAAAAATATGGTATCAGAGCTTAGGTTTTAAGTCCCGAGTCATGGAGTAGTGTTTAGTAGAGTCTTGTTCATGGTTATGTTGGCGCTCATACTTATGACCTCGAGGCTGCCAAACATTGAGGATGTTTTCCCTTCTTTCATTCTTGATTCGTGCGTTGAATTTATTAAAGTCTAATATTGAAATATTTATTTCGCAAATGGCTAAGAAACGTGTGTCTTCATCTGCTAGTCGATTAAAGGCACCAGTTGGACGGGGGTGCGGGGCATAGTACTACCCCCGGTGGTAGTCCAACTGGGGGCCATCAAACAAGGGCTCAAACTAGGACACAGGCCAATCCTTGGCCTAAAATTGTGAATGAGGGTCTGCCCTAAGTTGCTTCTCCGGAGTGAGTACAGGAATAGGTTGTTCAAGATGCTCCATCGACAGTGCCAACTGTTGTATCTACCGTTGCCTTGCCTACAGATTTAGTGATTAGATTGTTGAATGTGTTAGAGACATTGGTGCCTAATCATGGTAGACTTCCAGTTCCTCAAACTAATTCACAAGAGCAAACACAAGTTCAGTTGAATGTTGCAGCTACACAAACACTCCAGTTGACCCCTCAGACGACTGTTCGCTCAGTTGCAACTACTGGGCAATCCAAAGATCTTAAGCATTTCATGGATTTTTAGCCACCAGAGTTCGATGCAACGCCAACTTCTATTGAGCCTTAGAAGTTCATTGATCATTGTGAAAAGATACTAACTACATTGGGGTTGAAGGAGACTCTAGGTTTGGAATTTACCACTTTCCTATTCTCTGGGTCTGCAGATCATGGTGGACTTCAGTTCAGAGAGGTAGACAAGAAGGGTTACCATGTATCATTTGGTTAGGGTTTTCAACAATGTTTAAGGACAGGTTCATTCCCTTAAGCAAACAAGACGACATGAGACGTTAGTTTAATAACCTACACCAGGGACCTATGATAGTTATAGAGTATAAGGATAAGTTCACTGAGTTATCTAGGTATGTTCCATTTTTAGTTGAAGACCCGAGGGAGAAGGTGAGACTATTTGTGGATGGACTTGAGCATCGTTACCGTGGTTCTGTGATATGAGATGTGTGAAGTGGCACCTATTCATACTTAATTGACATTGCCCTCCCTTATGAGTCTTATTTAGAAATTGAAAGAGCTGAGCGAGAAATCAAATAACACGGTCGGGTTTAGTAGTGCTCCATCTGGGGGCAACAATGGCCATCATCGTGGGAAATCAAGGCCTATGCATTTAGAGTAAGTGGTACAGTCTTCGAGAGTTTATAATCCGACTAGACAATGTCAACAACAAATGCAGAGAAAGGTTTACAGCTGATAACATCCATGGAAACTCATCATCAACTAAGGAAGCTTTGGAAGTTCCAAGAGGACCATTACAAGATCCCAGAAAAGGAAATTTGAAAACCAACTTAATGGGCTGGAATTAGCTATTAAAAAGTGTCTTTTAATAGAAGAAGATCTCAAGCCCAATGAATATATTTTCTCCAAGTCTTACATCTATTTGAAGGCCCAAATTAAAGTCCAAGAGGAGATGAGATGGAGCCCAAATCAGCCCCTAAATAGAGAAAATACTGCAACATTCTTTAACTAGTTTCTAGAATTACGTTTAAAGTTGTTTTATTCTATGTTGACTCCTAGGACTTTTTTTATGGAAGCCTTCTATGCCATTTGATAGTTATTTTATTCTATGTTGACTTCATAGGATAATGTGTGTGGTAGTTTTCTAGGTCCTAGGAAGTATCATTTTCATTTATGATATGTTTTGACCAACCCCTTCTTCACTACTATATAAAGGGATCTTTGTTCATTCATGAAAATCATATTATGAATATTAATATATTTGAGGGTTCTTTTGAACCTTTGTGGAAGATTGCTTTTGGATTTATCTTGCTACCTAACTAGTTCATAGTTTATGGTAATAAGATAATTATTTCTTGATATCTTTAGTTTCTTCTTGGTATTCTTAGAAGGCAATTAGTACACTTACTAATTTGTTGTCTAACGTTACTCACGAAGCGGTCATGATCCGATTCTAAACTTGATAAGTTTCTCAAGTAAAGGCATTTGGTATACCTATAGCCAATTCGTTGTTACTTGGATCTTTTCAAATCCATATCTCTTAGTTCTTGTTTAATCTTTTCAATTAGTTTCCTAGTTGTGCTTCCGCATTTGTTATAAGTTCATACTCTAGTTTTGGGATTCCCAACCTTTGTTTTATCAAGTTGTATCAGAGAGGTTCTATCAAGATTACATTCTTGATAATCTTGGGAGTTTCTTGAACAAAGAGCAAAAAAAAAAAGCAAACAAAAATCAAAAGGTGGAACAATAATGTTAAAAAAAAGCACTACTGTGGCAGTGAACAGTAATATTTAAAAAAAAAAGAAAAAAGAAAAAAAAAACTTTATTGCTCTTCAAAAAGTTTTTCCTCATCTAATTGTTTCAAAAGAAAAAAGGAAAGAGAGGTTTTTGATAGAACACAAGAAGAGGCGATCCGAGAAAGAAATGATTTTACTTTAAAGGCTATGCACCAATAATTTGAAAGATGAAACTTACAATTCCATGAGATAAATGATGTCATTGTTGAACAAAATGAGACAATAACTGAACCTAGGAGGGGAAATCAACCTATTCTACCACCCCACAATAATCCGAGACCTTAAAATAGGAGAAATGTATCCCATTCCCCCATTGTGAATCAAGAAAATCAAATTTACGATTTGGTTGATGATTTTGATGTAAATCTAGATAGGATAGGGAGAGATAGAAGGGGACAACGAACTAGATTGGAAGATGACAACATAAATAGCATAAAGATGAAGATGCCATCTTTCAAGGTCACAAGAGATACAAATTTGTACCTTGATTAGGAGTGGAGAGTTGAGGCCATTTTTTATTGTCACAACTATTCGGAAGGTAAGAAGGTTAAGCTTGTTTTGATTAGGAGTGGAGAGTTGAGGCCATTTTTTATTGTCACAACTATTCGGAAGGTAAGAAGGTTAAGCTTGTTTTGACTATGCTTCTATTTGGTGGAAAAAGCTTACAAGGGATAGACGACAAATGGAGAACCACCCATTTCTACTTGGGCTGAGATGAAGAGAGTCATGAAGAAACGATTTGTGCCTTCACATTTTCAAAGAGACCTGCAACAGAGTCTTCAATCAATGAAGCAAGGAACCATGAGTGTTGATGAATAATTTAAGGCTATGGATGTGTCTATGATCCTACATAATTTCATGAAAGATGAAGAGGCTACTATGGCTAGATTTATTAATGGTGTAAATAGACAAATAACTAATGTAGTAGAGATACAACCATATATAACTTTAGATGAATTAGTAGATTTGGCTGTAAAAGTAGAAAAGCAAAATAAAAGAAGACATCAGGCTCGTTCATGGCGAATCAACCAAACACCATTTCCAAGAAGCAATGGTCAAAAGAAGAAGTATCTTCTAGACCTCAAGAAGACAAAGGCAAGGGTAAAGTAGATGAGAAAGAGGGAGGTAAATCTTTTTTTCCTAAGTCAACTAAATTTTTCAGTTCCTTTCAATGTCATAAATTTCATGGGAAAGGGAATATGATGCATGAATGTCCAACAAGAAGAAACATTATCTTGAGAGAAGATGGAAAATATGAGAGTGAAAAAAGTGAGTATGAGAAAGAAGAGGGAGGTATGAGTGAAGATTATCTAGAAATGCCTAATGATGGTCTTGTTGGGGGTAGCTAGGAAGATTCTTGAAGTAGAATATGAGAGTGAAAAAAGTGAGAAAGAGGAAGAAGAAGGTGAGAATGAAGATGGTGTAGAACTTACTTTTAATCATAGTTTGATTGGGGTAGTTAAGAGTCTTATGTCTATCAGTTTGGGAATTGATAGTGATGAACAAAGGGAGAATATATTCCATACTAGGTGTGGGATAAAGGGGAAAACTTGTTCTATGATTATTGGCAGTGGTAGTTGTGCTAACGTGGTGAGTTCACATTGGAGACTATAGGGCTTAGGGTGTTTCAAGCATGCAAGCCCTAAATTGATGGGTTTTGATCAAATCAAGGCCCTTTATGCTAATGATTCTGATTTTGACAAGATTTTTGCAGAGTGTAAGTTGGGTCCTTATGAGCGGTTCAATCTTCCAGATGGATTCCTTTTTAAGGAAAATAAGTTGTGTATTCCTAATAGCTCTTTGCATGAATTATTTGTTAGGGAAGCAATTCTGGTGGGCTCATGGGACACTTTGGAGTTCCCAAAACTTTGGATATACTTGTTGAACATTTTTTTTTCCGGACATGTTAAAGGATGTTGAGAAAGTATGTTCCCAGTGTCTTGAATGTAAACAGGCCAAATCAAAAGTGTCTTTATACTCCTTTACCTATCCCTACTTCTCCTTGGATTGATATTTCCATGATTTTGTGTTAGGCCTACCTAGAACTAAACATGGTAAGGATAGTATATTTGTAGTGGTAGACCAATTTTAAAAAATGGCTCATTTTATTTCATGTTTGAAGACTGACGATGCATCACATGTAGCTGATTTATTTGTGAAAGAAGTGATTAAATTACATGGTATACCTAAAACTATTTTTAGTGATAGGGATGCTAAGTTTTTAAATCACTTTTGGAGAGTTCTTTGGGGAAATTTGGGACTAAATAGTTATTTTCTTCATCTTGTCACCCACAAACTGATAGGAAAATAGAAATAGTTAATAGGACTTTAAGGAATATGTTAAGGGTTGTTTTAAAGGGAAAACTAACCATTTAGGAGGAATATTTGACCATGGTAGAGTTTGCCTATAATAGAACTTTCCATTATTATACTGGTAAGTCTCCTTATGAAGTTGTTTATGGATTTAATCCACTCACCCCCTTTGATTTTTTACGTTTTCCTACTAATGATATTGTTAATCTTGATGGTATGAAGAAGGCTGAAATGATGAAGAAGATTCATGAACAAACAAGGTTTGCAATTGAACGGAAGAATGAACAAACTTCCTTAAGAAGAAATATGGGGCAAAAATCTATTATTTTTAAGCCTAGAGATCTAGTGTAGGTGCGGTTTAGTAAGGATAGGTTTCCTACCAAAAGAAAATCCAAGTTACACCCAAGAGGAGATGGTTCATTTGAAGTCCTTGAAAAGATTGGAGACAATGCATACAAACTTGATTTTCCTAGTGAATATTAAGTTAGTGCTACCTTTAATGTTGTTGATCTTTCTTTTTTTTGACGCAACATTGAATTCGAGGATGAATTCTCTTGAAGAAGAGGGGAATGATAACACCCATGGCAATTAATCATCAACTAAGAAAGCTTTGGAAGATCCAAGAGGACCCATTACAAGATCCCAAAAAAGGAAATTCTAAGACAAACTTAATGGGTTGGAATTAGCTATTAAAAAGTGTCTTTTGATGGAAGAAGATCTCAAGCCCAATGAATATATTTTCTCGAATTCTTACATCTATTTGAAAGACCAAATTAAAGTCCAAGAGGCGATGAAATGGATTTTTTCAAATCCATATCTCTTAGTTCTTGTTTAGTCTTTTCAATTAGTTTCCTAGTTTTGCGTCCGCATTTGTTTTAAGTTCATACTTTAGTTGTGGGATTCCCAACCTTTGTGTTATTAACAGCTCATATCAGTCAAGTCCATATTAGTAGTGTCCTAATTGTTGTAGGCATCATGGTGGTCGTTTCTATGGGGTTGGTCGTCTTTGTTTTATTTGTGGTGAAAAGGGGCATATTGATAAATATTGTCCTAAGGGGAACTCTGGTACTATTCAGGCTATGACACATCTGGAGGGAACTACCACAGGTACACCGCTCAGGCTAAGCCAGCTAGGTCCGCTCAAGAGGGTGCGGTGCACAGGTTGCTCAGGGAGCATGTGGACCATCGAGATTCTTCTCTATGGCTAAACAGGATATCGAGGCATTAATGTAGTAGTCACAAGTATTATCATTGTCAATTCTCATGGGGCACATGCTCTTATTGGTTGTGGTTCCACATATTCGTATGTATCTCCATCTTTTGCTATATTCTTAGAACGAAGAGTTCAGTCTCTTATTGTGCCATATTATGACCCCAGTAGGGGAGACTTTGGTAGTGGATAGAGTTTATAGAGATTATGTGATATCTGTTCAGGATAGGGACACCGTAGTTGATCTACTGGAGTTACCCATGTCTGACTTTGATGTGATTATGGGTATGTATTGGTTGTCATCATGTTATTCTTTGGTTGATTGCTATGCTAAGATAATACGTTTTAATTTTCCTGAAGAACCACTTGTTCGGCTGTCTGGATGACTACACGCAAGTGCACGTGGTCGAACAAGTAGTAAGTGGCTTAAGTAAGCCAAGTATCGATCCCACAGGGACTGGACTNAACCTTCCAGTTCCATTCAATGTCATAAATGTCATGGGAGAGGGCATATGATGCATGAATGTCCAACTAGAAGAAACATTATTTTGAGAGAAGATGGAAAATATGAGAGTGAAAAAAGTGAGGATGAGAAAGAAGAGGGAGGTATGAGTGAAGATGATGTAGAAATGCCTAATGATGGTTTTGTTGGGGTAGCTAGGAAGATTTTTGAATTAGAATATGAGAGTGAGAAAGAGGGAGAAGATGAAGGTGAGAGTGAAGATGGTGCAGAACTTCCTTTTAATCATAGTTTGATTAGGGTAGTTAGGAGGCTTATGTCTATCAGTTTGAGAATCGATAGTGATGAACAAAGGGAGAATATATTCCATACTAGGTGTGGGATAAAGGAAAAAACTTGTTCTATGACTATTGACAGTGGTAGTTGTGCTAGTGTGGTGAGTTCACACTTGGTAGATATGTTAGGGCTTGCATGCATGAAACACCCTAAGCCCTATAGACTCCAATGGTTGAATGATAGTGGTGAATTGTCAACAAACAATGCATGATTTCATTCAATATTAGTAGGTATGAGGATGATACTCTTTGTGATGTGATTTCTATGCAAGCTTGTCATATCTTGCTTGGTCGTCCATGGCAGTTTGATACGCATACTTTTCATGATGGAAGAAAGAATAGATATTCTCTTGAGCTTAATGGCAAGAAGTATACTCTTGCACCTTTAATTCCTTCTCAAGTGTTTGAAGATCAAAAGAGATTGTGGGAGTCAATGGGGAAACAAAAGGGAGGGAATAAAAGTGAGCTTGAGGGAAAAGAAAATAGTTCTGGCTAAGAGATAGAAAAAAGAGAGATGGTCAAGAGAGAGAAAAAGAGGACAAAAACATAAGCGAAGAGGTAAAGGAGGGCTCGAGTGGAAAAAAAAATTTTGGTTAGGAAAGAGGCTAAGGAAAAGAAAAAAGAGAGTTTCTATATAAAAGTCAAGGAGTGTTTGAATGCAAGAAAAGAAGGACTGCCCATAATACTACTTACTTATAAAGAAGTCTTGATTAATTCTGAGATATTAACTTCTTCTTTGCCAAGTAGTGTTACTTCTCTTTTGCAGGATTTTGCTGAAATTTTTCCTGAAGATATTCCTAAAGGTCTACCACCTTTGCGTGGAGCACAAATTCCAAATAGGCCTGCTTATAGAAGTAATCCTGAAGAGACAAAGGAGTTGCAAAGACAAGTTGAAGAGTTACTTGAAAAGGGGTTTGTACGAAAGAGCATGAGTCCTTGTTCTGTTCCTGTTCTATTGGTGCCCAAAAAGAATGGATCTTGGCGGATGTGTGTGGATTGTCGAGCTATCAACAAGATTACGGTAAAGCATCATCATCCTATTCCTCGTCTTGATGACATGTTAGACCAATTGCATGGGTCTAAAGTTTTTTCTAAAATTGATCTAAAAAGTGGTTACCATCAGCTTGAATGAACTCTGGAGATGAATGGAAAACTGCTTTTAAGACCAAATATGGGCTTTATGAGTGGTTAGTTATGCCTTTTGGCTTGACTAATGCACCCAACACTTTCATGAGATTGATGAATCATATTTTTAAGGATTTTCATGGAAAGTTTGTGGTGGTTTATTTTGATGATATCTTGATTTTTTCTAAAAATTTGGATGAGCATGTTGAACACCTAAAATAAGTTCTCGAAGTTTTTAAGAAGCAACAATTGTTTACTAATCTCAAAAAGTGTACCTTTTGTGTGGATCGTGTGGTATTCCTGGATTTTGTGGTCAGCTCTAAGGGAATTGAAGTTGATGAAGAGAAAATCAAGGCAATCAAAGAATGGCCTAAACCTAAGAGTGTAACGAGATTAGGAGTTTTCCATGCTTGCTAGTTTTTATAGGAGGTTTGTTAGAGATTTTAGTAGCATTGCTGCTCCTTTGACTGAAGTTATTAAGAAGGATAAGGTTTTCACATGGGGAAAAGAACAAGATGCTGCTTTTAACTTATTAAAAGAAAATTTTTGTTCTGCTCCTCTTTTGCAATTGCCTGATTTTTCTAAGTCTTTTGAGATTGAATGTGATGCCTCCGGAAGAGGAATAGGTGTTGTTCTAATGTTCCTTCCAAGCCCATTGCATACTTTAGTGAAAAGTTGAGTGGAGCTACATTGAACTACTCAACTTATGACAAAGAGTTAATGCTTTGGTCAAAGCTTTAGCTACATGGCAACATTATTTGTGGTCTAGAGAGTTTGTGGTTAAGACTGACCATGAATCCTTAAGATACTTGAAGAGCCAAGGTAAGATAAATCGTAGGCATGCAAAATGGGTTGAATTCATTTAAACTTTCCCATATGTGATTGCTTACAAGCAAGGAAAAGAAAATGTGGTTGCTGATGCACTTTCAAGAAGCTATGTCTTGGTCTTTACTCTTACTTCTAAATTGATGGGTCTTGATCAAATCAAGGGTTTTTATGCTAATGATTCTGATTCTGGCAATATTTTTGCAGAGTGTAAGTTGGGTCCTTATGAGCGGTTCAATCTTCAAGATGGATTCCTTTTTAAGGAAAATAAGTTGTGTATTCCTAATAGCTCTTTGAGTGAATTATTTGTGCACATTGTGGTGGGATCATGGGACACTTTGGAGTTTCCAAAACTTTGGATATCCTTGTTGAACATTTTTTTGGCCTGGCATGCGAAAGGATGTTGAGAAAGTGTGTTTCCAATGTCTTGAATGTAAACAGGCCAAATCAAAAGTGTTACCACATGGTCTTTATACTCCTTCACCTGTTCCTACTTCTCCTTGGATTGATATTTCCATGGATTTTATGTTAGGCCTGCCTAGAAATAAACATGGTAAGGATAGTATATTTGTAGTGGTAGGCCGATTTTAAAAAATGACTCATTTTATTTCATGTTTGAAGACTAACGATGCATCACATGTGGATGATTTATTTGTGAAAGAAGTGGTTAAATTACATGATATACCTAAAACTATTATTAGTGATACGGATGCTAAGTTTTTAAGTCACTTTTGGAGAGATCTTTGGGGGGAATTAGGGACTAAATTGTTATTTTCTACATCTTATCACCCGGAAACTGAAGTAGTTAATAGGACTTTAGGGAATATACTAAGGGTTGTTTTAAAGGGAAAACTAACCTTTTGGGAGGAACATTTGTCCATGGTAGAGTTTGCCTATAATAGAACTATCCATTCTTCTACTGGTAAGTCTCCTTTTGAAATTGTTTACGGATTTAATCCCCTCACCCCCCTTGATTTTCTTCCTTTGTGTACTAATGATATTGTTAATCTTGATGGTAGGAAGAAGGATGAAATAATGAAGAAGATTCATGAACAAACAAGGCTTGCAATTGAACGTAAGAATGAACAAACAGCCTTAAGAAGAAATAAGGGGTGAAAATCTGTTATTTTTAAGCCTGGAGAACACTTGTGGGTGCACTTTAGGAAGGAAAGGTTTCCTACCAAGAGAAAATCCAAGTTATACCCAAGAGTAGATGGTTCATTTGAAGTCCTTGAAAAGATTGGAGACAATGCTTACAAACTTGATCTTCCTGGTGAATATCAAGTTAGTGCTACCTTTAATGTTGCTGATCTTTCTTTATTTGATGCAACATTGAATTCGAGGATGAATTCTCTTGAAGAAGAGGGGAATGATAACATCCATATAAACTCATCATCAACTAAGGAAGTTGTAATTAACTATTAAAATGTGTCTTGTGATGGAAGAAGATCTCAAGCCCAATGAAGATATTCTCTCCAAGTCTTACATCTATTTGAAGGCCCAAATTAAAGTCCAAAAGGAGATGAAATGGAGCCCAAATCAGCCCCTAAATAGAGAAAATACTGCAGCATTTTTTTAATTAGTTTTTAGAACTATATTTAAAGTTGTTTTATTCTATGTTGACTCTTAGGACATTGTGTGTGACAGCCTTCTATGCCATTTAATAGTTGTTTTGTTCTATGTTGACTTCATAGGATAAATGTGTGTGGTAGTTTTCTAGGTCCTAGGAAGTATCATTTTCATTTATGATATCTTTTTACCTACCCCTTCTTCACTACCATATAAAGGGGTCTTTGTTCATTCATGAAAAGCAGATTTTGAATATTAATATATTTGAGAGTTCTTTTGAACCTTTGTGGAAGATTACTTTTTGGATTTATCTTGCAACCTAACTAGTTCATAGTTTATGATAGTAAGATAATTCTTTCTTGATATCTTTGGTTTCTTCTTGGTATTCTTAGAAGGCGATTAGTACACTTACTAATTGTTGTATAACGTTACTCACGAAGCGATCAAGATCCGATTCTAAACTTGATTAGTTTCTCAAGTAAAGGCATTTGACTTACCCATAGCCAATTCGTTGTTACTTGGATCTTGTCAAATCCATATCTCTTAGTTCCTGTTTAGTCTTTTCAATTAGTTTTCTAGTTTTGCTTCTGTATTTATTTAAGTTCATACTCTAGTTTTGGGATTCCCAACCCCTGTGTTATCACAAAAAATGGGGTATCTTCTCTCTTTTTTCCGTGCTGGATAATTTTGCCCCTGATCAGCATTCTGGCAACGGTGGAAGTATCGGCGGTTCGCCGGCTGCAATCCGCAGACCACCGGCTACACTACCTGCACTTTTAATGAATTTCAGTAGCCTTCGGCATTTCGCCGATCTCCATCCATGCACCGCCGATTCTTTGCTCTTCAATCCAGCAAGTTCAAGTGTCATTCGGCGACTTGAGCGTGAGTTGCCAGTGGAAACTCACGTTCACCGGTGGCATTGTTTCCCAGAGGCAATGGTTATCGGCTTTTGACTAGCATTTCGCCGGTCTTCTTTGGTGGAGCGCCAAATTTCATCCTACTTCCTTCTTTTCGCTCCATTTCTTGCTCTTTTCTTCATATTAGACATATGCACACAACAAAGGCAAAAAGGGCATAAAATCCACATAAACAACTCAAAAACTAAGAAAAATGGACTTAAGAGCCTAATGAGTTGGTGAATTACCAACTCATCAATTGACACCCAAGCTAACAATAGCATAAGGAGTCATGAAAGATAATGTAGCCCCTAGATCTAACAATACATTCACATCAATATGGAATACTCGTAACATACCAGTTACCACATTAGGTGAGCACTCCTGCTCCTGATGAGATGATAGTACATAGAACCTATTCTGGCGCTATCTGGCCGCTAACTAGAAAAGGCGCCCTACTGAGATGGAAGAGCTATTGGAGCTACTGAAGTGGTGGTTGGGGTACAACCTCTACTGTCAACCTGTCTAGCTGAAGGACAATCTCTGAGCATATGCCCGAGCTTTCCATACCCAAAGCAACCATCAGTGCCAACCAAGCACTCTTCGGGTTGCCTCCTGCCACACCTTCCTACAAGTTGGAAAGGTGTGCTCCCCTGTCATTCTCCTCTAACCCCTAAAGCCTGACACTCTACCTCTCTGATCTCCTCGAGGTCTGGATGGAATGCTGGCTGATGAGAGATCTGGGGTTGACGACCTCTGGTGGAATTGAGGGTGATGTCAACCACCAGATCTCTACTGGAAATGTCCATGGCCCTCTGTTCTAGCCCTCTTGGCCTCTCTCTCCTTCTCCGTCTTCTGCTCTGCCTCTATCTGCTGAGCATATATTATTAGCTGGGAGATATCTATATCATTAGTCAGCATGGCGGTCCTGCACTCCTTGACTAAAAAATTTTCCACTCCATTCACAAACTTGCTCATACTAGCCCTCGGATCAGGAACCATCTCCGGAGCATATTTGGACAGCTGGGTAAACTTCAGGGCATACTCTAAATCGTCATATCATTTTGCTTCAAGTTGAAGAACTAGGCTACCTTTGCTTCCCTCAACTCTCGAGGGAAGAACCTGTCCAAGAAAGCTGTAGAAAACTTGTCCTAACCAACGGGGATTGCACCAACTCCCCTGCTCTCTTTCCACTATTAGAACCATATATGAGCAACTCTCTAGAGCTTATAGGAGGCCTGCACTGTCTTCTCCTGAAACACCCATCACCTGGGTAATCTTTTGGACCTCTTCAATAAACTCTTGTGGTTCCTCATCTGTCTTTGACTTATGAAATTCAGGTAGGTTCATCCTGAGGAAGTCTCACACTCTAGTTTGATATACCGCCCTGAACTCAACATGAGTAACCTGCTTCGGTAACGGATCAGCTGGAGCTGGTGGGGCTGGCTAATACCCATCTCTATTGCCATTGCCATGACCATTTCCGTTGACTCGGTAAGGAGGCATATTTTTGCAAACATACATAGTACGAGTTAGAAGAGTAGAGAGAGGTACTTCATCACATGACATAGATCATAAAAGAAGGAAATTTTTCTAAAACGTCTCGTAGCTTTTTCCCCATAACTATGGTGCACTTCGCAACCATGAAAAAAGACTCTACTTAATGCAGCTTTCAGACACTCTAGGACACTCTAAAACCTAATACTCTGATACCAAGTTTGTCACGACCCGAGTTGGAACCCCAGATCAAGACACGGGACCTAGAACCACGAATAGCTCTAAGCTAGCCCATGACACATACATAGCATGATTAAGAGCATAGCTAAGATGATAAAAGCATAAACAGGATATAAGTGGAAGTTTGCACAGCATATCAACATAAATGTAAACACAAACCAACATCGCTGAACCATCCATACAAAGCTATCTGAAAAGCCTCTAAACACCTGGTGAGCTGGTGGGACAACACCCCCGACTAGATCTCTAAAATCTGAAACTAAAAGACAAACAAAAAGATATAATCAAGACTGATGTTCTCGGATCATGAGGACTCGCCGAAACTGGGATAGAGCTGGACTGAGCAGGAGCGAGCTAACAGCAGGACTGAGACAGGCCAACCGAACCTATATCCTAAGACGATATAACATACAGTATGCGATCAATATTTAGAATATACTGAGTATGTAGAAAAGCAAAACATACTTGTAAAACGATAATCTAAAATCATGAATGTAAAAAAGATAGAGCATAAGAGTAAGAATAGCACGCTAAAGCCATATTCTTGAAATAAACGTAACCGTGAGATATCCATTGTAAGCTGAACAAATGACCCAAGGTCTAGAAATAGAAATCATATAGGTATCGTACTTGAAATCATATGTGAAAACTTATAAGCTAATCAATGGGTCAAATATGCTATTAAAAATAATATCATAAGACATGAATATGAGTAACTGAAAACATGAGGAATAATGAGAGATTCGTCATAGCCAACAACCATCACGTATGAGCGCATGATGATCTCACGTCTTGCCCACATGGAGGAGAGCCATCCTAAGCCTTGCTAGGCAAAGGACGAATAAGGTGTGACATCACAGTATTTCCTTGAGCAGGGAAACTCTCTCTTGAGAGGTCCCAAATATAAATATATACCTAGGGATATGTGTAGTTCTTAGACCGCGGTCCTCAGCATCACTGGGCTGCTCAGTGCTAGACACTACTCAAAACATGCATATAACTCATAAGCATATTCTCAAAGCGTAGCTTAAATCTGTTTCTTTGGAGTCTTAAGTCCAAACATTTATGTAAAACTGATCTTGTAAGTCTTGGCTAAAATCTTGATAAAACATACTTGACTTTACATGGGCTTGTCCACATCATGAAATAATACATACTTGAAATAAGCTTCATAATTTAAAATCATGGAATCATATGTTTAAGAATTCATAAACGAATATACTTTGATTATTTATCTTGCTTGAAATTATGGGTTCATAAGCTTGAAATTCATAAATCATGCATAAAAGAGCATAATTGTCATAATCTTGAAATCACCAATTCATGAGGAATCTGCGTGTGAAATCTGTCCTAATAACTATAATTCATCAATTTGAACATGAGTGAATTCCCATAGAAGTATTAGGAGTAATTGTATGGAATTGGGTTAACCCCTAGAATTTCAACATAACATGCTTAGAGAATTGAAATTATGAGATAGGAATGAAATTGGGAATAAGGGTGGAAGAATTCCCCCGTTTATAATCCTATATACCGGGCTTGATGAACTTGCAACTAAATTTGAAGATCCAAGGAAGATTCAAAAGGAACTGATTAAAAACCCTAGCCTTGATATTAGAAGAAGATCTTCAATCTACTGCTGCTTTGAAAGAATGAGGGCTTAGGACAGGTTAAACATCTTAATACACTCTTTAAGAAGTCCAAACAACGTCACTTAGGAGTTAGAAGCCTAGGAAATTAAAAAATTCCCTCAAGAAATCATGCTGAATTTGCATAACTGAGCGCCAGATGGTAGCCGTGATAGGCTGTCACTCATCCCACGGTCGTCACCCTCACCGTCAATCCTTAGCTCTAAAAGGGTCCTGACTAGCCCTTAATGATGGTGGAAATGACGAGCCGTCACTCCCTCGACAGTTCGTCGAATCTACCATCATATCTGGAATACTGAGACACAATTGCCATGGAACATATGATGGTCCCTCACTAGGCTGATGGCCATCATCCTCGTCGTCAAAGCCATGATACCACAGGCGACGGTCCATCTTTAGTCTGACGGGCCGTTGACCTCCTCCGTCACCCCTGCATCAGACCTGCTACTACTAGTTCTTTTTCCTTCAAGGAGCCATTTCGAGACTCGAGGAGTTACAGAAACACTAGGGGAGAATGAAACCTCTTTATCAAGAAGATCTCATAACTACTGTTTTAACTCAGCTAGAGCCATTTTGTATGGTGAAATAGAGACAGGCTGAGTGTCAGGAATAACATCTATTCCGAAATCTATTTTTCTATCGGGAGAAACTCCAGGAAGATTATCTAAAAGACCTTTGGAAACTCATTCACAATCGAAACTGACTGAAGGGATGGTGTCTCAATGTTAGATTCTCTAACTCTAACTAAATGATAGACACACCCCTTAGAAGTTAACTTCCTGGCCTTAAGGTATAAAATGAAGTGACCCTTAGGCATGACGGGACTACCTTCCCAAACTAGGACTAGCTCATCTGGAAACCAAAACTCTACACTTGGGTCCTATAATTAACTAAGGCACAGAAGGAATACAACCAATCCATGCCTAATATGATGTCAAAATCCACCATGTTTAACTCAACTAAGTCAGTTGTGGTGTCTTTATGATGAACTGAAATGGTACAATTTCTACAGATTCTTTTAGCTAACACTAACTCACGAACTGAAGTTGAAACAGTAAAGGGCTCTAAGAGTTGTTCCAGGAAAATCCCGAACTTTACGACTACATAAGGAGTCACAAAAAATAAAGTAGAGCTTGGATCAAGTAAAGCATACACATTAATGGAAAAGACTTTTAACATACCAGTGACTACATCTGGGTAATCCTCCTGATCTTGGCTACTAGACATGGTATACAAACGGTTTTGACCTTTGCCTATCCCTAAAATACTGCCCTTTTGGGAAACTCTACCTGCTGAAGGGGTAGACTGAGCCCTGTTTCTCCCATTGCCCCCGATGGACAATCCCTCAAAAAGTGGCCTTGTTGGTCGCATCCATAACATCCGTCTCTTCCTGAGCGACACTCACCCAAGTGGCTCAAACCACACTTGGCACAAGGTAGAATTCTAGAGGTTCCCTGAACTGTACCACCCTATATTTGTGAACTCTATTTGTTTTGAAACCTTTGATCATTCCTGTTGTTCAAATATGGTATACTGGCAGCTGACGGTGCAAGTCCGAGGATCTCTTCTAAAAGGACCTATTACCGTTTTCACTCCTCTACTGAGTAGCCTCATTACCAGCTAACTTCACCTTCTTACTCTCTGCTCCTCTCTATCTTTCTACATATCCTCCTCTAGTTGTTGGGCATACATCATAAGCCTGGATGTCCATATCATTAATCAACATATGTCCTTGCAGTCATTCTTGACATGCTTGCCCAAACCAAACACAAACTTCCTCATACTAGCTCTCATATCCGGTACCATCTCCGAAGCATACCTAAATAGTTCGGTGAACTTAAGACTATATTTCTTTACGCTCATGGTGCTCTACTTCAAGTTCACGAACTATTTTTCCTTAGCCTCTCTCAACTCCTAAGGGAAGAAGTGGTTCAACAATGCCTCCTTAAATCTATCCCAAGTTGCTGGAGCTATATTCTCACCACGTCCCTGCTCCCACAGATCGTACCATACATTTGCAACATCCTTGATCTAGTAAGAAGAAAATTCAACTCATCTGTTCCAGTTGCATGCATTGCCCTCAATATCTTCTAAGTCCCATCAATTATGTTCTATGGGTCCTCATCAACCTGAGACCCCGTAAACACTAGCGTGTTCATTCTTAAAAACTCTCTGATCCCTGACACTCCTGACGAGTCATTGGAGCTAACACTAGTGGGTGCTGAGCCCTAATGGCCTAATTATGCAGCAATCAACTGGGTGAGCATTTGGATGGCTCCTCTAAACTCTGCCTCTGAAGTGCCAACTCGGTAGGGTTGAGGAACGGGCTCATCTGGAACTCTCCCACTAGTAGCCGGTGCATTTTGAGCTCCAACATTTACACCTTATATTATCGTGCGTGCATCTCTCCTGGTCTTCATCCTAGTCTGTGGAGGCAGACTTACAATGTTGTTTCCCGTGAAAACCTCAGCACTTGCCGCATTCCTCTAACTGACGGTACGTTTCAAAGGCATGATCTGAAACACCTAAAGTATGAGTCGGGGGGAATCTTTATAAAGTTAAACTCTATTGCACGAACTAGAGTATGAAAGAAGGGAAGTATTTCCTAACACCCTGTAGCGTCCCTATAGTAAGTGTGACGCACTTCACACCTATAAGAAGGACTCTACTAGATGCGGCATCATAGACTTCCTAGGACTCTTGAATCTAAATCTCTAGTTCTAAGTTTGTCAAGCTCTGAGTCTACATCCTGGGCATGCCGGCACTTAGACCACTAGTGATCCAAGTGAACTCTTGGTTTGGCTTACTATTAGCTGAGAATACAATAAAATATGCAGAAGCATTAACTTTAATGAACTCAACTTTAAGAAAATAAGATTTGATAACTGTAACTGAAAATAATGTTAAAAAGTAACATCAATGAACCGACTCTCTAACTAGTCTATGAAGCCTCCATATCTGAAAGATAGGTGCCGGGACAAAGTTTCTATGGCTACCTCAAGCTTTACTAAGATAAAATAAATATGATGGAAGCCCTTTGGAGAGTAAGAGGCTTCACAAAGCTGAGAGGAGAAGATCCTGATGATGCGTTTATTGCCAATCCTATCTATCTGAATCTGCATCATAATAAGATGTAGCGCCAAATAGCGTCGGTCGATTGCATGTATGATATGTAAAATGGATAAATGAAACAATAGATAAATAAGAGTACCTAAATTGAAAGAACCAACTATCAGAATCTGTAACTCTAAAAGCTGCACGTAACCACAAGTATGAAAGTGTGTAAACAGTTATGCAATTAAAAAGCATGCATCAAAACAAGCTCTGAAAATACATATATAGATGTATAAGTTTTTGTTAGGAGTTTCTCTTAATCAACATATATCATGAATGAGTGCATGTTGTCCAACCTTTAGTCCAGTTGGGAGAGTTGTCCAAAGCCTTGCCAAGGTAGAGAACAAACTAAATTGTGGATCCATACTAAGCCCTTACCGGGGGCTGTCAGAGGAGTTTCCTGAATCAACGGCATGATCCTAATATATTGGCTGCGTAGTTTAGGGGCTTGCGGGTTATTTGATCCGTTACCCATCTCAGTGCTAAATAATCTTCCAAAAACTATGCTCATATAAATATGCATATCTGAGCCAACTGAAAATATCTTTTATAACGCACTTTAGCTAAAATTATAATAGATGTTTTAAAACTCTGTTGAGCCTCCGTGCTCAAAATCTGTACCCTGCTAATGAGCCTTTGTGCTGAAAATTTTGTGTAAAACTTATGAGTTTATATGCTCAAAAACTCTTAGATTCAAAATAAAACTTTACTATATTTTATGAAAATCATGCTATAAACTGAACTAACTGTCTGAAAATCCTTTTTATGCAAACTCTCTAAAAATTACTATAGTCATGGAAATAATGCATATATCAAATAATACAAATCTTTCAACAATCAACAATCAAAGATCAAGAGAGTAAGTATTTAGTCAATAATTAGTGAAGATACAATACTATGTAATGAGAAATCAATAATGAATAACCCAATTACTAGGGAAGAAGACCAAATAATAGAATTGGGTAAAAATTTTAGCTTGCACTTCAATGGAATATTACTACAAATGTAGGGCATGAGGAAGAATGCAATTCCTCACTAGAATTAGCCTTGCATACCTGAAATGATGAACTCTTGACAATAGCTTGCGAATCCCTAAGTTGAAGATGAAGAACCCCTAGCTTGCTTGAGAGCTTTGAGAGTTAATGATTCTTGAATTTATAATTAATGTGAGGGAATGGAATGTTAGTCTATAAAAATCCTTTTATTTCCCCAAAACAACCTGATATAGGAACTTAAAGCATAGAAAGTTACAAAACTACCCCTGTAAAAACATACTGAAAAATCTATTGCTTAGTCCCTACGGGTCATACCACGACTCATGGTATGCACTCGTGGTTACTGAAGAAACTCAATCACTTTATAAATCTCATCCCACGACTAGACAGGACAAGTCATTGACGAGCACCATGACTCGTGGTTTGCTCTCGTGGTCCCTGCGATAATTTTGAATATTTGCGGAACCTCTTACCACGGATTGACAGGACGGCCCGTGCTATGGTACCATGAGTCRTCCTTTGAATCATGGTGTCTGGAAACATAAGACATCTCTTATGGCTAACCACAAGTCATTCCCATGACTCGTGGTCCTTCACCATGAATCGTGGTGTGGGTTGTTCTGAGGGATATGGTTCACTTCCTGCTGGTTTTCTACTTCATGTCTAGGATCTGATCTTAGGAACCTTTGGGGTTCTACAAGTGGTGAGAAGGTGTTCATTGACCTAGAAGAACCTTATAATAAGTCCCAAGAAGGTTCTATGGAGATGCTTTAAGGCTGGAGTAGTACCTGTGGCATACACTAGGAAGATCAAGGACATGTATGATGGAGCCACTACCTGGTAAGGAGAGTAGGAGGGGATTCAGAAAACTTCTCCTTTCTGATGGAGCTGCACTAATGATCAACTCTTAGCCTATTTTTATTTTCTTTGGTGATAGATGAATTGACCTGGAGAATTCAATGTGAGGTGTCATAATGTATGTTATACTTAGATGACATAGTTTTGATTGACGAGAACCACAAAGGGTCTAAAGGTTTCAAGTTGAGTAGGATCAATAAAAAATATTTAGAGTGTGAATTCAGTGATATAATGTCTGAGGTTGACATGGAAGTGAGGCTTGATTCATATGTCATCACAACGAAAAAAGAAATTTCAAGTATCTTGGGTCTATCATTCAAGAAAATGGGGGATTGACAACGATGAACACATCATATTTGTGCAGGGTGAATAAAGAAGAGACTTGCATGCAGAGTATTATGTGATATGAAGGTGCCACCAAAATCTAAAGGCAAGTTCAATAAAGTGGTGGTTAAATAAATTATATTATATGAGGCGGAGTGCTGGCCAGTCAAGACTCTCACGTTCATAAGAAGAAATTACGGAGATGAAGATGTTGCAGTGAATGTATGGGCATACCAGGAGATATTTGATTACAAATAAGGATATCCAGGGTTAGAGAGTCCGTGCATGTAAGGTGATGCATAAATGAAGGTGTGAGAGGTTTGTGAATGATGATTTCAGGAGAGATAAATGTAGATCGAAAAATTTTGAGAAAGATAATTAGACAAGACATGACATAGTTGCACCTTATCAAGGACATGACCTTAAATAGGAGGTTATGGAGGACACATATTAGGGTACAAGGTTAGTAAGGCATCAGAGTATTTCTTGCTTATCCTTCCATACTAGTAGTCATAGTATTTCTCCTATAGTTTCTTATCCTTCAATTTGTGTTACTATCTATTGTCTCTTGTACTTCGATTATTACACTATTTTATCGTAGTTACTATTCTTTTTGTAAAATGCTTTGTCATGCCTTATTGTATTATTCCATGTTTCCTTCATTTTCATTATTTCTCTTTCGATCTGCTTTCATATGCTTTTCCTTGAACCGAAGGTCCATTGAAAACAGACTCTATACCTCCCAAGGTAGAGGGTAAAATCCCAAGACCCACTTGTGTGATAACTCAGTATTTGTTGTTGTTGTACTATCACCACCAATATAAACCATCTATCCATCGTCTATTTTATGGGGAAAAGAATATTTAGAAAAATACAGTAAATATATAAAAGGTAGGGAGGTAAGGAGATTAGGTGGTAAAAAAATGGTGAAAGTTCTTTGAAAATGAAGATAATTCAATTTAAAAAGGAAGAAGATGAAAGTCAGGTACTTGGCCACCTGATGAGGCTTTGTGAAAAAAATTTAACTATTTGGTCACCACCACTTTATGAGTAAAACACCCCGAATGGGTCATGTAGAAGAAACATTTGAAAAAAACAAAAGGTCCAAGTGAGCAATAGTGCGTAAAACAAAATGAAAAATATAAATAGAAGAAAGGACCCAGTTGTGTCAAGAAATTTCTTATCTGCTTTCCTAACCTTATAAATAAAAGGAAGAGAGAAAGCCAAGTCATTATCCAAAACTCAAAGACTGTAACGACCTTTCATGGCTGAAGCTGTAATGAGCTTCACAGTCGTCAAACCAACTATTCAATTCCACGCTCCTAAATTGGAGTTGCACCATTTCACTAAATCAGTTAAAAGCATTACTTTATCTCTAAACTCATTTCGTCACTTTTGTTTTTCCTTGTGCTAACTTAGCTTCTTCTGTTTTGCTCTTTTCACTTTCTCAGCTGAGGAATTGTTCAAGCTCAGCGTTTGGAAATGGCATGCACCAGGTATGTTTCGCTTTCATAGCATAGACGAATTAAGAACTTAAAGACCGTATTGCCACTTAATATATATATATATATAT
>JACEIK010000798.1:3142-36059 GCA_018107945.1 Datura stramonium
ATAGAGATAAATAGATTTCATTTTGAAGGGTGAACATAACTAATCAATATAATTGACCTCCAATTTTAGAAAAATCACCACCATATCGTGATCACCACCAGTTATATGATTTTTTTATTGCGTAACACAAGTATTATTGAAATTTATAAAATTTGTGGGACAAATTTTTACGTAAGAATATGTAGAAAGCATATTATAATGATAATCTTCTTATGGAATAATACCCTTTATATCGCCACATGTTTTAAGGTTTAAAATTTTTTCTAAACCCATTTAGTCTTTCTTTTTCACCAATAAATCAGATTTTATTAAATTCTTAATTATTCAAGCACAATAAAGACCACATAATTAACAAATCTTTCTATTGCGGAATTAATTCAAAATATTTGAATTAATTCTACAATAGTAAATTACAAAGTATTTTATTAAAAATTGCAATTGCACTACTCAATTCAATTTTACAATTCTTCATCAAACCTTATTTAACTTTCCATTTTAATCAAATTAACTAATAATTTAATTAATTAATTAATTAATTTTTTAAATATTTTTGTTTAGCTTATTTTATACGCCGAATATAAAGTTCTCATGTAGAATTTATACTTTACGAAACATATAAGCTTTCATAAAGGTATATGATCAACCCTAGACCAAGACATAAACTTCATTAACTAATTGTTACCGCCGCAATGCATATTGATATCATCCAATTTTTCAGGCGTATTGATCCACAAAATAATTTATTATTTTAATAAATCAAAACAACAAAATAAGATACGTAATGTACACAATTATAATGTAATTAAGATGGACTTTACCGAGGCTGAGAAATGGACCAACTATTAAATCTTGAGTGAAAATTTCTTTTACCTAGAAGAATATAAGTATATTTAATGGTCTAGAGAATTATTTATCAAGTCAATATAAAATATTTATCTCTACTTGATGCATTGAATACATACAAGATGTACTAGCACAAAAGTTAAATTATATCACACTCACAATCAAGATAAATTATATCTAACTGTGTCCTATAATCATTTCGGAGGCATATTCAATCCCATCTTAAATTGTGAACATAATCTTTATAACTTATAAAAAATAATAATTTAATCTTCCTTATATAAATTATATTTTATACACTAAATCATCTGTTATATAAGTAAAGAACATATACAAATAAATATATGAGCTACTTTGTTTTTTTTTAAATAATTATTTTATAATAAATAATATATACACACACATAATTAATAGCATATCCTAATATATTCTTTAATTGAATATTATATATTACAAGAATAAATTATATATATCGAAATAAAATATGTAATCATACAAATTGTACAAGGGTCTATCTCATCTAGTAATATATATATAAACATTATATACATTTTTATCAGTACTCCACTATAGTCAACATGCTATTTTTTTTATATAAATTATGAATAATCAATATATACCTAGTGTATAATATATACAATACCAATTATCCACATATTATACACTTCAATTGCACAATTCCCACAAATAAAGGAGCACGAAGAACCGACAAGCTTGATCGAGTAAATACCTTTCTTCACAATGACCATTATTTTCCTCCATCTTTCATTTTCTCTAAAAATTTACAAAATATATTAGAGAAGATGACATTCATATCAAAGCAAAAGAGAGAACGCAAAAAATAGGTGACGAAAAAAGACAATATGGTGATGGTTGATGATGGGTGAAAGAGAAGAAAAGGAAGTGAGGGGCTGCATGTAATTCGTGGGTGGAAGAAGTGGGAAGAATGAGAAGATGAGAGAGAAAGAGAGAGAGAGGGGCGGGGGGATTTTAGGATTTGGTTATAACTTGTCTATTTTTGGGCCTAGTGTACTTCGGGTCCAATAGTTCAAAGTTGGCCTATTAAAATTTTGGACAATCATACCATGTCATTTCTTGAGAAGTACATAAGTAGTCAATCAAATAAAATATTGACGAATCGAACCCGCCACATAAAAGTTAACATAATATATTATAGCCAAAATAAACCAATACAAATAATAACTATCTCGAAACAAGAACAAGTTAGGCTTCTTCTGGTGGGTGCTACTAAAACTGAATTTTTCTTTTGTTGTATCCGCAAATCCCGAATTTTTTTGGAAACCATGGGCTACATACATAACCAAAGAAGGAAAAAGGGATAAAAAGAGTGTGGGGGTGAGACATATATGTAAGATACGACACTCCGAGCCTAACTCAACCCCAAAAAGCTACCATGAGGAGGGATTGCCCAAGTACATATAAACAAATTATCACCATTCCCAACCAATGTGGGACTTTAACCCACTTTAACACCCCCTTCACACCCAGCCCGACCGCGTGTGGACTAGGAGCCCAAACGTGAAATGGACCTCGGCTCGACAGCCATGTAAAGATATGACACTGTGTCAACTCAACCCCAAAAGCTAGCTCATGAGGGGAGGATCGCTCAAGTCCATATAAACAAACCATCACCCATACCCCAACCAATGTGGGACTTTAACCCACTTTCACAATATATATATTTTTATCCACTCATCATAGCCACCGTAATAATTCATGCTCATTTTTAATATAATTTGTGTATAACCCGTTGGTGAAATTACAATTACAATTGAAAAAAATAAAGAAAATAAATATCTTCAGCCGAGGCGCGTATATCTCGCTCTCTTTAAGGAGATTCAGCCCACTGCAGAAAAAAACTTTAATGGGTCCCAAGGAAGAATCTTCTCGACTTGTCCCCTTTAGGATAAATGTGCCTCTAGCAATACCGTATGACTTCACAAACTCGAACAAGAGTTAGAGTCCAAAGCTCCACCAAAAGAAGGCGATGGAATCCGGGACTAGGAGGACTTGTGGTATCTCTACACCTTCGCTTAGCTAAATAAAACTCTCTTTCTGACCACTCTTTTCACTTATGTTTTTTCTTCTAATACAACACAAGACAAGATCACCACTATTTATAGGTGAAGAATTCTTTCTTGTAATGAATTATAAGAATGTGGGTAATAAAGGTAAGTAATGGAGAATTATGCATTAGAAGTTACATAAGTTACAAGGCATAATAAGGTAGAATAATGGGTGAATAATGACATAGAGGTTATGAAATAGTAAAGATCGCTACATCATAATGAATGTGGAAAATAAAAAATACTGAAAAAGATAACATTTTATAATATTAAAATGTCATACAAATTTCAAAAAGCACCCCAATTATCTAATATTAAAGCAAGAGAGTTTATCACTTGAAGGGAGAATATTATATAATAAAGGTGTGCTCTACATCGAACCTTCACTCAGTAAACAAGCACCTTTACTCTGGCCGTAGTGATCTCAAATTTGAAACTATAATCGCTTAAGGGAAATAAAGTATTACCGTTACACACAATAATCAAGGTGTTGACATGAGCTAATAGCAGTACATTACGGCCTTGTGCTATCTCGGGCCATGAGTTTCTTTGAGAACAAGCCCTATTCTCATAGGAAGTAGCCTACTTCTACACTCAGTTAATAGGTGAAATCACGAGAGTGCTCTTGTAAGTTTAGCACCACTCATATGAGCTATAGATTTTCATTAAGAATTTTTTTTAAACTCAACCTCCACAAATCATTACAGAAAAATGCACTTACATCCATATGGAGGGAATAAAAATAATAGTGTATTTCACAATAAGTCATCATATGATCTTACCCACCGAACCGACATGTGATCTCTAGTCCCCACGTTGGGTTTCCTCATATATGACTCATGAATTTATGGGCTTCAATCTCATTCCCCTTGATGTGGCCTGCATCTTTCTTGCTAAGGCCTTAGTTAATGGATATGCAAGATTATCACAAGATTTGACATAATCAACATTAATGGTATCACTTGTCAAATATGATCTCACGTATCGTGTTTTCCCTTATGAGTCTGGATTTAACATTGTAATAATGACTTTGAACTATACCAATTGCAATGATGCTATCACAATGAATTAAAATAGAGAAATTAATTTCAAAATAAGGTATTTGAAATCTCCTCAACCACCCCGTCTCCTTACTAGTCAAGCTAAAATTATTAGTTCAACCTCCATGGTAGAGTTAGCAATAATTGCTCGTTTCCATTTCCAAACAAGTAGCAATACCTCCCAAAGTAAAAAGGGATTGCCTCTATGAGGTAGAATAGGAATCATCGGGACAAAGTATTCCAATCCGCATTGGAAAAATTCAAGTACAACAGATATTTCTCATAAAACAAGCCACTGATTTTTGTCCCAGCTTAAATATCTCATAACTCGTAATGGCATGCCAATGTTCATTACCCGGCTTGCTTGTAAACCCTGCCAAATACTTCTATTGAATATGCAATATCAGGCCGAGTGCACCGCCTCACATATCTCAAACTTCCCCAATTAAGCTAGCATACAACTTCGATTTATCACATCATTTTCACTTTGTACAGAAAACAAGTGAACACTTGAATCAAAAGGAGTTACAACATGCTTGTAGTCAAGAAATTATATTTTTAAAAATTTTCTCAACATAATGTGATTGGTCAAGAAAAATTTCTATCACATGTTCTAGTAATTTTTTATTGCAAGAATAAAATTTAATTTCACCAAGATCTTTCATATCAAAATGACTTAAGAATATTTTTAGTTTCTCCAATAACATTAATGTTAGAGCCAAATATCAATAAATCATCAACATGTAGACACAAACAACACATGTGAATTATTCCAAGAGTTATGATAGATGCACTTATCACACTCATTGTTCTAAAATTATTCTCAATCATGCAGAATTAAATTTCATGTCATTGCTTTGGTGCTTGTTTCAAGACATACGAGATTTGGTAAGTTTACATACTTTGCTTTCTTGGCCTCGTTTCAACAAAACCTTCAGGTTTGTTTCATATAAATCTCTCATTGAGGTCCCCATTTAGAAAATAGTGTTACATTTATTTAATGAATATGCAAATCAAAAATTGCAGCAATAACAATTAAAAATCTAATGGATGTAATCTCGTTTACCGAAAAAAAAAAGTATCAAAAATTCTAGGCCTTTTAGTTGATTGAAACATTTAGCAACTAGTCTAGCCTTACATTTATCAAATCTGATCCATCGTTTTGGCTATTTTCTTAGGACCCATTTACACCCAATTATTTTACAACCCTATGGTAAATTAACTAACTTTCAAGTTTTATTGGAATTCTAGTGAGTCTATTTCATCATTTACAAACTTTTCCAAAAATAACATCATGTGAATATAAAGTTTCTTGTAAAGTATGAGGGTCATCTCCAACATTGCAACATAAAAATCGTGATTCAAATTTTTTTTCTTTAGCTCTTTTACTTCTTTTAACTCAAAATCATCATTTTCTTTATTTCTCAAGATCGAAGTAGAAGAACTAGGTAGTGAATATTTTCTTCACTTTTTGACCCACGCTATTTTTAATCAAATGAAAATTTATTTTCATAAAAATAGCATCACCTGATTCTATTATTATAATATCTTCAAGATTAAAAAATTTATAGGTTGTACTATTTGAAGCATAACCAAGAAAAGCAATATAGCATTTTTTTTACCCACTTAATAATTTTGGGATCCATTTGCCTCACATAGGCTAGATAATCCCAAACTCTTAGATATCCCAAATTTGACTTGTGACATTTTCATAACTCAAATAGTTTTAATTTTGTCCTTTTATGAGGCACCCAATTGAACACATAACAAGTACCAAAAGAGCTTCACCCCACATAATTTTAGAGGTGCACTTGACTCTTATAAGCATGACATTACTCAACTCAACCAAAGTTCTATTTTTCTTTCCGCTACACCATTAGATGCGGAGAATAAGGTGGAATAGTTTCATTAATTATTCTCTACGCATCTAACAAAAGAATTAAACTCATTAGATTCATATTCACGATGTCTATCACTTCTAATTCTTTTTATTTTTCCTCGCCAAATTGATTTTCAACATCACTGAGATAAATTTTAAAATTTTTTCAAAACATTGCTTTTATTTTTCATCAAGTAAACATATGTATACTTACGTAAATCATCAATAAAAGTGATAGAATATATATTTTCTCTAACAGTTAAAATTTTTCCAAGTCTACGTATACGCATAAATTAATTTTCAACAACGCTTTTCTTTCAACTTGAAAGCGTAGGTCTTTTAGTAATTTTAGCTTTTACTTACAAGCTTCACACTTTTTGTGAATTCTTTAACCATTGTGATTAATCGTGAACTACTCATGATTCGCACATAACGATCATTGATATGACACAAACGAGCATGCCAAAAATTAGTTTAAGAGAACATCTACACGTATAGAAATTTATTCATTTCAATATTCAACTTGAACATACCATCACAAACATATCCCTTTCCCACAAAAATATTTTTTTTCACTATTACATATTGATCAAACTCAATAATTTGTTTGAAGCTTTTATTAAGCGAGAAAATGTTATATCAAATTTTTTCATGTATGAGTAAAAACTACATCTTTATCCTCAGGTGTGAAGCCCAACTCGACATCTCCCTTTTCGTGAACTTGAGTAGTGTGACAATCACTAAGCATGATGGTTTTGGCCCTCAAAAGGAGTATATATTTTGAATCGCCTCTTCTCATAGCGTATTAGCGATGGCTTGTACCAGAATCAGTTCACCTTCCATCAACATTTTCAATCATATTTATGTCCGTTATCACCCATAAAGACTCTTCTAATGTTTGGCCCGAGGTATAGGACCACATTTCTGAAATTTGTAAAATCTAGCAATATGCCCACTCTTGCCAGCGTACAAAACATGGTCCTCTATCTTGACCTTGTTGATTTTTTGCTTGGTTATTACCACACTTATTTTTCTGGGGAGTTCTACCATTATTTTTCTTGAAGTTTTTCTTCTTAGGTTTCATAAAAGTATTTTTGTGAGTATCGTGGAGCAACATTATTTGGAAGTAATTAGATTTACTCATTGTGAGATTGGTCTCTTCTGATTGTAAAGTATCTTGGCCCTTTACCTCCTCTTCCATGGATTTGCATTATCAACATCTCAAAGTGAGGTTTCATTTTATTTCCAGGGCGCATAGCTTTTTGAAACCTCTTCCAAGAAGGTGAAAGCTTATTCATTATGCCACCAGTTACAGTTATCCATAAATTTTTATCTCTCGCACTGAGCTCTCCAACAACTATTATAAAGTCTTGAGCTTAGTCTACTATTAATTTGTTGTCCACCATTTGAAACGGAAAATCAAGCACAGCATATTTTTTCATTTCCGCACTTCTCAATATCATAATTACTCGCAACGCTTTCTAAATTTTCTTTGCACTAGAGTAAATTCTACCATATTGATATTTATAAAAATTATCAAATAGATAATTAAGAAGATAATACCCCGATATTTGTAAGAATCATCATCGTACTTTTCACTTTCTCAAGAGAAATAAGTTCATCATCATTCATGGAAGAGTTGTCTACTTTATTTGGATTCTTCTCAGTTAACACATAAGAAATATTAAGAAGACTTAAGTAGAAAAGTACTTTACTCTTTCATCTTTTGAAATGAGTACCGTTGAACCGAAATGGCTTGTTAAGATCTCCCATCTCGACATCCGATTTCAATCGTACATGAATCTCCTTAAAATTATGGTGAAATTACAATTACATTTGTAAAACAAAAATGAAGAAAATAAATATCTTCGTGATGAGTACGTATATCTCGCTAGCCCACTATAGCAAAACTTTACCTATTTCAAATAGCACCTTCACTTGTCCTCTAGATACAATGTACCTCAAAGAACACCGCATGACTCAACAAACTTTGGAAAAAATTGAGTCCAAAGCTCCACCAAAAGAAACACCTTCCTTTAACTAAATAAAACTCTATTTTCTACTCACTTTTATTCAATTTATTTTTTCTTCTAATACAACACAAGACAAGATCACCACTATTTATGTGTGAAGAATTGGCCTCAGAATGAATTTGGAAGAATTGGGTAATAAAGTAGGCACGAGAGAATTATGCCTCAGAGGTTACGAGGGTTACAAGGCATAATGAGGTAGAATAATGGGTGAATAATGACATAGAGGTTATAGAATAATAAAGGTCACATTTATCACAATGAATGCGGAAAATAAACATACTAAAAAAATAATATCTTATAATATTAAAATGCCATACAAATTCCAACATAACCAATATATACTCAGTGTATAATATACACATACTAATTATCCATATATTATAATAGCTTATTATATTACTAATTAAACAATGTACAAATAAAGGAGCACCGAAGAACCGACAAACTTGACCAAAAATATATTCTCTCGGGCAACACCATATTTTCCTCCATCTTTCACCTTATCTTAAAATACTTCCAAAAACTATTATAGAAGATAGACATTTGCATATAAGTGAAAGAGGGAGGACACGAAAAGAAAGGTATGGAGAAAGAAGATAGTGTGGTGATGTTCATCAGATGGGTGAATGAGAATAAAAAGAAAGTGAGTGAGCTATGATAGTCATGGTGGGTGTGAGAAATGAGAAGATGAGAAGAAAGGAAAATCATGTGTGTATGTGTGTGTGAGAGAGAGGGGGAGAGAGAGAGAGAGAGAGGCGAATTTCCAAAGAGAGGGAGCAATGATGAGATTTAAGGGTTTGTGTAAAACTTGTTTATTTTTTAGGCCTAACGTGTACTTCGGATCCAATAGTCCAAAGATGACCTAATAAAATTATCGCATCCATATTATGTAATTTTCTGACAAGTACATCAATAGCCATTCTCGATGAAAAAAATACCGATAATCCATGACTATATAAAGTCAATATACATATTATAAATAAAAAATCAATACAAGAATAACTATATGAAACAAGAAAAAGTTGGGCGCTTCTTCGTCAGTGTTGCTACAAGTTGGGTTTTTCTTTTGTTGGATTGTGCAAACTCAATTTTTTTCAAATTATAGGACTACGCTTATAGCAACAAGAAAAAAGAGGATTTGACAAAAAGGAAAAATAATAAAAATAATAACAAATAACTGAAGAAATTTAAGATTTAAATAGATCCTCGACACTGGAGAAAAGCAAAGATCTAAAATTCAAACTGTCGAGCAATGTTCGTCAACGAGACCAAGTGACATAGTCTGAGATTCAACACAAACCAAACAAGAAAAAATAATGTATATACACACATCATATATATTTTTATAATATGCAATGAATGTTTATAAATAGTGTATATGTGTTATGTACAATGTAGAAACACTTTTTGTATATAATATATATACACATTATATATAATTTTATTAGTATCCTCCGAAGCCACTGTAGTATTAATCGCTCATTTTTGTTTATAATTTATATATAATAAATATATACTCTGCATAAATATACCACACATACTAATTATTCATATATTATACAATTATTATACATAAATTGCACAATATATACATGAAGAAGCACCGAAAAGCAATAAACTTGACTAAACCGTAGTACTCAAGGAGGGCATAGCTACAATTTTTCTATACATGTATCCTACCCATATCAAAACCTACATTAAAAGCTTAGAAAAGTTCTTATATGATCTCAAATTCAAAATATCAAAGATAGTCATCATAGAAAAATAAAGACAAGCCTATGGTATATATATGTATAGAATATGAAATTTCAGGAGTGTTTGAGTGATTTCTCTCTCTTTAATCTTTTGTCCAATTTGTGCATTGTATATATTTGTGTGATTTTGGGATATTTTTGGCCCTATGTGAGGGCACTTGGATTAAAGAAGCTGAATAACTTAACTTCCCAAACTAAGTAATTTGTATGTATCTATTGAGCTAATAAAGTATAATGTCACAAATTGATGTTGCATGTTATGATGACAATTAGAGTGATCAATGCTTTATTAAAATGACAATTGAGAGATTGATCATGTTTGAAGTGAATACATGTATCGTAATCCTATTAAAATCAGAGACAACTCCGGCTTTGTTATTCTTAGACTTAAGAATAGTAGAGTGTCTTCGTTACTTGCTTGATGACAAGCAATGACTTTAAGTTGAGGAGATGTCACATAAAACAGACATATAATGTATTTTACTTGAATTTTCAACACCATTTCACATATTTTTTGTGTTTCTAATGTTAGAATGTAGTTTTCTAGGTGTTTGATGTCAAAGTAGCCAAAACAAAAAAAAAGACAACCTAAAATTCCGCATTCCACGAGCCGTGGATGCCACCGTGAAAAAGATTAGAGGTTGTGTCTACAAGGTATTTTAAGGATCCTCGCTCTATGATGGAAAGTACGCACGTATGTCACTTTCACCCGCTTTGGAGATCTAAGAAAAGCAAGTAGGTGCAAAGACAAAGTACTCTGAGGTTTCCAAGGACCGTCGAATACTTACCTGCCTGTGGATTACCTATGATAGAAGCCCAACAACTGTAAATAGAATTCCATGAAAGAGTTAAAGAAAATTCAAGGACCGTATGTATTCCACTGGCCCATGGATTGTGTCGACAATTTGACAAGATAGAACTTTGAGTTTGTGAGACATTATAAGTACTTTATAGAGGACTCTATGTAGAAGAGCTACGTATTTTGACAAATTTGAAATTGTAAGAAAATATTCTATATCTAGTTATGCAATTTACGAGCACAAAGAACAACATTGAATTATTTTTGACATTTAATTCTAAGTAAGCTTATAAGTTTATCATCTATTTATTATTGTTTCTCTTGCATTATGGGTAGTTAAATCCTATAATCGAGGTTGTGGATCCAATGAGAGTGTAACGTTCATAAGATTTTTGTAACACCCCAAAAGTCCCAAGATCGACTCCAGGGTTGAATAAGAGAAAATAAGAAAATGCACCCGTAGATCACAAAATGACTCAAGGATCGAGTCATTTTGGCAAAGAACAACCCATTGTAATGCCTCATTATAAGCCTCCTAGAAACAATATGTTACACCCCCGTAAGTTTCTAATATTTAGCTCTACTATTCTATATTGCTGAGTTTTTGGAGTTCCATACGCATTTATGGAAAGGGCCCGGGAAAGATCGAACGAGTGCAAAGTCGAATTTCACGAGGAGGCCAACCGCTTCCTGTAAGGGCAAAGTGGCACCTGAGCATCCCCTCCACGCTACTCCAAAGTGGCACGGAGCAGTAATTGGCTCCTGACGGCAGAGTGCCACGTTGCCTTGTTCCGCCGCCTCAAGTATATAAAGGCCTCACACTTAGATGTTATTTCATTATTCAAATAACCTCGGCCAGCAGAGGTAAGAACGAAGGGAAACTATTGAAAATCATCCGATTACTACTAAACGCCGGGTCCAAATTCAAATTAATCGGGTAGTGAAGTATAAGGCCGTATATCACATAAGAAAGCCAGAAATACGCCCGGCAAATTATCGTCCCGCCGAGTCAAAGTTGGTGGGATTTCTTCAAACTAGTGTCAATACGATCACAAACTTAAAGTAAGTATTTCTCTCTTCTATATTCCCAAGAAATTATGAGTTTTTGATCGCTTTTCGAAGTGTTACATAGTCATTATTTCAAGTATAAGTTATTGTTTTCTTTTGAATTCAAGCATTTAAGTTGGCCCTATTCTTCTATTAATATAATTAGCGCTGAGAAGGGAAGTTGAATACAAGCGATAATTACCGCTAGTCGAAACTAATGAGGCATTTAAGGCTTAACTCTCTAAGTAAGTATCCTTTGCTGCATGTTGTTACGACTTATGTTCTCAAATAGAAATAACAATCGTATGCCGGCAGAGAAGTTGTTACCATTAGATTATAATTCGATATGTTGTACTAGTTGTTATTGATATACATATATAAATATCACTATGTTGCGAGTAAATGGGTAATAGGATTATAGTTACATACCCCGGTTAGCCTAGAAACGATACGTATCATACCGCAGACCCTTCGCTAAAAGGAGCAAGTTAAATGTGATTCGCATTATGAACGCTATAGATTTTTAGTTCTCAATTTATTGTGATGGTAGACTTATATATTTTTTCCAGCCTAGACTTTAGAAGCTCAAGAGTTATTGGCCTAAATCAGTTGGTTAAATAGTATGGGTGCAAGAAGGCCTAATGACCCATTGGCACCGTAATAAGGTGAAAGCATCTCTAGAGGTCATTGACATTATCGCACATCCAAAATCTGAAATAGAGACATAATAGGTATATTCTAGAGTTAGCGAGCCAGTTGTCCTGTAACGAGTGACGTCCGCCTCATTCCTTTAGCCTTATCAAGATCGGTCGCCTTACTTCGACTTAACGCTACCACGTAGGATGCCCAAAGAAGCCAACGTAGTCGCCTGAGTCGTATAAAACCCGCGGTACCCCAAGGAGGGGTCCACATCGCAGTCAAGGATCGGGCCAAGACTCCAGCTCTGGCTCTTGTGCGTATTCGTGTACAGAGTGCCAGAGAGGGCCACTCATGTAATTGCCTATAAGATTGAGAATTGCCTTAATGTTAATATAGATCCTGAGCTGATCCATACAAGGCCTAAGGAGCCGTAGGTATCACGGCAATGTTGTTAACTACAAGTTAAGGAGATTGCAAGCTCCTATCGAGGACCAGGATGCCGATCGCGTAGAATCAAGTTCGACCAAGCCCAACCCTATAGTTGTTTAATTAGAAGAATAAAGTAGTTAGCTATTTGTAACCCCACAATTATTCATGAGTTATAGATGTCCGAGTAGGACATTCAGGGTATTGTTAGGCCACTTTAGACCTCGCTTTATTCAGCCCAAAGACTATTAGAGATCATGATCGCTATCGATCCTCTGGACAAATACGGCGCATGGCGTGCCCGTTGCACACCATACAGACATCCCAAAGCTGCAGTAGCATTAACATGAGGCATACAAGGACAAAGATACGCCTTTGCGCATAGATTGATATGTCAAGATAGCACCGGGTTTGGGTTGCCCTCGCTAGAAGCCCGCCATGACCCTCCCCCCAGGGCACAGGCCGTGCTCCCGCCAGTGGGGCCAGACACGGCTACCTATGGAGTGCGCATGCCGCTCCAAGGGACAAGATGGGGATCTAGATCCTCATGCCATGGTTGGCCTATACACACACCCGCCGAGCCGCCACTGTGTAGATATCAGAGTCCTCCTAATGTACATAGCTATAGTTCAAGGTCAAGTGCTTGAATTACACCATATATTCCCAGAGGTTGGCTACAGACGTGAGGAGTTGTGACACCGAATAGGGGTATATAGATTGAGATGCCTTCGCCAGACTTATGGGGCCTCGAACGAGTTATTTTGTGCTAATTGTACCTCCCGACTTATGGGGGCGTGTGGATTCTTATATGAATTCTTGTCTCCATACTCGTAGTGTATAAATATGTAAGTATGCAATCTTAGCTTATACATGTAGTGTCGCTAGGATACGACACGAATTAGCAAAAGTATATGTTAATCTGTCTTTCTTTTATTTACTTCCCAAATTCTATTCATCTTATCTATCAGCTTTTATATATTCTAGGGCATATTGTACTGATTCCCTTTTCCGCGCCGCATTACTTGCCCACAAGTATAGATAGACTAGGAGCAAGTCCCTCTTATTCCACCACCCGCATTTAACCGCGCCTCTTTCTTTCTGGGGCTTGTGTGATAGAGGCTTATTCCTTTTGTTTGTTCAAGATGGGTAGGTTTCGGGGCCCTATCCCGACCATCTTATTACTCCTAGAGGCTTCGTGCATTCAGTTACTCCCCCGTGTTTTAGATGATGTGTCGGGGCCGTGGTGGGGCTCATGAGCCGTTGATTGTCGTCCCTGTCACTCCGCATAGAACTCCCTATGATTGTTTGTCTCAAGTTACCGTTTACTTTCACAGGGGTTATGGGCCTGCCTGGCCAGGCTGTATTTACAACCGCTATAGCCCGTTATTTTCTCTATTCCAGAGTTAGAGCCGCCCTCGCACCAAAGGCGCAGTTTAGTCACCCGGCCACTTTAGGTCCTAGTAGGGCACTGTGTGCCGGCCATGCCTCCCAAGGTGGGGGCGTGACAAACGGTATCATAGTAGTTCGTGTCCTGTAGAGTTTTGCAAGCCGTGTCTAGTAGAGTATTGTTTATAAATGTATTGTGCACTACATTCTATAAGCAGGAAGGCTACAAGGCATGATAAGATGGTCACTCTCCTTCTTCTTGGATCGCGCTATGTGAGCAAAGTTGTATAGGGTTAAGTCCCTAAGTTTTTCTTGTTATTTATATCTAGGGTAATGTTTAATATAAGACAGACACCCAGCCGCTTGCAAGATAACTACAACGGTAGGAGGAGGTATCATTAAGACGCCATAGCTGGGAGATAGCCGCCTAAGGACTCGAGCGCGACGTCCTGATCTCCCAATGCTCTCCCGAGGTACTGTGAACCTCACACCCGTGATACATCTACTAGCATCATCCCAAGTTCCTTTTCATAACCTCGCAGTATGTGAAGTCAGAATATAGCGTATATACGAGTCGACTTATCTATTAGATATACAAATCGGGTCAAGACAATGTTAATATTAGATTACTCCGATGGATGTGAAAAGAGAGGGAAATGCGATTCCCACCTCCTTCCTTTCGAATGTTGTATGGTTCCACATTTATGTTTCATTGCAATAAGAAAAGGCTATTCCTACCTCCTAGTTTTGTTTCCAATATAGCAAAGGGTGTAAGAATTGAGGCGAAGCTGACCTGAGTAAATAGTAAGTGAAGGTTGGATTAGTTGACCTTAAAAGTGTTACGAAACAGTGGGGACCCCCAATGTTTATGTAAGCTGTCCGCACTTTCACGTAATAAGTCGAAGAGAGGGTAAGATTACCAAATTACTCGAGGTGTGTAAGAAATCCATCAAGATAAACTTCTTAATAGTCAAGTTCAAGTCAGAAAAAGGCTGAATCCGCCGTAGCATGCTAATGACGGCAGGATATGCCTGCAAGATAATGGTTATGATCTTAGTTTGTGATATTGAAAGACAGGGAGGTCATATGAATAAAATGGGTTCGACTGCAAGCCAGAAGAAGTATAGACCGAGACCTGGCCGGTAACCTTATTATTGAAAGTGTAAGACAGGTACCATGAACCCCAGAGCTCAAGGGGAAAAGCAAGAATACCAGACTTTGGGGGAAATTAGAATCACCTCCAAGTTGATAGAACATCGCATATTAAGGACTAAGCCTCGGGCTAACAGTTAAGAGAGACAGTAAGGTTGTAGCCTAAAATATTGCGGTACGACTGCCTAAGGGGAAGGTAAGAGAGTGCCGACACGAAGACTCTAATCTAGTGCAGCTTGGAAACAAGGCCCAGCGGACAGTTACGGGCCTTCAATATAACAACAAGCAAGGTCACAAGGTCCAGATGTTGACCTCACGTTCCAAGGGTGGCGGGACTTCAAATAGCAGACCATAGCTAAGGTGCATGTGTTCGTTGCTCCATAATTTAACGAAAATGTAATGAGATGGTACGAGAGGACAGGAGATATCATTAAATCATAGAAGCAGAGCCCCAGTGACAGGCCATAAAAGGTGAAATAGCAGGAACCGAGCTGTCCAATATAAGAGATGGTCGTGTCTGCAAAGGAGTGGAGAGTAATTAATATGAATACAGTCACAGGGTTATCTCACACCAGGTGTAGCCTAACCCATATGCCGATGGGGATCCAGATCCTCATATGAAGATGGGGATCCAGATCCTCATATGCCATGGTTGGCCTTATACACACACCCGCCGAGCGTTTACGCCCGGGGTGTAGATATCAGGAGTCCTTCGGACTCAGACATAGCTACAGTTCAGGGGCCAAGCGGGCCCAATTGTAGACCCAGGGGACTGGTAGGTTGGCTACAGTACCAGTAGAGTTGTAGACACCTGAATAGGGGTATATAGATTGAGATGTGCTCGCCAGGACTTATGGGGGCCTGAATGAGTTATTTTGTGCTGATTGTACCTCCTAGCTTATGGGGGCCAGGTTGGGTTCTTGTATGAATTCTTGTCTGCTAGCTGTAGTGTATAAATGTGTAAGTATGCAGTCTTAGCTTATGTACATGTAGTGTCAGTTAGATACAAAGTACGAATCAATAGGCGTACAGGTTAATCTTTCGGCCCTTCTTTTTATTTACTTCCAGTCCTATTCAGCTTATCTATTGCCTTACATATTCGGTACATATTGTACTGACACCCTCTTCTGGGGAGCTGCATTACTTTCCTGTAGGTACAGATAGACGAGTAGCAGGTCCCTCGTAGTTCCAGTTAGCCGTACAGAATCATCAGCTCCCTTCTTCCGGGGCTTGTGTGATAGAGGTTTATTCCTTTTGTTTGTACAATATGAGTCTTATTACTCCTAGAGGCTTGCAGATTGTATTACTCCCCTGTGTTTTAGATGATGTGTCTTGGCCGTGTGGGGCCCTGTTTAGCTGTTGATTGGCGTCCTTGTCGGCCCACATAGAACTCCCTATGATTGTTTGTCTCGGGTTAGCTGTTTACTTTCACAGGGGTTATGGGCCTTGTCGGCCAGGGGTTGTATTTACAACCGCTATATAGCCTGTTGTTTTCTTGATTCTACAGTTAGAGTCAGCCCTGCACCAGAGGTGCTTAGGCTCAGTCAGCTCAGCAGTTCAGATCCTAGTAGGGCACCAGGTGCCAGTCATGCCTCCCAAGATGGGGCGTAACACAATAAGTCTAGCAACGACTTATTGGATGATCCAACGGGTCATCATAAGCAGTCGTTGATAGGAGTCCAGTAAGGAGTCAAAGATTGGTTTTGAAAAAATAGATGGATACCACGACTCATTGTGTCTTGTAACGATCTGTAGTAAGGACCCATTGGAAGAAGTTCGTAATTATGCAGGCGAGGCAATGGTGATGACGAGCAGAATGATGAGTCGTTATTTCATATAACGACTCGTCCTATTCATTCATTGGTCAGAGGTTCAAAAGGGTACTAGGAGTGCTCCAGATACAACGGACGGATCCAGCGAGCCGTCAAATCCTACAATAACTCGTTGGATTGATCATTGTAGCTGGTAGTCTGAATTTTTAAATGAATTTCTGGGGGTAGTTTTGTAATTTTTTAAGATTCTAACTCTTTAATAACGTCGTTTTGAGCCCTGTAATAATTTTTTTAAGAAGGAGTATCCTAGTCTAAGTCATTAGGCTCCCATGCATGCATTGTATTGAAATTCCCTTCTAAGATCACTAGAATTTCTCCTCAATTTCTTCCTCAATTCTCTTGGGCTTTCAAGACCAGTTTGAAAATAAATCTACCCCGGTATATAGGGATATGAATGGGGGATTTCTTCCATCCTCATGCCCAAATTTCTTCTCTAATTCATGAACTCAAGTTTTTAATCAAGTGTATTAATTCCTAGGGTTTTAACCCAATTCTATGAAATTATCTCTGCTATATTTATGGGTCCAAACCTCTCATGTTCTAACGTATGATTTAAGTCAAATGGAAAGATTTTACACTCAATTTGATTATAAATTCATGATTTTAAGTTGTTAGAAATTATGCCTTATTATGCAAGTTTTATGAAAATTCAAGCTTATGATCCATGATTTCAAGCATGATGAATTATCTAGTATGCATGAATTTTATGAACTCTCAAATTATGATTCTATGATTTTGACTTATGAAGTCTATTTCAAGTATGCATGATTTTATGGTTTGAGCAAGCTCATGCAAGTTAAATATGCATATTATGATTTTAGCCAAGGCTAACAAGATTAGGTTATGATATGATTTGAGTCAAGACTCCCAAAGTTCATATTCAAGCTATGTTTTAAGAATATAATTATGTGAACACTATACATATTTTAGGAGTAGTGTCTAGCACCGAGTAGGCTTGGAGTTTTGAGGTTTTCCGATCTCATAAACTACGTGTCAATGTAGTTATATATTTGGGACCTCTCAAGAGAGTGCTTCCCCCGCCCGAGGGAAGACCGTGATATTACACCTTATTCTTCCTTTGGCTTGGCAAGGCTTAGGATGACTCTCCTCCACGTGGGCAAGACGTGGGATCGTCATGCACTCATACATAGTGATTGTCGGTTATGACGAGTCTCCTATTGTTCCTCATAATTTCAGTTACTCATGCTCATGACTTTATGATATAATGTTTTATAGCATGTTTGACCCAATGATCAGTTTATGAGCTTTTACTTACGATTTCAAGCATGGCAAGTCTTATAATTTTTATTTTTAAATTTTGGGTCATTATGTTCAGTTATGATAACCAGCTTATGATTATGTATATCTCAAATATGATTTTTTTAGCATGCAATCCTTACTCTCATGATCCTTTTGATTTATATGCATGATTCAACTAACATTTTACTAAGCATGTTTTACTTACCTTACATACTCAGTACATTCTAAGAACTGACTGCATACTTTATGCTATATCGTCTCATGATATAGGGTCGGGTGATCCAGCTCAGTCTCGCTGATAGCTTATTCCCATCTCAGTCCAGTTTAGCCCCTGCTTTAGGTGAGTCCTCATCATCCGAGGATATCTATCAGTTTAGACTTATTATGTTAGTTTAGTTTCATACTTGGAGTTAGCTGGGGGCTTGTCCTAGTATCATCAGATAGTAGAGGCTTTTCAGACATAGACTAGTATGTTCAGATTTGAAATTCAGCGAGCGATGTTATCGTTTGACATATGCTTTATGATATTCATTCTTCCCCTTATTCATGTTCGTGTTATTTTTCTCTTGATTATGCTTTTAAGTCATGCTATGTATGTACCATGGGTTAGCTTGGAGCCATCCGTGGTTCTAGGTACCGTGTCTCGATCCGGAGTCCCTGCTCGGATCGTGACAGTTTTCGTGGTTGAATGATTTTTGGGTAATAAAGATATCAAGCTATTTCTTATTTTCTTTGTTGGTTGGTGATTGCAAACATTAACCTAATCTATAATATTCTAATTTTTCTTGACATAGTGGACTAGGGTCTATTAGAAATAGCGAGCAAGAACTCAAGGCATTAACCCTTATTTAATAAATTCTCTTTGGGATAAGTCAAATTTACTTGAAATAACTCGTATAGATTTGAAAAAACCATAGTGAGATAAATCATTCAAATTTTGAGAAAAATTGAGTGATAGTGTAGCAATTGAGTATATATCTAGACAACATGAATATATGTAATTGCATAAAAATTGAGAACGTTGCATTCCATTATGGAAACTCAATCTTAGTGCCTTAATAAATATAGTTTACAATTAAATTAATTTTAGTTATAGAATCACAATCGATATTATCTACATTCACGGGATAGAAATTAGATTGTCAGTCAAGTAATAGTCCGACTAATATTTTTTTTCTTGCATATTCTCTGGGATTCGATCCAAACTTGTTGGGTTACTATATTTGTATACGACCACGTGACATCATCTTTAGGTGTAATTTTGAGCATATCAAGTTTAATAATTTTGTTCTAGCACTGATTTTGAATTATTTTACTAATGCTAGTTTATTGATATAAGTTCGACATATCTACTACTATGGTTATTTTTATTGTGTTAGCTTTTTCCCTAGACACTCACTAAGTTTCCATTACTCAGGCATGTCATTAATATTTTTATGGTATGTTAAATAATGATGATGAGTAAGTACAGGTTGATCGCATGAACTAGGAGTGCTTGTAATTCATCCAAACTTTGATGAGCCCACATGCCTGTTCGTGGAACTTAGATTACTTATTTTTATTTCTTATTAGATTTGGGTTGTGCCCTGAGATAGTTTATTTTTCTTAAAAGCTTCATAGATAGATGCTTGTATTGTGAGTAGTACTATGTATAAGTTATTGCTTGACTTGCTGGGAGTTTTGCCATATTTAGCCTACTGACAAAGTTTTATATTATTTATATCATTCGTATTTACATTAAATATTATTTTAACTCTCAAGACTGCATAAATGATTTAATTGGATAATGGTTGCCAATTATGTAACTAACTATTTTTATAAGGTGCTTTTGATGTGATTCATAGCATCAAATGTTTGTTGCGCTAGATCGATTTTAGGACATGACAATGAACCTACGAGATCACACAGATATCATAACTTTCCTACTCATTTGCAAGACCATATTTGCACCTTACCCAATCAGAAAAATAATAATAATGCAGATACATCGCTTACCACTTCTAATCATCTAGCCCTGAATGCCTTTTTCTCTAATCACTATCCCTAAATGTCTTTTTCTCTAATCACTATCCTTGAATGCCTTTTTCTCTAATCACCATCATGTTTCACCTGAATTCTTAACTCATGATAGTCAATATCTTGTACAAAATGTTTGTCATGCCCGTGAACCAACTTCATATGAAGAATCAGCAGTGTATCATGCTTGGCAAGCAGCTATGACGCTGGAGTTTGAGGCTCTCTGTGCTAATCACATTTAAAATTTAGCTCCCGTACTTGCTGGAAAATAAGTTATTGGGTGTAGGTGGGTGTATAAAGTAAAGCACATGGCAGATGGGAACATATGAAGATTTAAAGCAAGGTTCATACATAAAGAATACACACAACAAGTTGGTTTAGATTACATAGAGACCTTTTTTCTGTTGTGAAACTGACCACAATCAGGACTCTTATATCCACTATAGTAAAAAAATAATTGGTCTATCTCTCAACTTGATATTAATAATGTCTCTCTTCATGGAATTTACATGAAAAAGTATACATGCAAGTTTCACCTGGACTCACTATCAATACTCCTGGTCTAGTTTGAAAGTTAAAAAAGTCAAATATGGATTGAAGCAAGCTAGTAGATAGTGGTATCTCAAACTAGTAAAAGCCTTATGTTCCAAGGGCTATGTTCATTCTCTAAATGACTACTCCTTATTCTATAAGAAAAAATACACTGCAATCATGTACATAGTAGTGTATGTTGATAATGAGATTGTAACATGCACAAATTTAAAAGAACTTACAAAACTAAAAAAATTCTTGCATGAAAGGTTTAAAATAAAAGACTTGGGAAGATTACATTACTTTTTGGGGTTAGAAGTTTTCTATACACTTGTTATCATTTATCAGATAAAGTTTGCTCTTGATCAACTCAAAGAGTATTATTGTTTAAGTAGCAGCAATTTCACTTCACCCATTGATTCTATTATAAAGCTCAAATTCAAGGAAGGATCCTTCTTACCAGATCCCACTTTCTTTAGAAAGCTAGTTGAAAAACTCAACTTTCTCATTAATACTAGTAGATATTGCTTATAGTGTTCAAAACTTAATTTAATTTGTGCAATATCCAAGGGAACCCCATTTGCAAACTATTTTCCACCTACTTAGATATCTAAAAGGAGATCCTACTTTAGGAACCTTCCTGTCTAATGATCCTCTCTATATTATAAAAGGGTTTTGTAATTCAGATTAGGCTGCATGCCCAAATTCTAAAAGGCTAGTGAATGGTTATATTGTATTCATGAAAAACAGTCTCATAAGTTAGAAATCCAAGAAGCAGGAGATTTTGTCAGTATCCTCAACTGAGTCTGAATACTTATCTCTCAGAAAGTTTGTGGGAGAAATCATTTCACTATGCAAATTGTTTAAGGAGTTGACTGTCTCTTTTTTCTAAACCTGTTACAATTTTTTATAATTGTCAATCAACCTTGCATAGAGCTAAAAATTATGTGTTTCCCAAAAATACTAAGCATATAGAAGTGGATTGCTATTCTATTAGATATAAGTTACAAGAAGGCTTGATTTTCTTATATTATATTAGCACACATGTTCTATTGGCTGACACCTTGATTAAGGCCTTAACTGAAATTAAACATTGAACAATTTTGGGCAAGTTAGTTGTGAAGAGTCCATCCTTAACTTGAAGGGAGGGGGTTGTTGAGATTATGTATTGTATTTAATTGTAATATAGTTTCTTAGTTTAGAGTTAATTACACAGTTAAGTGCAACTTAACAAGGTTAGATAGGATGTCTTGTTATAGTCGGTTAATTAGCTTAGTAGTCCTATTTTAGTTTAGATTAACTGTCATTGTAGAGTATTAATACTCAAAGATATTTTCTAATGAACACTGAGCTGTTCAATTCTCCTTTTAAATTTATGCAATTTCATCCTTTTTCCTTTCTGGGAATATTCTTGAGCTTGAGCTTGAGCAGAACTCGAATTTAACAACATGAAGAAGAATAAGAAGAAGAAGGGGTGGTTCAACAATACGCACCTTTTCAAAAAATAAAATTTTCGACATCGGTTTCTGAGGTGGTTTTAAATTTACTTCAAACATGATTAGGAGCACTAGATCACCTGTAAAATATAAGCATGTAAATAAATTTTTTGTACAATTACACGTAAGTTTTTGACCCACGTTGCTACATTACTTGTTTGGTTTATGTCACGACCCAAATGGATAGGCCGTGCGGGCACCTCATCGACTCTAGTCAATAGGAGAATCCCTACAATATTACTATTAATATCTGAGAAAATAATTTCAAATATTTTCATTGCTTCTCATTAATTGCTAAAATCTCAAATAAAATAACATTACAAGATTTCTCTAACACGACTCTCCCAAGATCTAGTCTAGATGGGTACAAGAGCTATATATGAAATACTTGACAAAACAAAAATAACCCAGCTTCGTCTGGAAATAAGGACACCGAATCTAGTGTTGAGTACTCCACGCCAATCAAAAAAATTCAACCTGCCACAACCTACACCCAAAAGGTGTAGCAAGGTAGTATCAATACACCACACGTACTGGTAGACATCATTGGCCGAGTAGGGTTAGTTAACATAACAACATAATAATCAATAAATAATCAATGTCATTATATGTAACGATTATCTCAGTACCTAACACCACACTAGGTACAACTACTACATTCACATTCTTAAAATCTCATCAAAGTTTACGCCATGCTTTTACGAACCTATTCATTATTAAAGTTCTCCAATCTGTCTCCCTTCGCTTCCGCTACAGCGAATACTCAGATCGTCATAGCGAATACTCGGATCGTCACAATGGTCCTGCTACTGCGTCTATATGCTCGCTACAGTGATAGACCCCACAATCAGTACCCGAATTCCCCTGATCCGATTATGTTTATTCCTGCTATAAAACTTTCTAGCACCACTTTCTCTCTGACCATTTCACTAGGATTAATCAAGTCTGTTTCTATCATTTATTAACCTGTTTAATTATCTATAGGATTTTCCATCCCTCCTTAGCAAAGTATATCAAATAATAAAGTCTACTTGCTATCTCACAGTACTGCACCATCTTTCTTTCAAAACCATCGTGCTATCATCCATAGCTCACATTTATCAGTTAACACAAGGCATTCAAACGCAATTACGGATTAATTAACTCAAGTACACATAAAAGTCATCAAAACAATATGAGGGAGTTAATTTCCCTAACAGTAAAGTACATTCACATACCTAGCTTTATACCACAAAAATGTCATAAGATATTGTACCTGGACTAGGTAGCCATTATACGGTATTCCACCCCTGTTTCTCACCACAAACCCAATTTTGTATCAATATATCTTGTATCACACTTGTATATCTAGTACTTTTCTATATTTGCAGCCGTATGTATATCAATTCATACCCGCATAATCTCTGTCTCACAATCATACTATCAGTGATATGCCGGACACATGCCTCTGTCATATCACTGTACACATATGCCAAAGGGTCTTATGCTTACCCTTTCAGTCATGACCTGCAGGGGACTCTAGAAATTCATGTACTGTACACCCAGTCATATGAAACATTCATCATACCTATCTGTGTACCCACTTGTACACCTAGCCGCATGGTCCTTTAGCCATACCTGTCAGTGTACTTACTCATACCGCTCATCCGGATGCTCACCTTGGGCATGAGCCACTCATGTATCTAATCCTTATTCGAAATCTGATTGTAGTAACCTGTTCATCTAAGTTCCTTACCTTCAGCCATAGGCCTCTCATTTACCCTCATATCGATAACTTTGCTTTCGTATTATCCGTTATCTCAATCACACATTTATTGATGCCAATTCTCCCCTCAATCTCAACACGCATAATGTAACACAACACATAACAAATCATCACACGACAAGAATTACACATTCACCGCAACAAGTACAACCACATTAATTTAAATCAACCTTGTGTCTGAACAATAGGAATAACAGTTAATTTAGCACGTTATAAGACTTTCGACTTAGCCCGCTCATTGGTTTGGGCTTCACTGCAGTGGCATCACTACCGTTACAGCGGTCTCGCGACAGCGGTATACTACCCGATGTAGCAGTACTGCTGGCAGTACTATGACTAGTCTTTATTCCCATTTCTCCCACGTTTTGATTTCTTTATACCCACCATAAGTAAATAATGTCATAAGAATCTTACATCAACAATTAACTTACCACAGTGTCACAATTAATACGGATAACAATCATCAATCAGAAAATACAATACCGACCACAACACATTCAAGTCATTATGTAAGGGATTACTATCCTACTTCACTCACTTCATATCACGCTTAAACATAGTTATAATTTATTAATCAGTCTGTTAATCACATCTCCTACACAGAATCTATGTTATTTACCCGTCCAAGGTTAAGATTCAAAAGAAAGAAGAAGTCCATATTTATACCCGAAAATATTCTGTCAACGACACCCGAAAGTTAATCTCCTCAACAATGTTTTAACTCAATGCATATCCTAGAACATGAATCCATTTATTGGTTGAAATATATCCCCTAGGGTTTTTCCTCATTATGAGCTTTCGTCACCCCTCTTCTAATACACTTGTTCTTAGATTTTCACCGATTCCGATTAATAGACCATAACATAGGTAAAAATACAATCCTACTCATCGAAAGCATATATATCATACACACGTATATGTTTAGCTAACCAAAGTATAATGCAAAAGTGAGTAAACCATAACCTACCTGGGCGCCAAGCTATCATCCCGATTGTTCTCGACTGCAGCTACACCATTCTTTTGATTTTCTCGCGAGAGCTCCTAGCAATAGAGGTCGAATCTCTACCTCTTGGATCTTCTTTTTTTACCCAAAAAGTCTACTTTCTGTTTTTAGATTTTTTTTAATAAGTCCTCCTCAAGGACTATGCTTTTCAAATCCTAATCATAATGGAATTGCGGATTTCTGGTCCGCGTCATCCGCTGCAGCAGACATCCTTCCTGCTACAGCGGTTTTACTGTGGCGGAAATCATCCCGCCACGACGGACACCTGCTTGGGTCCACCCGATTGCGGCTAAGCCCACTCGAATTTCTCTCCGTACGCCCTTCGTATCTCAGAAATTTATCATGAATTCCTAAAAGTTTAAATTTACCTATTTTATGTGGTTGAAATTCTATAATGGCCGGTCGAGTCGTTACAATTTAACAAATAATAATAATAATATTAATAATAATAATAATATAATTGTTAAAATCCTATTGGTTGTAGGGAAGTTTTATTCAGATAAAACTTTCCACTAACCCACTTTGATGGAGAGTGGGATTAATGCATTAATTAATTGCTGGTCCTTTCTCTGCCTTTAAGAAGAATGACGTTACTTCATCTATATCTATTCTGAATAGAACACAGTAAGGAAAGGGAGAGAAACTATTTTTTTAAGATACAAATCAAGTGCTTCCGCTTATTCAAGTCAAGAAGAATGCTATTGAAGATTAGGGTATGTTTCTTGACTGAATTACTATTAAATTGTCATATATAAAATGTGAAAATCATATAGTTCCACAATCCTGAATAAATGATAAGATTTCATGAAAGATTGTTTATGTGTGCAATATGTGATTGAGTATGAAAATCCTTATATGTGGTATCTGAGCGAGGTTTTCGGAACTAATGATTTTTCAATTTATAAACCTGTTGTTGGGCATATATCTATGCTCATTTTTCATGTTTTTACCCATTTTAATTATGTTTTAAATTCATAATTCTTAATTTATGCTGAGATTCATGTGTGTGTGTGTGTTTATATGCTAACAAATAATTTGAGTTGATTTGAGCAGGAAACTAAGTAAAATGGACTCAAAATGATCCAAGGAGTGAAGATTTGAGGAGCTGAAGGGCCTGGTGCTATGGTTGGCGCCCCGCAATAAGTCCCAAACTTCAGAAAATAAAACTTCATGTTGGTGCTATGGCTAGCACACCGCACCAACCCTTGAACTTCAGATGAATTGCACTTCACAAACCTTGGCGGGATGAGTAGCACCCCGCTCTAGAGGTATCCAAACTTAGAGAAACTTGACTAACTCTATGGTGAGATAAGTGGGGCGGCGCACCAGGGCTATTCCGAGGCAGAAAATGCTGATTTAAAGCTAAGTATTGGAGGACAGAAGTGTCATTTGAAGGTTCATCTACAAAAACATGCCTTAGGTCATTTGTTACATATCTTTGATCATTTTTTACATTTCATAGTTCGTTTGTGGAGGCTTGTAAGCAGTTTGAAAGGAAGGCAAAGTTCTACACTAGGTTTTTCCCTTCTTTACTTGTATTTTCGTATGATGATGACTAAGTATTCATTTTTCCACTTGTCTATGAGTGGCTAAAATTATATTTTAGGATTTTGGCCATGGTGGATGGTTAAATATTTGAAAGACTAATTTAATTTAGTTTTGATTCTTCAATTATGATTGTTTGTATTTATTTATGTTAATTTATTATTTATGAGATTGATCACCTTGTAAGCAATCCGTTGGCTTTTAATTGAACTTGGGAAAGAACCCCATTTAGTTGAAATACAAGTAGGCATAATCGTCGTTTCATTGTTCTTCTGTGACCATAGGGATATAGACGTTAGGGTTCATGAAATAGTTCTTGGATGCTAGGAATAGTGGCAAGGAATGGGATAGTAACTCTCAACTAACAACCATAGGAAGAATCGTACTAGTGTAATTACGTCTTGAAAACTCAGCTTGAAACCAACCAAGTGTCATTACGTAGACTCTCATCATCATCGAAATACATTCAAGCTTACAATCATTTTTTAGTTAATTTTATATTTAAAGTTTTGATAGTTTAATTTCTCAAACCAATTCCCATTTTAACTATTTTGTAGAATAGTGAAATTAAAGTGACAACCTTATAACGATTAAATTGACAAGTCTCTGAGGGTATGATATCTGGACTTAACAATCTTATATTACTTGACGACCACGTGTGCTTGTGTGCGCTTGGGCAACATCAAGTTTTTGGCATTGTTGTCGGAGACTTGAATATTGTTTGATCATTTGTAGGTTGGAATTTTTATTCCGCTATTCTGTATATATTGTATAGCTTTTTTTAGTATTTTACCACTCTTATTAACATGACATCTTGGTATATAAATGGGTTGAATGATGGGTGTTCATATCTTGGTGATCCTTGTCTAAATAGTGGAGAACCCCATTTGTGGAAACACTGTAATATTTGTGGTGTATGTGGTGGTCTAGATGGCCATTGGAGTTTTGCCCAAACTTTTATTCCCCTTTCCCAAGTCCCTATTAGGATCCTCCTGTTATTTGTAATGCTTACAGGAATAATGAAGAGGAAAAACATCATGCTTAAACAAGCAATATGGAAAAACTAATCCTAGAGCATATGGAAGTAATGAGGGAGCAGTTTACGGAACAGGGAGGAGCCTTAAAAGGGATGAGTGCCAAGCTCCTAGAGATTATGGTTGAGACTACAAGTTGTAATGATTTACAAGTCATGGTCTTAGCCAATACTCAAGAGGAACCTCAAGGGGAAGAAAAGAAGCTTAGACAAGAGATAGACTAATTTGTCTCAAGTATCCATGACCTGCAAGGTCTTTTGAATGTAAAAGTTAAGGCGTCTTAGGCCCAACTAAAAAGTGTTGTGGGTACTAGCCAATGCATGGAACAAGAAGAAGAATCCAAATCATTAGATGATTCTTTCTTGGTTGATGTCGATGTTGAGGAGGCGGATAAAAGTGACAATGTCAAGCATAATGCAGTCTTGAAGTTAGGGCGTAGTAGTCCTCATTCTAAACACTTTTCGACATTGTCTTTGGTTGGCAACCTAACAATGGGGCCTTCCAAGCCTATGGAGAGATGTGTAGATGAGGAACAATGCCCCTATATTCTAAAATACTTATTCCAAAGACACACACCGACATACCTCACTTAAGGGCCAAGAAGGAAAAGATGCAACATCTATTACTTGGTCCCTTCATGTTTATACCACCACCCCTTGAGCATAACAGAAAATTTAAAAAGACATTAGGGGTGAAATTCATAAGCTCAAAATGAAAGAAAAAGTGGTGAAACTTGTTGGCGTCGTGACGCGACATCAAATCAGGCACTTGATGGGAGGCAACCCAATTTGTAATAGTGTAGTTTTTATTATTTTTTATATAGTGTCACTTTTGTTTTTTGTTTTTTTTTTGCAAAGAAGGGGAAGTCTGAGTACCCGGAATCAAGCTAAGGAGCATGGTCTGATCTTAAGTATAGGATCTTGCAACCCGTGAATCTAAGCAACCTGCTGCTAGCTAGGTCCTTAAGGACCTCATAGAGTAATTCCTCACTCTTATCGGAGCTTTAATTTTAGTTGCTCTGAGGACAGAACAAGACTTTAAGTGTGGAGTGAGGGTATGTCTCACTGGATTTTGAGGTTAAGGATGAGTATGTCATCACGCTTATCTGACATGAACTTTTTTGAAAATGACACCTCATCCACCCTTCGGTTTTTCTTATGGCCTTGGTTCTTTTTTGAAGGGGAGACCTTTGAGCCAGATAAATATTTCATTTTTTAGGAGTATTTGTCGTCATAGAGTAATGACGTTTCCCTATGATAGATGGATGACGACTGTCTTAAGGAAAGATTTGTCACATTTTTTTAAATTTTTTAAGATTGAGTCATAGTTCATCCTCTTGTATGCTTGTTGATATTCTGCTTAGCTGCTACACTGGAGTGAATAGTGTAGTCATCTTGATTGCATGAGTGAGGATCCATGAGAGACACACATCTCTTTAATTTGACTCAACATATCCTTAGGGCTCAGTTATGAATAAATTTGTCATTCAATATGATTATGTTAATGTGTAGCTGTAGAAACCAATTAGATTCTTGTTGCCAAGAGAGGTGAGCTGAATTACTTTGTGTGTATATATTGTAGCATCTAGAACTTGCCTTAGTGTATGCAGGATAACTAGTTGGTAGGGAGTTGAGAGACGATCAAGGGATTTTTTGTAGAAGCCATATTTTTTTCCTATATTTGTTTTACCCTCCTAATAATTCTTCCTAGTTAACCCTCTTTGAGTCTAAATCCTTATTCTTTCTTAGCCATGAAAATAGCTTATCCCTTTTTTTTTGTGAGACCTCAGATTTTTGATCCAAAGTAATCTTAGATACTTTGAGACTTGAAAGTTAAGGTCCACCAAGGTATATCATAAGGGAAAAAGAAAAAAATTGTGGTAAGAAAAGAAAAGTGAAAAGAAGGGATGCCCATAAAATTATATTGTCTACTTGCTGATAGGGAATTAGAAAAGAGAGCTTTAATTACAAAATCCTTAGTTATTCTATGAGTAGGAAACTAGCAGTCAAGTAGTAAAAAATGGAGCATGAAAATAAAAGACAAGGGTGAATAGATGAAAGGTGAACAAACAAGGAAAGAGGTGGTGGACAAGAAAAGTGAAATATGTCTTAAAGTTTCTTAGGGTGGTAGTCACTATAAAATGAAATATCAATCCTACCCGTCCCTTAGCCAACATTACAACCAACAAAAGTCCTTGTGATCTTAATCTATTGAAGCAATTAGGTAGTCTTAATGTACATGAAGGGAAAGCCTATGGTATGTTACATATGTGTATCACATCATTTGTGAGCATTTGTGTTCTATGTCTTTACATTGATGAATTTGAGGGAGAAACATCACTAAAAGTGAGGGACACAAGAGATCTAATTCGATGTACTACTTGTTGCAAGTGTCACATTTAATCATGTTGGTCCTTTGTGTTGAAAAGATGAGTCATTTATAAGGGTTATATGATATTTATTGTGAATCTTTCATATGTGCTTGATGAAATTGTGTTTCTTATGATAAACCACTTTATGTATGCTCCATGCTAGTTGGTTGGGTATGAGTTGATAGAGGTGCCAAGTATGGTGGTTGAATATGAGTTTAGGTATGTTTTAAGGATTATTCGAGGACGAACAATGGTTTAAGTGTGGGGTAGTGATGTTGGGCATATTTCTATACCCATTTGCCATATTTTTACCCATATTTGATTATTTTTTGAGTTCATAATCCTTAATTTATGCTTAGATTCATGTGTATGCGTGTTTTATGTGCTAACAAATGATTTGAGTTGATTTGAGCAGGAAACTAAGCAAAATGGACTCAAAGTGATCCAAGGAGTGAAGATTTGAGGAGCTGAAGGGCCTAGTGCTATGGCTGGCGCCCTGCACCAAGTCCCAAACTTCAGAAAACAAAACATCATATTGGTGCTATGTCTGGCACACCTCGCCATCTCTTGAACTTTAGAAGAATTGCACTTCACAAACCTCAGCAAGATGAGTGGTGCCCCGCGCCAGAGGTATCCAAACTTAGAGAAATTTGACTAACTCTGTGGTGAGATAAGTGGGGAAGCGCGACAGGGTCATTCCGGAGTAGAAAATGCTGATTTTAAAGCTAAGTATTAGAGGGCAGAAGCGTCATTTGAAGGATCATCTATAAATACATACCTTAAAGTCATTTTGTTACATATCTTTGATCATTTTTTTACATTCCGTAGTTCGTTTTTGGAGGCTTGTAAGGAATTTGGAAGGAAGACAAAGTTCTATACTAGATTTTTCTCTTTTTTACTTGTATTTTCGTATGATGATGACTAAGTATTCATTTTTTCGCTTGTCTATGAGTGACTAAACTTATATTCTAGGGTTTTGGCCATGGTGGATGGTTGAATGTTCGAAAGATTAATTTAATCTAGTTTCGATTCTTCAATTATGGTTGTTTGTATTTATTTGTGTTAATTTATTATTTATGAGATTGATCACCTTGTAAGTAATCCGTTGGCTTTCAATTGAACTTGTAAAGGGAATCGAAAGGGTTAAAAATAAATACAGAACGGGAATTCAAAGACCCTTGAACCTATTGGTGATAGGATAGAAGTTGTTGTTGAGGATAGAGATATAACCTTCAATCCCATTTAGTAGGCATAATCGTCGTTTCATTATTCTCCTGCTACTATAGGGATATAGGCATTAGGGTTCATGAAATAGTTCTTGGATGTTAGGGATAGTGGCAAGGAATGGGATTACGTCTTGAAACTAACAACTAACAATCATAGGAAGAATCGTACTAATGTAATTACGTCTTGATAACTCAGCTTGAAACCAACCAAGTGCCATTACCCTAGACTCTCATCATCATTGAAATACAATCAAGCTCCCAATTATTTTTTTAGTTAATCTTATATTTAAAGTTTTGATAGTTTAATTTCTCAAATCAATCCCCATTTTAACTGTTTCGTAAAATAGTGAAATTGAAGTGACAATCTTATAATGAGTAAATTGATAAGTCCCTTTGTGGGTACGATATCTGAACTTAACAATCCTATATTACTTGACGACCACGTGCGCTTGGACGACGTCAGAACCCTAGTTATATGTTTCGGAGATTTAACATACTGTTAAGTGCTGTTGAATATTATTATTTCTGCCGACTTCAATCGACGGTGATCCTGAATAATTATTTACTTTCACCGAATTAATATTCAACTACGTGGCAACTTCAAATTTCATTTTGTTTGATAATATGGTCGGGACAGGGCCCCGGCCTACCCATACTGTACAACCAAGAGAAGGGATAAACCTCTAGCTATTTAGCTCCGGATGACTGGAGCTGATGACTCTGTGTGCTGGCTGGAATCACGAGGGATCGGCTCCTCGTCCATGGGTACCTGCAGGTAAGTAATGCAGCGCCCCAAACGGGCGTCAGTACCTCTGGTACTGAGTATGTAAAGCAACCACTGGAAAATAACTTAAGACAAGCAATATAACTAATAGAGCTAAAGTAGAAGGAAATAGACTGTAACTGACTTAAAGTATGAGTTCAAGACTGTCCGCAGCTATACTGAAAGGAGTAGGAGTCATACTTGGAAATGTAGCGTTCTACTGTCGATCTATTCATATATAGCATAACATGGCATAATATAACATAACATAACATAGTATAGCACACATAAACCTTACCCGGCCCCCATAAGCCGGGAGGTACAACCAACACGCAATCTNCCCCTGGGTATGCACTTGGGCTCGCTGAGCCCCTGACTATAACTGTACCTGAGTCCGGAGGACTCCTGAATCAACACCCCGGGCGTACCCGCTCGACGGGAGTGTATAAAAGCCGACCAAGGCAAAATATGGGAAAAACTGGCATCCCATCTTCGTCCCCTGGGGGACGGCATGCCACGACATGATTTACTACTTCTAACATGCTTTCTAAACTTCATTTTAGGATACTATTCTATTTTTGAAATACTCTACGGAAACTTATATTGCTTTACTAAGTTTCGACTAAACATGATAATATCCTAACATACTTTACTAAATCACATACTGGGCATGTTGTACTGTTTCTGACACTTTCTACTAGAATTTATATCGTGCTGGTAAGTTTCACGCTATACATGACATGATACTTCCAACATCATACTAAAATTTATACTAAGCATAATATGCGACTTCTGAAACATTCTACTGGCACTTGATCTATGTTACTATACCGGAACTACTAGCTTGCCAAAGAAACTGGCTTTACATACCTCAGTTTCTAATTTCCCGGCTAATTGGCGTAATTCGGTCAATATTCCACTATTTCTCCCAACTGCATCCATATATATATATCAATTAGGACTAAATACATTAATATTCTGAAAGAAAAT
>JACEIK010000798.1:37841-51704 GCA_018107945.1 Datura stramonium
ATATAATGCATGTATTTAAGTGGTCATTTAAAAGCAAATATTTATTTTACCTTTCAATCAAATGTTATTTCTATGATGTTTTTATTCATTAAAATAAATATTAGAACAAAGCGAAGAAAGAACTGCTAGATTGGATCAAACTCTTAAACATAATCATTTATCAATTTGAAATTCATAATTTTCTTTCTAAATTCTTATATTGTTACACAAACACATCTTGTAAATACTATTTATGCTATTTTTATAAATTTATTCTTATTAATATGAGGGATATGCGCGAAACGCGTACATTTAGACTAGTATAATATCTAAATACCTTGGATTCAGTCTACTACATTCCCAAAGGGATTATCTTTATATTATGCGGTGACTAAATTTAATGAAAAATTATTGTTTTTAGATTTATTTTGAATTTATGTACATAAGATTTGTTAATCACTAAAGAGATTGAATCTTTATAAATAATTAATTCCAAAATAATGATTAAACTTGAATTCAATTATACATTAACCTTGATGCTTGTAACCGATATAACACTAATGGGTAAATTGAAGTTTTTGGTTATAAGACATTTATGGATCACTCAAAGGTTGATTATTTGTTCTTATAATCTTGAACATTAAGGAGATAATTTAGATGCGTCATTAATTTTATTTATTTATCTCAAGAAAAGAAATAGTATTAATTGATGCATTAAAAATTATCGAATTACGTTAAATTCACATTTAAGCATCATTATGTCTAAAGTTGTATTTTGAAATTTCACCCAAAGGAGGACATCAATATACATTTAAGAAGTACATAAATTATTTCTGAATCTCATAATATGTTTAAATTCATAACTCAAAGCATTAACAAATGAGCATGTTCTATTTGCAACATTTGCTCTTCATTCGCACTCTGCCTCTTTAACGACCTTTAATGGTCTTAACTTTTTAGATTGGTACGAACAAATTAAATTCCATCTTGGGATTTTAGATCTTAATCTTGCACTTTATACTGAGAAGCTAACTGCTATTACTGAAACTAGCAATGCTGAAGAAAGATCTATTATAAGCACTGGGATCGGTCTAACATATTAGGCTCAATATTTATGCGAATGAATATTGCGGGCAACATCCGAAAACTAAAAGTGGCAAAAAACTTTTGAAACTTATGAAAGAATGCTCCCAAACAACTGATAAGTCTCTTGCTGGGACATTAATGGGTACTTTGACCATCATGAAGTTTGATGGTTCACATACCATGCATGAACATGTCATTGAAATGAAAAACATAACATCAAGACTTAAGTCTTTGGGAATGAAAGTGGATGCAAATTTCCTTGTACAATTCATCATCAACTCATTACCGTCTGAGTATGGCCCTTTTCAATTGAACTACAATATCATGGAAGACAAATAGAAGGTGCATGAATTGCATGGAATGTTGGTTCAAGAGGAAACAAGGCTGAAGAATCAAGGAATCCACTCTATTAACCTTATAAGCCATCAAGGAGCTGGAAAGAAAGGAAAGAAGCATGTTAAGGGAAAATAGAAGAAACATAATGTTAATGAGTCCTCTTCTCAAGTACGCAAGAAGGAACACAAGAATGATAAGTGTCATTTCTATGGAAAATCTGGACACTTTTAGAAAGATTGCCTGAAACGTAAGACATGGTTCGAAAAAAAAGGTAAGCCTAGTGCTTTTACATGTCTTGAATCAAATTTAACTGAAGTTCTTATAATACTTGGTAGATTGACTCTGGTTGTACTATTCATGTTTATAATATGATGAAGTGATTCCTTACAACACAGATCATAAAAAAGAATGAAAGATATGTGCATGGGGAATAGAGTGAAGACTCAAGTTGAAGCTATTGGGACTTATTGTTTGATCCTTGGTACTGAGTGTCACTTAGATTTACTTGAAATTATTATGTACTTTCTCTTTCTAGAAATTTAGTTTCTTTGTCTAAGTTGGATAAGAATGCATACTCTTTTAATTTTGATAATTGATGTTTTAGTTTGCTTAAGATAATAATCTCATTGGTACTGGTATTCTTTGTGATAGCTTATACAAACTAAATCTTTGATATTCTATTTGCCAAAACACTCTTAACTCTGCATCATAATGCTGAAACCAAATGAAGTTTGGTGAATGAACAATCTGCTTATTTGTGGCATAAATGTTTTAGGTCATATATCCAAAGAAAGACTAGAAAGATTAGTTAAGAATGAAATTCTTCCAGATTAGGATTTTACAAACCTTAACATTTGTGTAGATTGTAATAAAGGAAAAAAAAGACGATATACAAAGAAAGGAGCCACAAGAAGCACATAGCTTCTTAAAAATTATACGCACTGATATATGTGGTCTTTTTGATATCGCATCTTTTAGTAGGAAAAAATATTTATCACTTTTATTGATGATTTTTCATGTTATGGATATGTCTATTTGTTGCATGAAAAATCTCAAGATATAAATGTCTTAGAGGTATTTATTAATGAGGTTGAAAGAAAACTAGACACAGAGGTGAAAATAATCAAGTCAGACAGAGGCTGTGAATATTATGGAAGATATGGTGAAACTGGACAACACCCTAGTCCATTTGCTAAATTCCTTGAATAACGTGGCATATGTGCTTAATATACAATGTTTGGCATACTACAACAAAATGGTATAGTAGAAAGGCGTAATCATATATTAATGGATATGGTTAGGAGTATGTTGAGTAATACATCTTTACCTCTTTCATTTTGGATGTATGCTTTAAGGATTGCTGCTTACTTGCTAAATAGGGTTCCTGGTAAAGCAGTTCCAAAGACACCTTGTGAACTTTGGACTGGTAGGAAACCTAGTTTGAGGCACTTGCATGTTTGGGGATGCCCTGCAAAAGTTAGAGTTTATAACTCACAAGAAAAGAAATTGAATTCAAGAACAATCAGTGATTTCTTCATTAGTTATCTCGAAAAATCAAAGGGGTATAGATTTTATTATCCTAATCATAGTACGAGAATAGTTGAGACTGAAAATGCTCGATTCATTGAAAATAGTGAAGTTAGTGGGAGTGAATTACCATGTAATGTGGAAATTAAAGAAGTTAGGGTGCAGATTTCTATACCCTGCACTTCTTCTAAAATTGTTGATTCTTGAAATTGTTGTACAACCTAACAATCAACAAGAATAACAAATAAACGATCTTGCTATTCAGAATGAAATAATTATTAATGAACCTGCAGTAGATGTACCACAAGAAGTAGCATTAATATCACGACCCAAGTTCACATCCTGGACGCGACACGGTACTTAGAGTCACAAGTGACCCCAAGCAAATTCTAGTAGAGCATATTCTACTAAAAACTGATTTGCTGAGAATAATCATAAAAGAGCGGAAGCTGACAAAAAAAATAACTGCTACTGAATAAATGACAAAAGCTGAAAATAATTTGAATATCTAGTTGAATCTATAAATATTGTCTGAAAGCCTTCTAAAATAAACAGATGAGTGGTTGGGACAAGCCACCAACTAACTCCAATGTTTTAAACTATATCAGGAAAAATATAACTGAAAATGAAACTACGGCCCTCGGTAGATGAAGGCTCACCAATGAAGCTGCTGGAAGTTGGCGAGTGACTAGCTGAGGTGCTGAGACTGGGTACCCGATCCTACATCATAAAATGATATAGCATAGAAAATATGCATTAGTAGTTTAAATGTATTGAGTATGCGAAAAGGAACTAAAACATACATAAACTGAGAAATAGTAAACTACAAAGTAATATTGTAAAAATGTACTAAAATATGAAGAAAACTAAACTGAACTGAAAATCATAACTGAACTAGACTGAACTGTACTGTTCAGCGGGAGAGACTACAACCGACATGTAACCACGTGGGCTAAACGTGGAATTCGATGTGTATCCCCTATCAGAGAAGGCCCACTATACCTTGTCAGGGTATAGTGGTTGAACTGGGTGATCATTGTCTGGAGCCCATTCGGGCTAATAACCTATGGTAGCCATGTAGTTCTAGGAACCTGGGTGCGCTGAACTCCGACCCGCTCGGTGATAAATGCTACTCCCACTGAAAATCCTAAAAGTGGCTAACTATGCTAATAACTCGAAACTGATGTCCAAAGACTTAAGTTAGAACTACTTATCTGGAAGTGTTTTGAGAGTCTAAGAACCTAAAAGGAACTATGTTCTAAGACTTATCAGAGCTGCTTTATCTAAAAGCTTCGTAACTGTCTAAAGGACAACCAAAAAGCTGATATATTGATACTACTGAGTTTACTAAATTTCTCAAAGGGACTGATAAAAGTCAAACTGATCAGCTGACATTTCTGGAGAATGCTAACTATATTGAGTACTAACTGAAACTCTGAAACTGAATATACTAAAAAGTTAACTTCTGTTCATGTATTTGTACTTACATTCATAGTTTGAGTAAAATTTACCATAACAAACTAACATTTATTTTTGAGTCTAAATCATGCAAGTTTTACTCGAAATTATGCTAAAGATTAAGACTAAGTAATCATACTGTTTAAATAAACTAGGGCATAAATTTTCAGCTAGGACTAATCATGTAAATTTAGGGAATTAACAAGATTTAAAGAGTTTTTTAACTAACAGAAAACCCTAGCTTCAAATCTTCTGCAGGACTAGAATTTAGAAAGATTTTACGAAATCAAACTGGGACACAAGGGTAAAAGGAAACCCCTGTTGGATTCCCACATACCTTAAGGAGAAACTGAAAGAAGATGGATGCCCTAGCTTTTGCTTGGAATTAGTTGTCTATGCTTTCTTCGTACTATTCCTGTGAGTTCTGAGAGAGAATGAGAGGAGGAAGTCGATCAACCCCCTAAATTTCCTTAAACTTCACCCCCAAATGACGTAATTTAGGCGTTAAAATAACAACAAGTTACAAAAATGCCTTTGGAAGAAAGTCTGAAAAGCTACCCCTCGATATCCAACGGGTCACACAATGGATCGTTGGTTGTGACCATGACTTGTTGTGACCAATCGTTGGTCTTGGGTCTCAGAAGTCCAGCCACCGGAACTAATTACGGACGGGAACAACGATCTGTTTGATGAACCAACAGGTTATTGGTTCCACTCATTGTCACTGGGAAGGTTTGGAACAGTTTCTGGTTTTCCTCAATGGAAGGACAGAACAACCCGTCGTTCGAAGCCATGGGTCATTGTTACCAACCGTTGTTACTGGAGGGAATTCTAACTTTTCTCCAATGGCTCCTTATGATGAGTTGTTGTACCTTACAGCGGCTCGTCATCTGACTCATTGTTTGGTGTACTAATTTGACCAGTTTTTGAACTGCTACCAGTAGATCAATATAATGGCCCGTTACTTGAAGCAACGGGTCGTTATATTGCTCGTTGAATCTGGGAACAAAACTGTAGAGGCTGATAATGACTCATACAATAGGTCATTGTTACTGATAACGACCCATTGATTGAGTCGTTCTGAGGTAAAACTTTTCTGATTCCTTTCTGGTTTTTCATTCTAAGTTTGGGTTTGATCTAAAGAACTTTTTGGGGGTGTTACAATTAAGAATCTCAAAGACAACGGAGAACTACTATTTCTGATGATTATTTGGTATATCTACACGAGTTAGAAATTAATTTGGAGATTGACAATGATCCAAATTCATTTTCACAATCCATTGACGAAAGTAATAATTTTAATAAATGGATAGATGCAATGAAAGATGAGTTAAAATCTATAAAACAAAATAATGTTTGGGACCTTTTTGAATTACCAAAAAATTGTAAAAGAATCGGGTGTAAATGGGCCTTTAAGACAAAACGTGACTCTAATGGCAACATTGAACGTCACAAGGCCAAACTTGTTGACAAAGGTGTCACTCGGAAAAATAGCATTGATTGTAAAGAGACATTTTCACTAGTCTCTCGAAAAGATGCACTCAGAATTTTAATGGCTTTAGTAGCTCATTATGACTTGGAGCTACATCAAATGGATGTGAAAACCGCTTTTCTAAATGAAAATTTAGAGGAGGAAGTTTATATGGATCAACCTGAAGGATTTGCCATTAAAGGAAAGGAACACATGGTGTGTAAACTTAAGAAGTCAATATACAGACTTAAACAAGCATCCCGACAATGGTATCTTAAGTTTAATAAAACTATTGGCACCTTTGAATTTAAGGAAATCATCGTTGACCGGTGTATATATCTGAAGGTTAGTGGAACTAAGTTTATTATGTTTGTCTTGTATGTTGATGATATCTTGCTTGCTACTAATGATCTTGGATTGTTTCATGATACCAAGAAATATCTCTCTAACAACTTTGAAATGAAAGATATGTGAGACGCATCATATGTGATTGGGATAGAAATATTTCCAAAAAGATCACAAGGATTATTAGGGTTATCTCAAAAGCCTATATTAAAAAAGTGTTAGAGAGGTTTAGAATGGAAAAATGTTCATCAAGCCCTGTTCCAATTCAGAAAGGAGATAAATTTAGTCTCAATCAATGTATAAAAAATTATCACGCCCCGAGCCAACACCCTGGGCATACACGGTACTTGAAGCCACAAGTGACCCCAAGTCAACCCTTGGTCTATCATACACTAGCATTCTGGGTAAACATGCACAATGAAACTTTTAAATAACAGATTTATCAGTTTAAGAAAATGTAAAGACTGAAAGTAGAGAAAGAAATAATATATTTGACATACAATTCTGAAAGACAATTCTGGTCTGAAAGCCAACTACTAAGGAGTTATTGGGACAGGCCCCCAGCTAAATCTAAGTCTATAAAAAATCATATACAACTGAAATAATTAAACAAGGCCCTCGAATGATAAGGACTCACACTCTGATCTGTTGAAATGAAATGCTCTGAAACTGAAGTAACTATCTATGCTGAATCTGAGAACCTGCAGTTGTATCATGAAATGATACAACATGAAAAACATGCGTCAGTACTTTGAATGTACTGAGTAAGTGGGAGAAACATACTGAATATAAAGTTTGAACTGAAATGACACGCCATGACCAATAGGTAAACTAAATTGAACTACTGATATAATCTGAAATGGTCAAGATGATCCTGTCTGAGGTCAAGGACATGCCCTAAGTCTGAAACATTGAATCTGAGATGTTGTACTGACCGGAGCTACTTATCCTGATACTGGACTGGACCGACTAGTGAGAGAGTCTATAACCGACATATAACCATGTGAGCTAGACGTGGAGTCCGATGTATACACCCCATCGATAGGACCCAATATACCTTTCCAGGGTATAAAGGTATGAACTGGTGATCACAAAAATATTTGGGTCCAATCAGGCCAAGTAATACTGTAAACTACGCTGGCAACCTGGGTGCACTGGAACCCCGGCCCCCACGGTGCTAAGTTCTACTCCCACTGGACAACCTAAACTGAACTACTAAGCTGATAGCTCGAAATTGGGGCCCAAGACTAGTCAGGAATGAATAACTGCATGTACCCTGAGAGCCTTATCGGACCAGATTCTGAAACTGAGTTCTAATACTAGTCAGAGCTGCTTATCTAGAAGAATCATTACCGTCTATAGAAAAATTAATAACTGAACTGTGGTCCTAGGGCTGGTCAGAGCTATAACTGAATGTCATGACCGCCTAATGGATCAAATAACTGAAATATGAATCTGAGTCTGAAAATTGGGAGGCACCAGTGACACCTCAAAAATAAACTGGAGTCAAACTGATCAGTTGACATTTTCTGGACAACATTGAGGTTGTTAAAATCTGACAGAAGCTAGACTGATATGATTCTGACTGAGACTAGTTTGATAAAGTTTTGTATTCTAACTGACTAAGTTTCTAAGCAGCTAATAGAGAATTTCATTTAACGTACTAAAGTCATTCTGATTCTTGGAATATTTACCCAACATATACGAATAGCAAGAAAATTCTAGGAATTCAACCTAATGCATTCTTCATTCACTAGAGGGAATTTAACAAGTAAAAACCATTACTCAAAAATTATGGCTCAAATTCACTTTTGTAATATTGACAATTTTATGAGGAACTGATGAAGATTATATTAACAATAAGTATAAACATCGTTCTGCGGGAAATCAACGAAATAAACATGAATGCTTCACATACTCGAAAGCTCAGGGCTTAGAACTGATAGGAGAAATTGAGGAGGATTTTGGGGCACAAGGGAAGAACAATCCCCTTGCTAAAACCCCACATACCTGGTGAAGAATTCCCTAAAGAAGAGGACTTGGACTGCTGCGATGAATGAATAACCCTATGTCTGCTAGAGAGTTTCTTGGGAGAACCATCGATGAAATTCTGAGTGTAGACGTGAGAATGAGAGGAGAAAACCTCTAATACCCTCTAATAGTTCTGAATTTAGGTTCAAAACGACGTAGTTTAGGGACTAAGAGATAGGAGATTACTAAAATAACCCTGGTAAAATTCTGAAAACTGGTCGACGGGGTCCCAACGGGTCATTCAACGAGTCATTGGTTGGGACCACGACTCCTTGGGACCTCTCATTAGGTCTACTGCCCGGATTCAATGAAGTCACCAAGAGGGACTCAACGAGTCGTGATTACTGACCACGACTCGTGGTCACCATTCGTGGACCACACTGTCTCATTATAGGGATTTAATGCCAAGTCTTGTAACGGGTGACTTAACGAGTCTTCTGAACTAATAACGACACGTTGCACCCACTCGTCAAGTACACTGGACGACTACATATAATACCAACTAGAGCCTGCCCACGAGTGACCTAATGGGTCTTGGTCAGTGACCACGACTCGTGAGGTCCCTCATTGGGTACATTGTCTCCTTCCTTTGAAATCTCCAGTCTCCTCCTCACGGATCACCTAACGAATCATGGGGTCACCTAACGAGTCGTTAGGTGGGTCGTTCTGCAATATTTCTGCAATTTCCATATTTTCTGAATAAAGTCTCAAATATTGATTTTGAACTTCCGGGGCATTACAAAAATGAATTGGAGTGTAAGCAAATGAAAGATATTCCTTATGCATCAATTATTGGGAGCCTAATGTATGCCCAAACATGTACAAGACCATATATCAGTTTTGCTGTTGGGATATTGGCCCGATATCAAAGTAATCCAAGAATAGACCATTGGAAGGCTACAAAGAAAGTGTTGCGATACTTGCAAAGTGTCATGCCCATTTTTCTCGCGAAAAGCGGGATACAACATGTGACAACTCTTAAGGGTTTATTATGAAAGAAGAGTCGCCACCTAACGATTTTAAGGCGCGTTAGGGAGCCATTCTATGCTATAAGTCTATTAGCCTACGTCACCAGGTTCGGGCAAGGGCTTAAATTACCTCAAAAGGAAGGTATCAAGCACCTTTCAAGGTCCACAAATGTGGTTCTCGGTCGGATCCATTAATATGCGAGGGGTAGTTAACTAATGATCAAATAAGGATCGATTTTAACTTAAGTTATTTAAGTATAAACTAGATTGATAAATGAAAAAATAAAGAAAGAAAAAATAGACAAGCGAGAAGAAAGAAAGTGGAACAAATAATGCATTAAGAGCGTTTTTATCACTATCATTTTAGTTACAATATACAATACAATATTGCAAAGAAAAGATGATCTAATACATGCAAAAATATAATAAAATAACTAATAAAATCCCTTACAGAAAAACAACCAAATAAATAAACACTTAAACATGGGGCTGAACCTCGAAGAGGCGCCTATGTATCCCTATAGAGAATCAGGCCGGACGTAGTTCTACGACGAAAAGGGGAGGGGTAATTTTAACCTAATGGGATCACCCCGTGCAACTTAAATAATACTTTGCAACCTATTTAGGTTGCTCATATTATTCAGCGAGCACAAACTATCATTTCCCGTCTACCCACTTAGTTAATTGATTATTAATCCTAAAGCGTTTCTAGGCGAAGAAAACTAACGTCCTAATATTCGCCTACCCGTCCCAAGCCTAATGTCCAAGAGGCATTGGACAGCTAATTTGGATTTTTGGGTCTAGAAATCTTAAATCTGTTAAGGGGATTAACGTCAAACATAGCTTCAAGCAAATTAATAACACGGAAGGTTTCGAATAGGCCTCTACTAAAAATGCATAATTATTGAAAGCATGACATCTGAACAAGTGAAACCAGATTTATAATATCACAAGTTCTACAAATTTATACGTGAAAAATAAACTTTATAGGCAGATAACTTACAGACAGGATGCACAACACACCATAGTTTGAAAGAACTAGTTCAAGTCATGATGGATTCTTTTAAATAATATAAGCAATACTATAAGAGTGTTGTCTAATGCATACAAATGGGTCACTAATTATAACTCATAGGAGTGAATTTCTAATATGTTTTGTGCATGCAAAAAAGGTGATGTAACGAAAGATTTTACTAATATTTCTATGCTATAACATGAAACATGCATATCAAATTTTTTAATTCTTAAAGGCATTAACATCTAGGGACAAATTCAAATAGATTCAAAGCGAAAGAGTTGACAGTAGGAATGCTTTTGACATATCAACAAGCATAAAATTCTCTTTTAGTAAAAAAAAACTGATTTACGGATCTAGTCTATCATGTAAATACCTATAAATATTCTCTCTAGCATATATAGGCGTGATTTCTAATCAATTGTTTGTATGGCTATTATTGTAAAATAATTCCTATAGGCAAATGTAGTAATGGACAAGTAATAATGTTAAAACCAAGTAAACTGTAGGAATAGATTATGTAGATTAACATGATATATTTGCACAAAAATACTAATTAAATTTCTATAAGCGTAATTTCTGACTGAAACAGTTAAATTATTGTTCGTATGGCCAGAGACACTAGGACTTAAATGCAAGATTATAACGAAAACGTTTAAATCATATATGCATGATTTATATGATGTAATCCTATGAACAAACATGTTTGTACTATTAGCAAATTTTATTTTTATACTTATCTTATTTTTTCCTATTTATGAGAAATATTACTAAGATTCAAACTATAAATTAAATTATTTGAAATCTGATAAATATAAATCTATATGTGTTAATCCTACAGGCATGCTTTCTATGTGAATTAGCAATTATGAAAAAAATAGTAAAGAAATAGAACCCCGCCCCCCATAAAACCCCTTTTAACTATTACTCAGCATTTTAAAAATTTATTACAGACCGAATAAAAATGAACAAATAAATACAACAGGGTATATAGAAACAATGCCCAATCTAATGATATCTCAAGCCCTATTCGTCCTGGCGACTTCCAATGCCATTCTTAAGAGAGAACCCGTTAAATAAATAACACCGCAAAACACAGGCGCAAATACATTTTTTGAGAATCCAATAAATCACTAATCATTAACTAAATATTCAAAATATGCAAATAGAATGCGGCAGGATAACAAAAGCAATTCAAAGTCATCATGGCAAATTCACACATTATTATCGAAAGTAATGCGGGGAAATAGAACTGACCAGTAAATCAGTAAACAAATAGTGCAACAACCAGCAATTTCCGGAAGGTTTTTTCAGTAATTAAAGCCCAAACCTCAATACATCAAGATCACAAAGATCTCGTGGATCCCGAGCAGTGCTCGTATTGAGGCGGGAAAAGAAATTTAAAAGGAGAAAAGAGTATTTTATTTAAAACAGAATATGTTGCAGGTTTCTGATAGTTGTTGCAGGTTTCTAATAGTTTTCGCCTCTGACCAAAGGGGAGGAGACCCCTTTATATAGTTAATAAACAAGAGGGCTTAAGGAAGAGAATATGCAAACATCAATTAAAGCAAAGAAATAGTTTACAACTAAATCAAAAATATTTTCTTATACCAACAAATCAGAAATCTGACTATGATTACATGTAATAATTTAAGGAAAGGAAAGAAAATATTCAGCAAAATCACATAAGGGAATATATAAATAAGGAAAAGAATGATTATGGAATTTTTCCTTAATTAACGAAGCTAAGAATTATATGAAATATTCATTATAAATCACGAATAATTTATCCTAATTCGCCAAAGTCTAATAAAATTAGATTAAATCAGTTAAAGAACATAAGATAGACCTTAAATTAAGCCAATAAAATATTTTTATTAATTAATGAAATCGGAAATCAAATAATCAACAGAGATTCAGTTATTAAAAAAAATTCTTAAATAAGGCAAATCAAACGGAGAAATATTCAGACAAAACTGTCAATAATTAAGTTTGAAGAACAGATGAAGAAATAATTAAATACATATTAAGATACCCTAAATGATGTGTACTAATAAAATGATTGTGACTTAATCATAAAAAAACTTCTTTAATTAAATAATCCCTATGGGACAAAGTTTACCAAGAATTTGTTAGACATGAGAATAAAACAAGGTGAATAAACGCATACAAAAATGAATAACAAAAATAAATGAATAAATAAATATATATTGCCAGTATATATTTGAACAGAAATCTTTTTTAAATAAATAAAGAAAATAGATTAGTTAAGAAGATTTGCTATATTCTTTAATCACAAAATTATTCTGTAATACACAAATTGATTCCACAGTATCATATTTAACATGCCAATTATTTCAAATAAGAATTATCAACTAAATCAACAAGATTTCATTTAATCATGGAATTTTTGAGACAATAATAAATATGTATCATACCTTAGTGCTAAATCAACTATTAAAATCAAACATGTTCATGAAATTTGGATGCCAAATGAAAAGCTTCTAAACAGAGGCAAGTTGATTTTCTATTGCAATAATAATACTAGAGTTAGTCTCACTTTCTTTGACAAAGAAGACATCAAGCATGAAGTGATAAATATGAAATCACATTAAGAGTTAGACAAACATTTGTATGGAGCAGTGCGATTTTACCAAACACATATGTGCAACTAGCTAGCAACCCAAAATCATGACAGTAGTATAAAATAATTTCATAAGAATACTCAAAGAAGTCGAGGCATAGCAGAAACTAGATTCATAAACACCAGGGCTCCTTGATTATTTTAACAGCGAATGACAGATAGTAATCAAGAAAATCTCAACGAGTCAGAGGTGATAAGAAGATAAAATAAACAAAATAATTAAATCTGGTTAGTAAAAAAAATAAACAGATAAATAAATAAAGAACTAGATCTGGTTAGTAAAGAACATATAAATAAATAAAGAATTAGATCTGATTAGTAAAGAAAAGGGACTAAACAGATAAATAAATAAGAATTAAATCTGGCTAGTAGAAGAAAAAAGTCGTTAGGGTTCGGGAGGAGGCAGATCTACGGTCATTGGTGTTTCTCCGGCCAACAATGTCCGGGAATAGTGGTATTTAGCGGATGATGGCAAGTGAGAGATGAGGTTGGAGGAGGAGGTGCAGTCGGCTTCTTGTGGCCGTTGGTGGAGGCGGTGGCGGTGAAGGAAAAAGAAATGGAGGAGAAGAGAGTTAGGTGTGCGGCAGATCTGATGGTTTTTCGGCCAACAGTGGTCGGAATCAATGGTGGTTCGGGTGAGAGGGAGAATAAAGGAAGAGGGGAGAGTGGTTTCGGCCGCAGGTGGTGGAACGACGATGGAGAAAGAGGAGACGAGGATGGTGTACGGCGGCGACGAAGAAGATTAGGGGTGGCAATAGTGGTTGTTTGTTTTTCTTTTTTCGGTGTGAGAGAGATGGGAGAAGGGGAAGGAGACAGCTGGTGAGATGTGGTGGCCTAGAAAGAGGGAGAGAAGAGGAGAGGGGTGGCCTATTTGGTAAGGAAAAAATGAGGCCATCTTTTAGGGTTTTAGGGTGAGGGATATTATTTACCAGAAGGAAATAGGATTATTTTTAACCGTTAGACCTAGAGGGATGGACGGCTAGGATTAGATTAGAGTATTTGG
>JACEIK010000798.1:152682-163947 GCA_018107945.1 Datura stramonium
GACAACGTTTAGATATATTACTTATAGGACTATTTCCAACAACGTAGATATAAAGCCTATGAAACTCCACATCCATTCATTAAATAAAAAACGTTGACCAATTTCTCCCCGCCTTCAAGATTCATCAGTTCAGTTGATATCATAGGCTGGTCTAATTTTTAATGCTTTTCTATCTTGCTTCCAGAATTTAAGTCGAAACATATTTAAGATTCATATTTCAAGCTCTAACACATATGTATTGCTGCATACTAAGAGTCATAGGAATCTACTTAGAGGTTTATCTGAAATTTGTGTGCCGACTGCATCTATAGTTGAATCATGTTATTATATTTTCATAATAATGATATCATGATCTGATCTGTCCATGCGTTTGGAAATCTTATCTAAATGGGGTATACTATGTGTTGTGCATGTATTTTGATTTTTGTATTTATTCACAAAAATCATGTTCATAGGATGGAGACCTATTTGAAACATTTATCTGCTATTTGTTTTTTATTACTATTTATTTGACGTTCATCACCTTTAAAAGCCATAAGAATTTTAGACCCAAAAATCCAAATTAGCAGTTCAAAATGCCTCTTGGATATCAGCTTTGGGATGGGTAGGCATGCATTAGGCCGTTTAGTCCTCTCTCATTTTAGAGCGATTTTAGGCTAATAACTAAACAATTAGGTGCATAGTGGGACATGATAGTCCATACTCGCTGAATATTACAAGCAATCTTAAATGATTGCAAAGTATTATTTTAGTTGCATGGGGTGATCCCTTTAGGTGAAAATAGCTCCCTTTAAGTGAAGAACTACGTTCGACCTAATTTTCCTTTTTTGGGGATACGTAGGCGCCTCTTTGAGGTTCGGTCCAATTCTTAAATTTTTTATTTATTTGTTCCGTTCTCATCTCTTTCCATTTTGTTGTTTATTTGTTATTTATTGTTAGCCTTTATCTGTTAATTATTATTTGCATAAATTTCTAGATCTATTTGCATCCTCTTCGTCTCCACTCTCTTTCTTGTATGATTTTCTGTAGTTGCAAGGCTATTTGAACATTTTATTACTTTTGATCACTTAGTTCATTTAATTTGTTTTACATTAATAGACCCTTTGATCACTTAGTTACCCATATAAATGAAATCAGGCTGGACCCACAGTTGTGGACCTCAAAAGGTGCTTAACACCTTTCTTTCGAGGTAACTTGAGCCCTTACCCGATCTTTGGTGACGTACACTAATAACTGGAGTCATCCTTTTACTTTAGAACGGTTCCCTAATGCACCTTAATTTGTTAGATGGCAACTCCTCTCCTTTAACAATCCTAAAAGAGTTGTCACATGTCGAGTTACTCTTTTCGCGAGAAAAATGGGGCGCAACAGCATGGAGACTCTGCTGGGGACGAATAATCTGAATCAATCCTAAAACAGGTGAGGATATTTAGACCTAATGTCGTCCTTGGCTTCCCAAGTCATTTCTTCTTTGTTTCTGTTTCTCCACAACACTTTAATAGAGGCGACATCTTTAGTTCTCAGCCTATGAACTTGTCTATCTAATATTGCAACGGGAATTTCTTCGTAGGCTAATTCCTCAGTAACTTGAACGTCCTCAACTGGAACGACTTGGGACGAGTCCCCTATACATTTTCGCAACATGGACACGGGAAATACTGGGTGAACAGACTCTAACTCTGAAGGAAACTCTAACTCATATGCCACTCGGCCTATCCTTCAAATGATCCAATACGACCCAATGAACCTCGGTCTAAGCTTGCCTTTCTTGCAAAATCTCATCACGCCCTTCATCGGCAACACTTTAAGGAATACCCAATCATCTACATCAAATTCCAAGTCCAACGCCGCACATCAAAGTAGGACTTCTGGCGACTTTGGGCTGTTAACAAGCGCTCTCTGATGAGTTTCACTTTCTCTTCTGATTTGTGAACCATATATGGTTCGACTAATTCTGCTTCTCATACCTCAAACCATCCAATGGGGGACCTGTATTTTTTCCCATATAATGCCTCATAAGGCGCCATCTGAATTGCAGAATGATAACTGTTATAATATGAAAATTCAATGAGGGTTAAATGTTCATCCCATCTTCCTCCAAAGTCTAGAACACACGCTCGTAACATATCCTCGAAAGTTTGAATGGTGCGCTCTGCCTGACCGTCTGTTTGAGGATGGAATGTTGTACTTAGATTAACCTGTGTCCCCAAACATTTCTGAAATGATTGCCAAAATCTAGCTGTAAACTATGCCTCCCTGTATGATATGATAGATGATGGGACTCCGTGCAATCAGACTATCTCTTTAATATATAGCTCGGTGTAATATTCGAATGAGAATGTAGTCTGGACAGGCAAGAAGTAAGATGATTTTGTTAACCTATCAACAATCACCCAAATATAATCAAATTTGCATCTGGTACGGGGTAATCCTGTTACAAAGTCCATATTGACTACCTCCCATTTCTGCATAGGTATAGCCATCTCCCGAGTTAGGCTGCCAGATTTCTGATGTTTGGCTTTCACCTGTTAACAATTAGAACACTGCGCTACAAATTTTGCTACATCTTTCTTCATTCCAGGCCACCAGTATATCTCTTTTATGTCATGGTACATCTTCATCAAACCTGGATGAAGAGAGTACCGAGAGTAGTGTACCTCTGCCATAATCTGCTGGTGGAGCCCTTCTACATCTGAAACGCAGAGGCGATCTCTGTACCTCAGAACCCCATCCCCGGTTACCTCAAAAGCTGATGGTTCACCCTGTTGAGCCTTATCTATGAGCTGCTAAATGAGAATCCTCGTAGTGCCACTCTTTTACCTCTACCACCAGGGACGATATTTCCATATTCTGAATTATAGCCCCATTATCCTATGAATCCACTATCCAAACTGCTAAACTGGCTAGCCGGTGTAATTCTCGGGCCATTTTCCCCTGTTTTTGTCTCATATGTGTCAGACTGCCCATGGATCGGCGACTGAGGGCATCTTCTACAATATTGGCCTTCCCTGGATGATATAAGATGTTCACGTCATAATCTTTCAACAATTCTAACAAGCGGCGCTGTCATAGATTCATCTCTTTTTGCGTGATAATGTACTGGAGGCTTTTATCATCCGTGAAAATATCTACGCACACACCATACAAGTAATGCCTCCATATTTTTAAGGCATGAATTACTGCAACTAATTCCTGGTCATAGGTTGGATAGTTCTTTTCATGTTTTCTCAATTTCCTTGAAGCATACGCAATTACCTTCCCATGTTGCATCAAAACACACCCCAACCCAACGCCTGAAGCATCACAATACATTGTGTAGACCTCTGAGCCTTCTGGCAAAGCTAACACTGGCACCGATGTCAATCTGTTTTTCAATTCCTGGAAACTCTGCTCGCAGGCCTCGATCCACTGAAATTTGGTTGCTTTTTGAGTCAATTTAGTCAAAGGCGCTGATAGGGTAGGAAATCCTTCCACAACCTTCTGTAATACCCAACTAGCCCCAGGAAACTACGAACCTCTGTTGGAGTTGTAGGCCTAGGCCATGTTTTTACTGCCTCAATTTTCTGTGAATCAACCTGAATACCAGCCTCTAATACAATGTGGCCCAGGAAATCTATAGAATTTAACCAAAACTCAAATTTAGAAAACTTTACACATAGCTGGCGGTCTCTGAGGATCTGAAGTAGTGTTCGAAAATGATCTCTATGTTCCGCTTCTGAGCGGGAGTATACCAAAATATCATTAATGAATACTATCACAAATAGATCTAAATATGGCCTGAAGATACCGTTCATCATATCCATGGACATTGTCGGGGCATTTGTCAACCCAAAGGACATGACTAGGAATTCAAAATGACCATACCTAGTCCCAAAATCTCTCTTCAGGATATCTTTCTCCCGAACTCGAACCTGGTGATACCCCAATCTCAAGTCAATTTTAGAAAAATATTTGGTCCTTGCATCTGATCAAACAAGTCATCTATCCTGGGAAGTGGGTATTTATTCTTAATAGTAACTTTATTCAACTGCTGATAATCTATGCACATGCAGAAGGAGCCATCTTTCTTTCTCACAAAAAGAACTGGCGCACCCCACAGTGACGTACTCGGCTTGATAAAGCCCTTAACTAGAAAATCTTTCAGTTGTTCCTTTAATTCAGTAGGAGCCATTTGGTATGGAGGGATAGATATAGGTTGAGTATCTGGTAGCAAGTCTATAGAGAAATCTATTTCCCGCTCTGGGGGAATACCAGGAAGTTTGTCTGGAAACACATCTGGAAACTCATTAATCACTGGAATAGACTAGAGAGTCGTGGATCCTTCTTGTATATCCCGAACCCTGATAATATGGTAGATGCACCCCTTTTCTATCAACCTTTTTCCCTAATATAGGATATAAACTTACCTTTTGGCGTAGTTGTATTACCCCTCCACTCACATACTACTTCCCCTGAAAAGTGAAATCAAAAAATTCTGGTCCAACACTCTAAAATGGCGTAATATGGTGCCAACCAATCTATACCCATAATCATATCAAAATCTATCATTTCTAGTTCTACTAGATCTGCTAAGGTATGGCGACCAAAAATCTCTATTGTACAACCCCGGTAAATTCTTTTTGCAATAATAGAGTCACCGAAGGGTGTAGACACTGAAAAGGGTCGCTGAAGTAATTTTGGCACGATATCAAACTTTCGGGCCACTAATAGAGTAACATATGACAAAGTGGAGCCCGTTCTATTAAAGAATAAACTGAATGAGAGCAAACATCTAACATACCTTTCATAACATCTGGCGACGACTTTGATTCCTATCGTCCCAGTAGTGTGTATATGCGGTCCTGACCGCTGCTTGAACTAGATGCCCCTGATCTACCTCGACCTTTGTCGAATGGAGTTGAGGGCCTGCGCCCTGCTGAAGGTGCTGGAGCATATGAACCCACTGAGGGTCTATTCTATTGGTCCTGATCACCCTGGCGTCTAGTCGGGCAATCTCTCATCATGTGTCCCTCCTGTCCGCAAGAATAACAGGTGGTGAAACCATACCTGCAATTTCCTAGATGCTTCCTATGGAAAGTACTGCATCGGGGTACTGCTAATTCTACTGATCTGTCCCCCTTTGATACCGCAAGCCTGACGCTCATGAACTCTCACCGGGACCTGACTATCTCCGACGATCCAATCCGCTGTCTTGCTATTGCTGGAATAGGGGCCTAGGTGGCCTACCTGATAAACAAGTCCTGGGCCCACCCTGAAAGTCTGCTTGAGAACCTGCGGGTCTAGGCCCCCGACACTGCTCCTAACCTGCCCTTTTCATGGAGTACTGATGCTATATGAGCTCCTCTATATTCTGAGAAAAGGCCTGAATCCATGAGATATCCATATCCTCTCGTAGTGTGGCTGTAATGAAAGACTCCACATATTCGGGTGCAAGTCCATAATAAATCGGTGCACCCTGGCTAGCATAGTGTCGAGAAAAGAGGGTGCATATCTTGATAAGGAGTCAAATCTCAGTGCATACTCTCTGACACTCATTCTGCCCTGCTCCAGATGTAAAAAATGCTCTAATCTGGCCTGCCGGACATCTCGGGGCAAATAGTGGTCTTGAAAGCCTCCGAGAAGTTGGGCCACAAAAGTGGTGGTGCATCTTTGCCCTGGGATCTCTCTCAACTCTCATACCACAAGAATGCCACATCTCACAATCGGAATACTGCTAACTCAACTGATTCTGTAGACAAGGCATGCATAACCATGAATATTCTCTGCAATTGATCTATGAAATTCTGGGTGTCCTCTCTATGATTTGTCCCTGTAAACTGTGTGGGACTCAAAGCCAGGAATTCATGGACTCTTGAACTACCAGGCCCCTCAGTGGGCTCAACGGAAGCTGGTACTACTGGTTGAGGCTGTCGCTGGGAAGCTATCATCTCAACCAACATATAGAATGCACCCTTGAGCTCCTGATCTGATGGTACAAGAATGGCCGAGGGTGGTGCTGGTATATCTGCTGCTCTAGTAGGCTCTGAGTGCGGTGGCGAGTGCTGGAGAGATCGAGGTGACGTCTCTCTGTCACCCTCAGATCGAGCTGACTCTAACTGGGGCCCCCTACTAGTGCCCTCTCCTGTTGCCACATCTAGATCTCGACCAGTCGCGACCCGTCGCGCATCATACATTCTTCTCTGTAAATAAATAGAATAACATAAGCTTAGGGAATCACCCTATACAACACAACTCTATAGCACGACTGGAGGAGAAAAAAGAGTAACCACATTATTATGCCTCATAGCCCCCTGTCTATAGAATATGATGCACAATACATCCATAGACAAGACTCTACTTGACACGGCTTGCAGACTCCCTGAGATACGACCTACTCTGATACCAAGTTTGTCATGTCCCACCTTGGGAGGCATGACTGGCACTTAGTGCCACACTGGGATCTGGACTAACTTGACTGGCCTAATGCACCATTGGTGCATGCCTACAACTTAATTCTAGAAAACGACGAGCTATATCTCGACTGCAAATACAACCTCTGGCTGACAAGGCCACCTGTAAAGGAAAACAACTAACACCAACAACATAATAATAGGGATCCTATGCGGGCCGACAAGACCACTATGTTGTCTAGTTATAACTGAAATGAAATCAGGCAGCTAAACTACGCTATAGACAACAAGGCTACTAACTAACTGCTAAACAAGGCCTCATGTGGACATCACATGAAATAAAACATATATCGCCCCAGATGAACAACAATAAAAACTAACTGCTGGAAATCTATAGCCTTCAAGCCTCTAAGAGAGGAATAATGGTAAAGATAGGGCCCCTACCTACCCATAATTGTACAACAAAAGAAAAAATTTCTTCTAACTACCAACGTCGGAGGAAGGGAACTGAACAAACTGTTAACTCCAGTTGATGACTAAGAGGGTCCCAAACCACGTCTACCCGCACCCGCAGGCAAGTAATGCAACACCCTAAGGAAGGGCGTCAGTATAATATGTACTAAATATGTAAGGCAGTAAAATGATAACTGAATGAAAGCTGATAAAACTAAAGTAATCATGAAGAAGGTAAGAGTTTAACCTGAATGATCTCACCATCTGAAACATTTAACTAGCAAGTATACATACCCAAACAAGAACCTAACCGAGCCCCCATAAGCCTGGAAGGTACAAAAAATACAGAATAACCTACTTGGGCCCCCATAAGCACCGACAAGTACAAACAATAGACATTCTGCTAACTGGCTACTGAAGGTTCGTAAACATACTATAACTTAGCACTACTCATTCTCTGAAACTGTATCTGAGCCAGATAGGCGTCTATATTTGTATCTGCATCTGAGCTGTCTGGGCTGTGTAACTGGACCCCGAGCCTTCACTCGACTATAGGTCATAATGTAATTGTTGTAGCTGGATACGGACCTCATGTCCTCAGTCTGATAAAACTCACTATGGCCCTCATGGCCTAAATCTGATAGGACTCAATATGGCCCTCGCGACCTCAATCTGATAGAACTCAATATGGCCCTCACCGCCTAACATCTAACAACCCAAATGTTGTAAGGAAAACCGTTCAGCTGGGGTTAATTCTGACGAGGGTTAGTATATCATTAATGTCGTCTCAATTCTATTCATAACACCTGACCACAATAGGGTTACTCTGAGATACTGTAGCTACAAAAGTCGTACTAACTTTATGACGGACATCACTTGCCGAAAAGACAGTCTTACATACCTCAAGTGCCAACTTTCATTTAACTGGCGAGTCCCAACTGGCAACCAGTGGTTCTACCTAACTACAGCCCTGATACTTGGAGAATAGGGCTAATGTCAATACTAAACTTGGCAAAAATAATAACTTTTAATAATAATAGTAACTACAATTGAATTCTGAATAATTCGGTGAAACTCATAATTTCTTTAGAGCTTAGAAGGAAGAAATACTCACCTAAGGCCCGTGGCCGTTTAAGAATCAATTTGAAATAATTCTGACAACTTTTACTCGATGAAGTTCCTATTTGCCGGGTGAATTTTTTAGAAATAACTCCGTAGTAATGATTTCCTAGGCCTAGAGCTCGTTACCCGAAATTAATTTAGTTTTGAATGACGTTTGGTAGCTTAATCGGAAGAAAACTAATTGAGAATTGCATTTGCTCTTATCTCTGGTCGAGGGAATATGTTTGTAATTGATTCAAAGTGAAATGAGGGTCTTTATATATACTAAGGGTGGTGGCAGAGGGGCGCGCCGCCCTGCCTATAGCGCCAGCCTCCCTACCGCGCTGCGCCTCTCAAGGCGCCAGTAGGCTTGGCGCGCCGCGCTAGCTAGCGCGTCGCACTAGCCCTGTGCGCACTAGTCCCGTTCGACCCTACTTTTGAGGCTTTTCCTACAAGCGTCAAGCTTTCTTTACTCGTTACGAATCCACGTGTACGCTTACTAATCATTAACATTTACGGGGTGTAACACACACATGCTAGAGGGTCTTATTTTTGCCCTTTCAGTCATGATCTGCAGAGGACTCTAGAAATCTATGTATTGTACTGGCGTGATACCCGCTCTCACTTATATGCTCGTCTAGATGCTCCCCTCGTACACGAGCCACTCACATATATCGCTCGCCTGGATACTCCCCCAAGTACGAGCCTCTCATCTCAGGATATATTTACTATCCCATTCATTTTCCATCCACTGAATATAACAAGATGCAATATATAAACAATTAGATCTTTACAATTTGCTCCCTCACTTTCATGATTACAGACCATCAATCATCACGAATCAACGTAAACATAGTTCACTTCATAACTCCATATAATTTCACAACAGTTCAAAATCACTTCATAATAACAAGATTTTCACAATTTATTCAGTAAGACAATTCCCAAACAAATAATATCCGAAGGTCAATCACTTATCATCATCGCACACACATGCATGTAATTATATAGGGTTTAATCCGCTAACCATAACCTACCTCGATATTTGAATATGAAAATTCAGCTATTCTACAGGAGCCTTACCCTTTCTCAAAGCTTCGGAACACTCGAAATCTACACAAAGCCAGAGTAATTCATTACCTACTCTTCAAATAAGGGTCTAATTAGATCAAACCTTCCCTTTTAGGACACTTTAATAGTAAAACCCTCCAATTCAACCTAGATCTAGGTCTCCATTCCCGTCTAACCCATATTTGTTAGCAAGGAAGCCTTGGGAAAAGGTTATTACTCATAAAACTTCTAATCTAATCAACCCATTAACTCCCCATGATTTTGGCCTTAGTCCATCAACCTAGGCTTTTCCAGCTTAGAAATCTACCATTAAAAGGTCCCCTAAGCTTTCTACAATCAACTATACCCATTGAAGGGAGAAGGAATCAAGAAACTCACATTAGAATATGAATCACTTCTCTGGAGAAGAAATCGCCTTCAGACTTTATTCTCTTGCATTTTGGAAATAATGGGGTAAACCCCCCAGAAATTCCACTTAAACTCACTTTCTGTTTCCAGTCGTCCACTGAGTGGTCAGGGTGCTGCAGTGGTTATTTCCCAAATTCGTTCCTGCGAGACTCCGACAGTTACTATGGTCTCGCTGCAGCGGACATCCTACTGTTGCAACCTTCCCCCGAACCAGTAACTACCTAATTTCGAACAATTTTATACTTATATTATTTCACAGTTTTTTCTATTCCTCCCTTAGCATGTTTCTAGTGCTCTGAGTCTATTCCCTTTCCGTAAGGACATTCGGGTTGTTACAATTCAATAGTTAATTAGCTTATTTCTACGGTTTAGATTTCTCTTTCAATTAAATCTATACTTTATAGAATAAACTAATGAAAACCCAATGAACACATGTGTAAGAACATGTTTATGTTTTAGTCTTAAGAAAAGATGTCTTTCAAATATTTTTCCTCTTGGTTCAACCAATACATTCTAAAAGCTCTTTCGATTACTTAAAAGAATTATTAATTCAAATCAAATACAATTATGCAAATGATATTCACTAAATTATTCCTCTTTCGATTAAATAAAATAGTGAATAAATTCAAAATTGAACTCAAGCTCCATAAACGAATTCAAGTATGAAAAGAAAAATCAAAATTCACGAATCATTCATGCATTGTTTTTGTCAAAATCCTATGAAAAACTACTCCATAGTAGAATAAAAGAACATTGAAGAAAAAGGATTAGAAGACATTACTACCGACGATTGATTCGAACTTTTATATTGAATTGAATCGTGATGGAAAGTAGTGAATTCTGGCATTCTACGCTCTTTCAAAATTCTCTAGGTCAAAAGACCTCTATAAATGTGTTTAAAATATATTTATAACATATCCCAAAAAGATATACGGATGAAAACACTTTTAACGGAAAGAAAACAAAATATTAACCCCAAAAATTTACTGTGTGATCGCGCATCTAAAGTCCCAATCGCGCAGTTAAAAAAAATAAAATATCAACCCCGAAAATTTAAGCAGCTGAAGTCCCAAACGCGCAGTTCACCGTATAGCCAAACCAGTGAAGGAAGTTTGCTTACTGCCTCCTTTCCGCGCTGAAGTGCCCAGCTGCGCGTTCGCGGCTGGAAAAGCGAATGTGTTCCTTTTCTCGTTGCTTTCTGACAAGCCCCTTTTCAATTAGATTGGAATATTAATTGCACCTCACATTCTTGGTTAGGCTTATCAATTGCTCCTCACAGTGAATTCCTGAAGAATTTCAAGTCAAACACTTCATTCAACACTTTTCTTGCACTTTTATTCATATTACAAAGTCCTAAAATACTTGTTTTAGCTTCAAACTTCTTTGTTAGCTCGAAAACACGCTCTATAGAATAAAGTAAGCGTAATGAGTATAAATTTATTATATATTAGCTCAAATACAATTATAATATAGTAAATAATAAGCGAAGAATAGCTAAAAATTTGTATTTGTAGTCTATCATCAGAAATTCTAAGATATAATATAAAATGCTTAGAGTATTTTTCATGCAATACGATAAAAATAGAAAAAAAATGAGGTTCTTTATTTTTCTCCCAAAAAACTTACATAAAACTAAGATACATATTCTAATGTTAACTTACATTTTATTTCTCAAGTTTTAAGAAGAACCCAATAATATGCAAATGAAATAAAGAAGTGATACATCATAAAAATAAAAAGATAATACTTATTTGAGGTTTTCCAAAAATGTTTACTTTCTTAAGATTATATAGTAGTATTTTACCTTATTGTTTAGTTATTTATCATTGCGCTTTTATAATAT
>JACEIK010000798.1:177477-190002 GCA_018107945.1 Datura stramonium
ATAATAAATGTCACTATTATTATATAGAAGTAAAATATAATATGAAAAATTGATTTCGAAAAAAATTAAATCGTTACAATGAAATATTATTATAAAAAATAGTTATTATAATGAGATTTTAACTATATTCTGTTCTTCTAATTTTTTCAAATATTTGGAACTATTTTTTTCTTATGTCTATTCCATAAAGATTGACACAATATTGTCCACTTTTGTATTCTCACATTTTGCCATTAACATGCCTTCTTGTATATCCTACCGGATAAAAAATAAATAATTTGATTTCAATGATGCTTTAGGCATTTTATGCATATATATTTAGCTCATAATATGAGAAAACTCATTTTGCTATTAACATCAAAAGTTTGTTGTGCTCTATTCAAGAAACCAAGGAAAGGGTCACATGCCAATTATTGCCAAACACACAAAAATATGTTTGATAACAATTTCCCCATGATCACAATTCACATCCAAACACAAAACAAAATCACAACAATTTATTTATAAAAGATGAACAATTAAAACAAGAGCAAATCATCAGAACAAAAATGCTTTCTAATCCAAATTGAAGTTAAAGAAAAGATTTTTAACGAAAAAAACTTTGGGGAAAAAGCCAAGAAGTTGAGAACCTTTCCATTAAACAACCAAAGAGAAAAAAGATAACAACAAAGGGAAGCCTATCTATTTCATGGGGTATCCCTTTTCAATTCCCACTTGGATTTGGACTTGATCTTTACTATAAGGTAATTAATTAGGTTAAATACGATAAAATGCAAATTCGTCAAAATTTATCGAAAAAATCGTTATTCTGAACAATAATTGAATTTGTAAAAATAGGATTAAAGACAAGTAATTATGGTTGATCAAGTTCCTCTTATTTTGTTGAATCGATAAGATATGAGTGAATATAAGAACGTAAATTGAACAAAGTAAAGAAGAAAAAGTGGATGAAGAGTCTTTTGAATATGAAAACTCAACAATGGCATTTCTTGATTACAAGAGCAAGAATCAGATGCCCCTTTCTCTTTTATGAGGAGACTTACTTAATTATGGGCTAAAATCTAGGTCTATGCTCTAGTATGAAAATACTATACACTAGTCTAAAAAGGCTATCAAATTGCACTTGAATACTATTACGTGGCTGAGCTCGAGGCTGATTTGTATCAAGTCGCAAGCTATTGTGAGTGCACTCCAACTGAAAAATGATTTGTTATCGAAAGAAAAAATTATGTGACTAGTACTGTTGATTGCCCGGTCATAGAGTAGTGTTGGTTATGCCAAGACAACATCGATCCAAGTCATATCGGGGATAATGACTCTAGAATGTTCCCGATCTGAGACAAGAATAACCATTGTATGCCCACGATTTTAATTTAGTCAATACTTCCACGTATCATATACTGATTCGTCCACTCGGCGAGACCGAATTTTACCCCATACAATTACAAACATGACAACTTAATTAGAAGGGGGAAAAACGTAACTTAAGTTTTGTGCACATACAATGCACACACTTTTTCCCCGATTAGCTTTAGTTGATTTACCATAAACAAATAACTTTTTTCATAGCAAAATTGATAGGGTAACTAAAAAAAATTAACAATATTCTAATATGATGTATCTAACTAATGAAATTGTAGTGATAGTATAATTAAACATCAATTTAAACTGGGAGGGTTATAACGTTGCATACGGAAAAGCGTGACAACGGCAAGAAAAAGACAAAGGATGAAAGCTAAGGTTGACTAAAAAGAAACTTTATTTATCCTTAGAGATACAAGCATGCAATGCAACTGTGCAATAGGGACAAGAGATGAGTTGGTCAAAAAGGAAGCTACGAATATCATAAAGAAGATAGGAAACCCAGTTGCATGTACGTACTTGAGGGTTGAGTTAAAATGTGTGGAATCCTAAAATTCTGTTACCTTTATGCTTGTAAAGAGTCCCTCTCACTGGAATAGACTTTTTTGTTTAATATTCTTATATAATCATCTGGTATTCGAAATTTACGGTGAGTAAGACAAGAGAAGTGTTTTATAGATAAGAAATACTCTATCTATCAGTTCATGAGTAGTGAAAACATATCTCTCTTTCGATAGTTGAAATACTTTTTTGATGCACGGCATAACCGCACACGGCACATCCTGCAAGTCTTTGTGATTCCAGCAGCACATTTCATCTTTAGAATAAAATCTTCTGCTTGGGACCTACTAAATTTTTTGAAGGCTATTTGCTACAAAAGGCATGTTCAAATTTAGTGACTGCCAATTTCCAACAAAGATGACAAAAAACGTTAATTAATCTCTTTTCATTTGTCCAAGTTTTAATAAATACAGTGTGCACAATACTTACACTGATAAATAATCTAGATCCATGCAAACTAATCCATATATCATTACTTTTTTTAAAATCCCAACCAAAATACCCACATGTTTATAAACAAACTGAAACTTTATTAGTTTAAACAAATATTAGTCCAAAGGTAACATTTGGCAAAACTTGAAATTTCAGAATCGAATAGTCCAAAACAATGAACAAATCAATTGTGTCAAACTTCACATTTGATTCCAATTTCCGTCAGAAAGATGCCAAAACATGAAAAGTCAAGTTCTTTGGATATCAGGCTCGTACATCTTACCCATGTCTGGAGCCATGAGTTTTTTTTTTTTGGATTAGACATATTTATTATTTATTGTAGATAAGAGTCACAACTGATTAAGGCTTTGTCAAGTGTCAATTGGGTGGTTCACAAAATTATTCTTCAACGTGCGAATATACATAATGGAACTTATCCCACTCAAATATTTATCTGTAAGGCACCTGATTTACACAAGGATTGAGTGGGCTAATCCTACAATGTCAACGTTGACTATCCATCCTTTTCAAATCTACTATACCTTTCAATAAGATTGTTTTTTTGCAAAAAAAGACAAAAGAGTTGACATATCTATTTACTCGACCTCTTACACCCTTTCTCGTTGTGGGAGGGGTAGGGGAACAAAAGCCAATGTTTATTGCATTACTAAAATACAAATCCACATATAAAAATCCCTGCATAATCCTTCAGTTGACTTAGAAATGGATCTTGATTTGGACTGAGAAACTAGAATCGAAGAGAAAGGAAGAAATGTCACTAGAAAACAAAACGTCACTAAAAAAGGGAAAGCACCCTTCACTCTGTGCCATACGCCAAACTTGCGTCCAGAACCAGAAAACAACCTTCTCAAGAAGGAGAATATGTCTATTTCATCAATTGAGAGTTCCAACTAACATTTTTATGATCAAATGGCCGGGCAGACATGCCCCGTGTTATTCTCACACAATGATTAAATCAATAAATGCATGACATCTAAGAAATTTATCACTTGAACATGGGTAAATTAGCACTCGTTCTTACTTAATTTCATCATTCAAATCATTTGGTGTAAACACCGAATATAAGTGTTTTATCCTAGGTGGCCTAAAACTGCAATCCTTGAGCCAGTTGAAATTACACTAGCAACACTGGATGCCCACCCATCAAACACAAACAGCAACATACCTAGCGCAGTCCCAGAGGTGGGGCCAAGATACGCTAGTCCCAGAGGTGGAGCCTAGATAGGATAAGATGTGCACATGCCTTACCCTTCCACCTTTGTGTTACAAGAAGTAACAGCAAAATATTCAGATATAACCTGACCCAAGAAAAATCTTTTAATAACTTTTGACAGGGAATGAACCTCGATATAACACAACAGAATACAGATGACTCATACATCAACTAATTTGAGATTAGGAAAAAGTTGGTCAATTGATTCAAACATCTTTAATTAACGATTAAGTGCAGAATTACAAGTACCAAAGATGTGGTTAAATATAATAAAGGTTCTAATAGTGGGAAAGAAGACTTGCTAAAATAGGCAACTGATGACCAAAATGCTCTTCACGACCATGAAAATGAAATTCTCACAAACCTTTACTCGTTTCCCCTGCAGTGGAGGAAATATTGTCCTATATGCAAAATCCAAGCACAAAACAACGCTCATTTCTCAGACAACCTCCCCTGTTCTTGCACTACCAACTCCATCCCTTCGTCCCTGCCTATCTTCTTTCTTTTTTTCATTCTTTCACCAAGAAAAACCAAATGAACACTATGAAAAAGAAAACGGGAAATCACTGTCCTATGGATATAAATGTACATGAAAATAAAAGCTAAGTTGGTTTCCGCATGTTACGTCCTGCACGAATTACTTCGTCCACAAGTAGCAGCTGAGATGCTATGACAGGGCTGCAAAGGAAAAAAAGATTATTGATCAGATGCAATCCAATGGACACTCACCTTTTGTAGGGTTAGGAATCCAAAGGGAAAAAAGAACACCAAAAGCAAATAACAACAAATATCAAGCTCAAGTGCTCACTAAAAAGAAGATTTCACACAGAGTATTGATATTAAAACATGAATTACCACATGCTAATAGAGCAGAACATACGAGTAATAAGTAACTTCCACATACCCAGAATTCACAATCTGACGCTTAACGGCATAATTGTCAAATATTCCCTCCATTTGGGGATCTATAGGTTCTCCAGTGTGCTGATTTAGTCCAACAATGTTTCCCTTGTCATGCTCTCCCTGCAAAAACGATGAGATGTCAGGATGATAATTGAATTAATTATTGTTGCATTCATAAACAGGAATAAGAATAGTATTCAGATACCGTCAGCGCTATAATCACATCTTGTGTATCAAGGCCGGAGTTCTCAGCAAGTGTTTTTGGTATCACAAGGAGGGCATTAGCAAAAGCTTCCACACCAAGTTGGGCACGCTTAACAGATAATTCGTCATGGGCCAAAGAAAGTCAGAAGATATATACAAATATACAACACTTGAATAGTTGAATGTATCTTGCGGAGGAAGTATTTAGACAGCAATAAACTGTGCACATACCCCTTTAACAGTTTTCTTCACTTCATTGATCAAGTATTGTCGAGCTGCAACTTCAAAGGCTCCAGCACCCTTATAGTGATCACACAAGAATATACCTCAGGAACAGAAGATGCTACTTCATTCTCATGATATGAAGAGAATTCACTACTTATAGAACAAGTGAATGCTCAAACTTCATAATCAAATACAGTTGCATGAATGAGAATTCATACACAAAGTAACATCTACTCCGATATGAAGTCTAATAATGCCTTTCTTTTCATACTACGACAGTTCAGTTTTTTCAGGTAAAGCCTCACCAAGAAGAAAGATCAACATCAATATCTAGGAGGCAACATGTTTATAAAGGCATGTAAAGCATCATACTTCCATGCACATAAATTTTGGTCCACAGATAGATAAGACACTACAAAATAATACACAAACAAAGAAAAAACCATCAAGTGAAGGCAATTCTACATGGAAATCGCACAAATAGTCATTTTCTAGAGTTCCAGGTATCAATGGAGTAACATACCAGTATAACTGCTTCATCTTCAATGGTATTTTTGACTGCTCTCAGTCCATCACGAACAGCATCTTTAATTTGTGCTATTGTATGGTCATTTGGCCCTGGATAGAAAACAACAATGTTTAACAAGACCAATTCCTCAAACAGTGGCATTACACGAACAACCACAGCAAAACAATAGAGTTCACATGAAAAATCATTAAACGAAAAGCAAACAGAATACCTTTGATAAGAATAGTGCAGGAATGAGGATTTTTGACATTTTCTACAAATGTGTACTTCTCTTCACCAAGAACATGCTCATACACCAGACCGGCCCAGCCAAGGCACTCAGGAGTAAGGTCATCAACGGAGTTAACTGCATCACCGCCACATGCCAAAATCAAGCGTTCCATATTTCTCCTCTTCGCTCTTCGAAGAGCAATTATCTAGAACATGCAATGGGAATGATACTCCATACATCAGAAGGTGAAAATAAGATTCTTAAAGGTCAGCAATCATTCAAATGAAACATTTATGTCACAAAATCTCCAGTTTGAAATCTTAAATCGCTATTATGGAGCTTTAAAAAACGGACTCCAATAGAATGAATTTTGGTGTTGAGAGATGTGACAATGCATTAACATTTATTAAAGATAAAAAGAGAATTGTATAAAAAGAAAAGGCGAAGAAACGCTAAAAGGATGCAACTGTATTCAAGCATACAATGGCCAGTCTTGGTTCTACTTAGGACAAAGATACTTCTGATGAACTGTCAACTATGAGTTCCTAATATTTCTATCTACACCAATCCTTGCATATAAGTGGGATGACAAAGGCATTGCGCAAGTGTTCTCCTGGAATGAAGACCTTGGTCTACTTGGGACAAAGAAACTTCTGATGAACTGTCAACTATGAGCATGCAATCCCCTAATATTTCTATCTACACCAATCCTTGCATATAAATGAGATGGCAAAGGAACAATGCATGTGTTCACCTGGAACCTTCAGTTTAGTCTAATAACAAAAAGGGACAATGAAACCATCTCATTTTTGTAGGCAGGAGATGTGCAGTTCCACAATTTTCTTGCTCTCTTGATTAAAAGAGAAGGATTAAAGGACGAGGGTTACAAGTCCCCATTAGCTGCTCCCTTATTAAGTTGGAAATTCATGATAGGCCAATATCTTCAATGAAATTTTTTTAATGACCGAGATCTGTTACCCAGAAGTTCTAGCATGGAAACAGAAGGAACCAGCATGTTTCTAGGTAGAGCAAACCTGAAAAACCAAGATGAAGAAGCCACATGCCTTCGACAACTAAATGATTCAGCTTGATAATTTACTAAAAACTGAATAAACAAAAGTGAAGAGAACTTACTCCTTCCCGAGCCAGAAGGTCAAGGGATGTTGGATCAATCCCTTTCTGATTGATAACGACAAAGTTGCTGTCATTCCCTGAACAAACCTGCACGCAACCAGGAATAAAGGCTGAAATAAATATTTCATTACATTAACACACACATGGAAAATACTCCTAACTAAAGTGCAGACCTTGTTTTTAAGATCAATGATCTTTTGCACTCTCTCATCAACTGAGCGCCTTTCGACAGCAACCATTGCCTCTCTCTGCTCCGCATTCGAGTAGAAAAACCCTGCATTTACTTCACTGAGAAAGAGAAGTGCATCAACCATGTGAACTCAATACGTCCAAGTAAATACATGTAATATGAAGCTGTGATGAACAATAATCACCTCTTCTCATATTCCAATGATACATTACAAGTCAGAATGTAACAGTTCTCAGCTCGTCTTTTCATGTCTGGATGTCTTGAACCGTGGTCGAGCACAAGACCCTCAACCTGATGGCAGCAAGAAAACATAAGTGCTGTAAACATGTTGAATCTGTACTCAGAAAGTTTATCAGTTTCAGTTTAATTGTCACAGAACAGAAGGATCTGTGGTTGATGCTTTTCTAAAGAACCAGGTCCCAGGTTGATGGTTTTAATAGTCTGGCCAATTGGTATAACACCAATTTGATGTTTTCCAACTTCCCTCATAGTATGCTTGTCTCTGTGTTATTTTCCTTCCATTCCCCTTTACTTTTGAGTCGCAGATATTCTAGAACTAAAGATGATTGTTTCAAGCATTCAAAATTAAAATTAGAAAATGGCTAATAAGCAAAGAATGAATTAAACTCCACATCTTTTGGCTTCTCATTAATCATCAAAATCCCCCAGAATTTTTTTTTTTTTGAACATGAATGCTGTGCACAGTTATGGCTATGATAAAGCTGCAGCAGTTCCACCAAATAGGTAGGATTTGTTTCAAGAAAGGAAACAAATACCCATGGTCATCTAGACAAGTTTTCCTGAAGTTAGGGGAACAGAGAAAGGTGCGGGAAATGATAATAGAATATATTGCAAGAGAAAAAGGGAAATAACATTCACGAACCAAACACAACCTTAATTTTGTTTCCTGCAACAGCATCCTAGATGCACAAACTAAGAGACAAATCATGCAGCAATGACCAACGAGGAAAAGTGCATCCACATAGAGCCAATTCGGGGCATGAATGCCTTATGTACATGCCATACACATGCATATAGAAATTCTTCCACCAATGTTAACCCCCATACTAAAGAATTTTCATGATTCACAAACACTGAATATTGATGTGGAGTTTTAGTAAATAATTAAGCAGAAAACACTCTCTAAAAATATGTGCATCTTTCACTTCCCAGACGATCCTCAGAAATGAAATGAAAATTTGTTTATCACCTGAACCCTTACCTTTTAGAATATCCTGTGAATAATCTTAATGTCCTAAGCTTATTAAATCTAAAAAATCAAATATTTTATTAAAAGTTTCCTGTAAACAGTACTTGCAATTATTTAGAAACTTGAAATACAAAACTCATACCGCTTCATCATAAATTTTATGTTAGTTTATGTGAAATTGTGAGCAGTTCAGCTTTGTTCCTTTACAATCAAATTTGAAATATATAACTTGTCCAATCCTAGAAGTTCAAGACAAATCAAAATCTGATATCTGCTATACTACTTTGTTATGTTGTCAATACTTGACACTGTTGTCTATTATTGGAATTCATATTATCATATGGTGAATTCTGCACATAACAAGAACAATAAAGAGAGTAGAAGTTTAAAAACAGCAGACAAGAACTACGAAACATGTTGCAGTACACTTGGCCATTTCAGTTGGAAATTATCATTATAAGAATATGTAAAAAGATGACAATTAAACATGCGTGTAGATTATGGGTCAAAGTGTCAGATGATATTCCTGCCTGACTGGCTGTTATGTAAACCCAACAATTATGAGAAAATGAGAGGAAAGGATCAAAGCAGCTACTGGATGAAGTAACAATGTTCAATTACAGAGGTTGAGAGAACATTTGAAGTGTAGGCATTTCTTGAAGTTACATGCCTATTTAAGGAAATCATATGATTTAAATTCTTCTATTAGTATCTTATTTCTTTAATCTAATGCCAAACTATGTTACACATGTGTCACTCTGTGGAAATGACAACCAACATTCAGAAGTTACAAGTAGCATTTCACATACCAAACGAGTGTCAACATCAAACTTGTGCCGCATGTGCATTATTTCAACCATGAAAAGATCAATCGCTTCTTCAGGCTTGCGGATGCAGAGCACCTGTTCACGCAAGTTGCACAATTGTAATGAATCATCAGGAGAGGCGAGGATAACCCCAGAAAAAGATAACAACAAAAGAAAGCTAACTTTGAAAAGATGGAGAGACAGATAACAAGTAATGTCCAGTGTCTAGAAAAGTGAAACTCCCTCTGTCAGAACAATATTTCATTTCCTAAAATGATATTATCAGTCTCACTTGGTCCTTCCCTTCACCAGGAACATATCCCAAATGGACCAAACCAGGGTAAATAAGGACCAAATAGTCTAAAGAGAAATCTTTAAATGCCTAGAAACAAGGAGCAGCACTTACAGCATTTGTAACAATGTCCGTCAGTTGATCAGCCAACGATTCATACAACTGTGCAAAGCCGTAAATTGGTATAAGCACCAAAAATAAAGAAGGGGCATTTAAGCAGAAGGATTATAATCTACATCACATTCAGAGTGCAGAAGAAACCTTTGTCCTCAATGTTGTTCTTGCTACCATCTTCAATATCTCTTTATCTGGCTCGTCACCCATCACTACAGGAGTCTTAAATTTTTCAAGAAATTGTAGTGTTGCTCTTTTTGCAATTTCAAAACCATCAACTAGCACACGAGGATGCATCCCTGCAAAAAAGTTCCAAGCACTTACAACCTAAATTAACTAAAGGATATATTTGATGAGGAGACTACAACATCATATTTGCCAGGGGCGCAACCAAGAAATGACCTGAATGTGACAACTTAACAGATCGCCCAAATATTAAAATTTCGAGAACATGTGTAAGAACAGATAAGCAAAATGCAATCATGAAACAGTTAGCTGCAACACGAACTTTTCACTACACATCTCCACAATTAATTTTCTGAATCTTTCTGGATTTTCCATTTAAGGTTGGATTTCATATAACATCAGGCAGCTCAACTGACATTTTATAATCAGATGAGTGCTTAGCTTTTCGTAATAATGTCTCTTTCATATAGTGGATGCCAAGGATACCAAAAGAAAACGCAGCGAAGTTGCTGGGAATGAAAATATGTGGCAAACCTTCATCGATGCAACGCTCAGATTGTTTCATGAGCTCCCCAATGAAAAGCACTGTAGATGTAGTACCATCACCACTTGTTTCATCTTGAGCAACAGCAGTCCTAGCAATCATTATTGCAGTTGGGTTTTGTATTTGCTGCAATTTTTTACACAGAAAATTATTTATACCAACACAGTGCTAGTCATTTTAGTCGTTTACAATAAACATCGTCAAATAAATATTCTTCATTTAGCCACATAAAATGAACAATAAATGAAGATTGTCCACATAATCAAGACCAGTTTCCATACTAAAAAGTTGTAATCCTAATACATGACCCAGTTTCAACTTCCATTAGAGCTATAACAGATGAAACACAAAGGAAGATGCTCTATGCAAACAAGACCATCTTAAAGAATGTGCTCCCTCCAAACGAAAAGATGATATGCGTTAGCATTTCTAATCTTCGATGTGAACAGAGTTGGTGAAGAGTAAGATTATTATTGGTTTATCCTCCATCGTTATCACAAATTGAATATCCTACTAATGTGCCATCCTTAGCATGCCTTGCTCTTCCAATCCCATTTCCAGAATCATCATAGCTCTTTTGGACTTATACATGCAGCAAAAATTCAGACATCAATTTCTTAACTTATTCTGGATTAAATTTAACATATTTAGAGAGTACTTAAACAAAAACCATCAATCGCAATCTTTATAGTTGTAGATTTTTTATACGGGTCCTTATCTCTACAGTTATAGATATTTGAAAATGTTTGGGCAAACTATCGTAGTCCTGTGGAAGGAATAATAGTACCATGATTTTTGCGACAGAGGGAGCAGTATTCATATTGTTACTGGATCAACCTCCATCGACAAACTTAATTCTATATCTAAATACCATCCACACAAATATCAAGTAATTTTCAGGACACTTAAAGTGCAAAATTGACTGCAACTGTGACACAACAAGCATGACTAACCTGTTTGGAAAATTTGAAATGCGTAAATCATACAGCAAAATATTCAGAAACAAATGAGTACCAATGTAGCTGTAAAAATAGAAAGTATAACAAGGAGAACTCACCATCTCTTTCAGCAATGTATTTCCATCCTTAGTAAGTTTAATGTCACCGGCTCCACCAACAAGCCTAGCAATTACAAGTAAGCAAATCTCCATAAAATTACCAAGAAAAACAAAGAAACTAAACCAAAATCGAAGACCTCAGGAAAAAATTAATGCAACTCACATTTTAATGGTGCCCTTGGGACCGAGATTGGTCTTGAGAACATCCTGCAAACCCTTGGCAGCATTGATGTTCATGTGAAGCGCCGCCGACTTGTTGAGTACCTCAGCATTTGGATTCAAAACCTTAACAGACATCTTCACTAACTGCAGTGGAACGTCGGAGGCTAAGCAGATCGCAGGAGGATGAGAGAGAAGAGGAAGTATCGAAGAGTTGATGGCTGGGCTTTGAGGCCTTTCTGGAAGGGTTTTGTACTTTGAAGCTGGACCGATCCGGTTTAAACTTTTATAAACCGCCCCGCCCTAGGTCACCATTGTGGTTCAATATGGATGTTTTTTCAATTTTAATCACATTTTTTTAAAATACTTTGAATTGCTAATTCTTGTATTGTTATATAATTTTTAAAATGTATAAACTTCATTTTTAAAAATAAAAATATCATGTTCAAATTTACACTAAAAATTAATTAATTTAATCCATCATACTTTAAATTATGTTACGTCGAAATGGAATAAAAAGAGTAATATTTGAGAAGCAAATTGTATCATATATGAACGTATTAGATTTTTTTTTTTTAATACTAGCTGGTTTCTATGCAAGTATGTGTGTAGACCTTTTATCAATAAGTTCAATAAAAACTCATACAATTATATTTGAGAAACTAAATAAAAATTAATGAAATCTAGAGAATAATGATTGTTGGTCCTAATCGATAAAAGAATAAATCATAACATAATCTTATGCCAAAACACTGAATTTAAAAGTATATATGACATTGTATTTTTTGATATTTAATTAGTGATGTTTATTAATTTGTAGAAAAAAATTGAAAGATGATGTATTTCGTATTAGTACATTAGGCAAGAATTTTTCCTATATTATACTCAATATCTAAAACATATAAGGTTTATTTAACTCTAACTAGAGATGATGACAATAAGAGATATTTAAATATTGTGAGATGATAAGATTTGAAATAATTTATAAACTTTAAGAAAGAAAAAAAGATAGCTTTTAATGATAAGATCTAAAACAACATATAAACTTTAAAGAACTTAAAAAAAAAAAAAAGAGTCTTCTTTCCCGATACAAATTATAAAAATAATTAGGTACCAATTAACACTTCTTATAACCTCAATCAAAATTAATGTTATACAAATACATCGGTTTG
>JACEIK010000798.1:216463-303798 GCA_018107945.1 Datura stramonium
AATATTTTAGCATCAATTTATATATGGCAAAGAAAGATGTTCTTCTTCCTTATTGATTTACTATTTTTTTTCTGTGTCTGTTGCTTCTGTCTGATGCACAAATTCCTCCATGACAAGCACCCTCCTGCACCAACTTGAGGCCTGCTATTATTACTCGTACTGCTCTGCTGCTTCACTTTGCAATTATTTCTCTCCTCCTCCTCCACCTCCTCCTCATTTCTTTTTGTGTCTTCTTTCCGTCTTGTTTCTTTCACTTCCATCTATATATATAATTATAATTAAAAGATACACAAATTAAATAAATACATATATATACACATGTGATTCTGAACTCAAATGTACAAGACTTCGGTTGCCAAATATAATTGATTTACTAGTACAAGATATGTATCCTTACTTTTTGTATTTAAGTGTCGTCCTGACACCGTAAAAAAAAAGAAAAAAACAATTACATTGCCCAATGTAATTTAATCTATTATAGAAGTTCAGTGGAGTACTATTTTACAGTGCCAATGTAATATATAGTTCCCTCGACACCATTTGATTTAAGCACAAAATTTAATTAAAAAAACGAAAATTTTGAAATTTGTGATCGAAAATATTTGACGATTATTGTGATTATAAATTATTTCATTAAAAATTTAAAAAAATTTAAAAGTTAATTAATTATTAAAAAATGACATTCTGTGTGAGATGAACTAAAAACAACAACAATATCACATGAGTTAAAACAGAGTGAGAACTTATTTTACACATTTTCATGTACGCATTAGGAAAATATGCTTTACCTACAAAAGTAACTATGTTTCAAATTAAAGGGCTATGTTAAAGCTGTTTAGGATAACTTAAAAAGTGTAAATCACATATTTGATCATTCGGCCAAAAATATTTATAGTTACTATCCAATAGACATATTGTATTATAGATCTATAAGTTATTTTATTTTTTGGACGTGTGGCTATTTAAGTTAATTTTTTTGTAAAAGTCTTAAACTAAATGCCAAATAAAATACTAGCCGGGAAGAAAGAAAAGGTGAGAATGAGATAAGGGGTAAATTGAGAGAGTTAACATTATGGTGTTGCATTGATAATTTCATACAAGTTAAATCAACTACAATAACAAGTAACTACATTCATAAACATGATGTATTAAATTAAGTAAATAACATGTTACTAAAATATATTAATATTATACTTGAGTAGTGTATATAAGTAAAATCCTATTTGAGGAGGGGGTACTTTTCTTGCATGAATTATTGAGAAGTACTACTTGAGAAGATGACAATTTTTAAAGAATCTTTTAGGTGGAAAGAGCATATATATATATATATATATATCTTTTTTGGATTTCTAAAGTGACTTTTTCCCCCCTTACTAGCACAGCTTGTATAACCATTTCTGGTAAAAATCAAACTGAAACAAAAAAGAGTGAAAAAAGAAAAAAAGTGAAAGCTAAGATGTCACTCGTTTCAAGAAGTTACAAAGTGCCCACAAAATGCAAAGTGATATGATATTTGCATGTGCATGGGGGATACTTTATGCTGAACGATGCTTCAAGGGACCAATTGTACTAAACGTCCCCACCACCAACCTACGGAGAATTAATTAATTCACTACACCCATTCATGCGACCTAGTCAATTTTCATAATCTAGTAGCCGTTTTAAATATTTTTATTTTATTTAAAATTTATATAAAGTTGGAGTTGAAAATAAAATTATTTCTTATATATAATATTTGGATCAAATTCATATTTGAACATACTTAAATACAATTTCAAAAGTGAAAAAGTCAATTTGAAAACAACTTATATTGAAATACAACTTCAAGTTGTATTTAAAATTTTCATGATCGAAACAATGATTTTCAAATAAAGTAAAAAACATTTCGAAAAAAGTGCATATTTTCTCAGTCTCAATTTATATAATACACTTTTCTCCCTCCCTCCCCACACACACACGAAAAAAAGGCACACCATTTTATTTAGTCAATTAATAACATTATTAATATTTTATTCATGTTGGCCATTGAGTTCCATTTATTTGATAAAAAGTCTATAACTGTGTAGTCTCTTATTTAAAGTTTCATTATTTTATAACATTATAAAGCCTTTTAGTATTTATTAAATTTCATTTTCATTCAAATTAATCAATTTAAATTGGGACGGGGAAGTATTTTTTATTGCCAAACGGGTCCGAAGTTTCCCCACCCACTCCCAGTATGTTAATGTACAACTCTCTTTTTTTTGTGTGCTAACATATTTATATAAGCTTGTCTCATTTTCAAGATAATAGTAGTTACACAAAAAAGCTACAACTATTTGATCAACCGTTGCATATGTTAAAATGTATGAGGATCTCATTCAGATTTAAAACTCAAGCTTTATGCGCGCTGAATTTTAGGACAATGATCTTAGGTGTTAGTAAATGGGTTTGGAATTTAAGAATCGAGATTTTTCATACAAATTAAAATAGTAGCAAATATTACCTGTTCCTCAGATTTTACTTCAGGAGTTGTCATAGGTGAATCATCAGCTACACAGCGTTTTGTAGATCTTTCCTGAATTGATGGAGTACGAGCAGGACTTGGACTCCTAGAACTTAAGTAATTACCTGGAGTACTACTCTGTGTTCCCACATCTCTTGTAATGCTCCCCTGTGTCTCTAAATATAATAAAAATGTACAAGTCAGAAAGCAGTGAGATTAGTAACTTGAAAAATAACGCGATCGGGTTACCTGCTCCAGCAGGTTAAGCTAAACTCATTGTAAATTAAAAGCTTGAGTTATGTTGTGAATGTAAAAGACTTTTTACCCTATCAGTATGATTTAACTTTTAACATACATTATATATAGCTTGCAATGAGGAAATGAGAAGAGAACAAGTGTGTATACCTTTAGTTGGAATTTGGATTTCAAGTTCATGTGTAGGCAAATGAGGTACTACTTTTATAGAAGGTTTTTCTGTGAATTGTTGAGTCTGATATTGTGAAGGATAAATCAAAGGTGCAGACATGGTGATTTTACTGGTGTACTGTCGAAATGATCTCCCACTTAGTGTTTTTGCAGATAAACATTCCAAAGGAACTTCCCCTGATAAAGGATTGCAGATATATTTCTCTGCATCATTCCACTTGGAGTTTAGAGCCAATCCATCTGGTGACATGTATTCCCAACTGTATATTTTTTTTGCCTGCAATGCTGCACTCCAAAAAAACAGAACGGATTTAGGACAAGTTCTGTGAGTTCAACTGAATTCATTGCTTACACATAATTTGAACCTACTGAGTCTAGATCCTGAATTCTCCAGTTTAAAAGATAGGGAAGTTTGGAGTGATATTCTAAAGGCCTCACCTTTAAGGGCATTGGTAAAAGAATAAGTTGATGGGTCAATTTCTTCTGTAGAAAAGATTAAAACTTTATGAGAAAATAGTAATGAAACAATCATGAGGGGAGGGGAATCAAGAATGGGAGTAGTAGTTTTATTACCTCTTAAGGTGTAGCCAGGGGAAGAAGCAGTACTGGAAATGGATATGTTTGATCTAAAAGATTTTGCATCTTCTCTGAAACTTCTAATATAAGAAGCTGAGAATCTTCTTGAATTTGTGTTTTCTCTGCTAATTTTGGCCTTAAGAGTCCATTCTCTCAGGTTAAAGTCTCCGTCATCTCGCCTTCTTGAATTCCCAATAGGTGACTGTGCCATGCTAGTTTCCAGTTTCATGACTATGAAGATTTCTGGTGTGGTCTTAAAAGTTGTTCACTTTTTAAATAGAAGGAAAAGAGGATGTATATAAATTTCAAAAGAAAATCTTTTGCCTGCAGAACCAGCAAAGAAAAGATGCTAAAAAGAGCAGCTGCTCATCAAGTAACTTCCAAAAATTAAGCCTCAGAGATTTCAAATTTAAATTTCCTGTATTTTGACAGCAACCCACTCACCTTCTTTTAAAAACAAAATTTTGATGAAATAAAAACAAGAAAAATTATGAGCTGAAAAGTGGGCCAGATAAATATTTGGTTTATTTGCAAATAAAAATCAAGGGGAGGTCTAATCTGATACTGGTTTTACATCAAAATGGGAGGGGAAGTTTGGTGACTAGGTGCAACAGAATAGGCAAATATACCCCCTAGTGGAAATGTAATTTGGCATATCAAAGTATACAATGATCAATTGTTCATCTCTCATTTTCTGATGGGTCGCTGGTTTGTTGTTCAATTCCCAATATAAGGACTGTGAAATGGTTGTACTCTAAGGACATGCACCTTTTCTTTTTTTTTTTTGGTCTGTCTTGATACTTGGTACAAATAATATAGGTGTGGCTTTGATTTTTTGATTGATTCACCTAAACATTCTGTAGATGAGTGTGATCAATCTTGGTTTTATTAACCTTCTTGTTCAATTCTGGTTAAACAAGCTATGCCATCTCTTTCAATTAGGACATCTTGTTTCATAATAATGCTATCAAATGTACCTGACACGATAACAATGATACCGGTTCAAGTGTTACTTTTACAACCAAGTTTTTGAACGTCCAAGGTGTTGAACTTTTTATCGACAAAAAGATAATGTGATATTTCGCCTCATTTTATCAAATGTACCTGAGACCTTAGGTTTCTTGACCCGATAGTCTATCGGAAATAATCTCTCTGCCTTGTGAAGGCAAGGGTAAAGTTGTGTACGTCCCAGATACTACTTGTGGAATTACACGGAATATGTTATTATTTATTATTTGCAACCGATTAAAAAAAGTTTGATCTTAAATTCATAATTTTATTTTTTTTTTGAAATTTTGAATAGTTAGTAATAACCTCGCAAAGCTTTGTTAATTGAAGCAGACAATATTGAAAGAGACAGGTAGGGATACCCGCCTTGCTACATTCAAAAGTTCAAACGAAAAAATCTTCTTTATATTATAATATACTCCTATTTAATACAAGGAAATTTCCAATCGAGTAAGCACATATGTTGGTAAGGTAAATCCAATGGACGACCATATCCTTAAAGATATTTGAGAGGGGATAAAAAAGTTAGTAATGAACATTGTTCCTCAGTGTTGGGTTATTTTCATTGTGGGTTGGAAAGATTGTGTTGAAAGAGTGAGAAGGGGTGAAATTTAGTGGCAAGTAGTAGTAGTAATAAAATTGAAATAGAGGGATATTCAAAAATAAATAAATAAATAAATAAAGATAGTTGGGTGTGTGGACATCTATGAATACATGTGACGATGTCAAGATCATCCTCGTAATAATTAGGGCGCTCGCAGTAAGTAGGGTCCATCATCTTGTGGGCACATTGTCACCGTCAGATTTTGTCTCACCTATATGCAACGTAGGTTTCATTGGCAGTTTGGATAGAAATTCAGTTGTTCTCACGTCTCATTGAGACATTTTGATCCTTAAAAAAAATACGGAAAAAAGATGTTGATCATTTTCGACCGTCGCACCTTTTTCATTTTGTAATGAATGTCTTTTACACGATTCTAAATTTTTATTGATGTATTTACATAATTCAAATAACAATAATTCAGTTGAACTCTGTAAAACTCAAAATACAAACATAGATTGGAACAGTGACGGGCTCTCGGGCTTAATGCCACGGTGCCAGTCAAAGGAAATAATTTATCTGACGCTCCCAACTCTTGAGTGGAAATGGAATCCAACTTTATTTTGTGTCCCTAATTTTGAATACTGATTTACCCGAACTTGTTCGGTTGTGTATTAGCCAAAAGGCAGACAAGGAATTGATGTTTAAAGAATCTTTGCTGTGCAATTCACCCGGACCACACTTGAAACAGCAGCAACCCGATAACAAAAAAAAGGAACAAAAGCCTCGATTACTTTTTCTTCGTTGTAAAGTGGTAAACCCCACATGATTCCTACCAGGATAGTCCCCAAAAGGCAAACTTCAACTTTTGAAAAATGTCTGAAAGACAACGAATTAAGTTAAAGGTTCAAATGGAGGCTCTCGATTGGCATACTATACTAGTCCAGTAAATGTCCGGTCAACAATGATCCTCAGCCAGCAGAAATTTGATCAGAATTAAGCTGCACACGAGTACATAACTTAGAACAACAAAATCTAAAATTCAACTTAGTCACCAAAGTTGAGTTCTACAGCATCTATAGAAACTCTAGAGAGACGAGAGACGAGAGACGAGAGACGATAGCACTAAAGATGCAGAATGTTGAAGCAAAATAGTTCCGCACTGACTAACATCCTTGAGATGATTCTCGACTACAATCAATAGTGAAGAGGGGCTAAAGACTTCTTATTTCCATAATCTATGATCTGGGAATGACGAGGTAGTCTTGTGAAGTATGACAGCTTACGTACACAGCTCTAGGTATCAGAAAAAACATAACCTCATCTCCAACAAAGCACAACTCTAGCAAGCTTATTACAGACAGCAGCCAAATTCCACAAAAGAAAGCCAATATTAGACCAATATAATGACAGAAGCCCTCTTACCACACATCTTAACATGGATGTGCTTGGTCTTATACCCCATCAATGTTGAGAACTCCAGCAGCAACGACCAGGAACACATGCAACACTTGTATCGTCAGACATGCGGTTCAATGGTTACAATGCACTTTGATCTCTGCGGTAGTGGAAGCCATGCAGCACAGTGGGCATCAATTGCTGAAAGAGTTGACCTCGCCCAACAGCCACTAGTCAGATCCTCCAATAGCTTCACTGCCAATAAAAACACGACATAAGATATTGAGCATGTTTCTTAAACAACCTACTTCTGCTGCATTAATTATATGGTGTGTCAAATAATACTCAAGAAATTAAAATATGAAACCAAAATATCCGAGAAATAATGACATCAAAACTAGATTAGAATGCACATAAAGAAGTAGTAGTAATTCTTTAACATCCTTCAATCCATCACTCATGCCAGTATGCCACCACACACACACATACTTCACAAACAATGCATTTATCAATTTCAAAGTGCAGCAATCAATATCTTGCAGAGGCATTAATTAGTAAGAGGTAAACAAGTTGTGGGGAACATAGATTATGTTGCCCCACGATGCCCTCTCAAAGATCCAATTGAGAAATTGGTCTTTCATGAAATATTTCTGAACCCTAAAAACTTCAGCAAACTTTTAACAACATCTCTCTCTGATACTGATAAGTTTATCATCTTGTAGAAATAGAGAAGAAAAAAGACAAGATCCTTACTCCAAGAGCTCAGCCTCCTTCACTTGATCTGAACCACTTGATAGATATTGACAACTGCAGCTCAAAGACTGCTCAACATCCACAAAAGAAGTACAATAACCAGGTCAAACAAATGAACATGACCAAGTCCTAAAACTTGAAGGAAGTACAATATAAAAATCACTTCTAGTACTTATTCCTCCCACAAGAGAACTCCAGCAAAACCACCAAATAGGCATTACTTGTATATCCAAATGTGAAACATGAATGACCTGCAATGCCGGAAAAAAAAAAAGAAAAAAAAAGTGGGAGGTTGGGAGAGAAGAAAAAGTTTAAATTACCAAATTTTCAAAAGTGAAGGGTACATAAATTTAGTTTACAAAGCACTGAAAAACATGAAATGGAGTACTTGGATGCAGAGAAAAAGAGTGCATTATGAGAGTTTGCTTACGTAGATTTTGCCATGAAGATAAAGATTTATGGAGAAGGGTCGTCAGTGCAAACTATGGAGAGGAGGGTCAGTTGTGCACCATAAAAGTCAAAACAGCTTTTCGTGCTAGTGTTTGCAAAATAATCAGGAGAATTTGGCTTAGTTTTGCTGCTACTACAAACTACAAGGTTGGGAGTGGAAGTAAAATATCTTTCTGGAGTGAGACATGGTTGGTACACAGCCATTAAAGGAGCAATATTTCACCTATTTAGTGTGTGTGTGTGTGTGTGTGTTTTGATGAAGTAAGTTGTTGTATTGAAAAGAATCAAGAAGATGCATAAAGCTTTACAAAGAAAGGTTAAAACTCCCGACACTGCAAAAAGCTAATAGAAACTAGGAGCTTAAACCATGAGCAAAAACTCAGGGACAAACACCATAAGGGGCTCTATTCTTCTTGGTGCACCAGTTGTCAAGTTTCCCATATTTTGCATTAACCACTTCTTTCCATTGGTCTCTCCTGGCCATACCTCCACCACCATTTCATTAGTAGACTCTTGTTGTGTTTGTTTAGATCTTTTATTCCTAGCCCACCTTGATCCTTTGGCGGGATAACCTTATTCCATTTCACAAGGTAAAATTTGTGACCTTCAGTGTTACCTTTCCAAAGAAATTTCCTTCTTAGTTTGTTGACTTTGTTCAACTTACTTTGCACCTCACAAGGCATAGGAATAAGGGACATTATATATGTTGGGATGCTATCCAGGAACTATTCATTAGTGTTAGCCTTTGTCCCATGGACAGATATTGCATATTCCAATTTGCCAACCTTTTTTTTGAGGAATTATTCCAATTTGCCAACCTTTTTTCCACCTTTTCTATCACCCTATTCCATACTTCAGTAGCTTTGAATATTGTGCCAGTGGAAAACCAAGATATGTGGATGGAAAAGAGCCTATATCACATGTCATGACCTCTGCCAGTTCTGCCAAATTTTGCACTTCATTCACGGGGTAGATCTTGCTTTTTCCCATGTTGATATGAAGTCCTGAGATGACTTCAAAGAGCATTAGGTTCAAGTTTTGATACTGTACCTGTAATTTCTCAACTCCACAAAATATTGGGGTGTGATCTGCATAGAGAAAATGTGAGATTGTGGTGGAGTAAGATAAGTTACTTTCCACTTTGAACCCTTCATCCAGTGGTTAAATTTAGCTTTGTCCAGCAAGTTGCTCCGCCCTTCCATAGCTAAGATAATAAAAACGGGAGAGGAGATTTCTCTGTCTTATTCCTTTTTGAGGTGAGAAGAAGCCCACAGGGGCTCTCTATTCACAAATCAGAATATCTAACAGTGGTTAGACTAAATTTGATCCATCTGATCCACCTATCTCCAAACCATTTGTTTCAGCATTGAAAGCAAGTAGCACCAATTAACTTTTTCAAAGGCATTCTCCACATCCAATTTGCACATAATCCCTGGTTCTCCACTTTTCAGTCTATTATCAAGCATCTCATTGGCAATCACTGAAGCATCAGTTATCCGTCTGTTCTTCAGGAAGGCATTTTGTTCACCTGACACCAGCTTCGCTATTACTGACTTCAATCTCTCAGTTAACAACTTAGCCAAGATTTTGTAGACACTTCCAATGAGACTATACGTCTGAAGTCTCTAAGGTTCTGCGCCCCCTTCTTCTTAGGGATCAATGTTATGACTGTAGCATTGTTGGATTTGACCATGTGATACTGCTGATGGAAGTGATTGAAAGCAGCCATAGTGTCTTCTTTGATAAAGACCCAGGCACTTTGGTAGAAAGCCATTGTGAAACCATCCGGACCTGGGCTTTTGTCTGGTGCACCAGAGAAGATTGCTGTCCTGACCCCTTCCTCTTCAAATACCTTTCAGGTCATATTCTTTCAGATTGGGAAATATCGGGCAGATTGTTAAACTTGACTATAGGTCTCCATTGTTCCCCTTCAGTATACAGGGCTTGGTAAAATCTCAAAATTTCAGCCTTGATGTCATCTTTGTCATCACTAATTTCTTCTCCAATCGGCAGCTTGTCTATTTGATTGCTCCCACCTATCAGAGTTAGCTACTCTCTGGAAGAACTTTGTGTTTTTGTCTCCCTATTTGAGCCACAAGCATCTTAACTTTTGTCTCCAAGGCTCTTCTACCATGTCCATTTCCTGCGACTTGAGTATTATGTGCATAGACCTTTTCCTTTTCAACCTGGGTCGTTAGTTTGTTTTCTGTTGCTTGCTCCAAAAGAGCTAGTTCCTCCAACATTCTGCTCCTTTGAGCTTCAAGCTTCCCAAAAGTCTCTTTATTCCAACTAGTGATGTCTTTCTTCAAGCACCTCCAATGCTATAGCTTTGCCGCCACCCTTGCATCTTTTCAGTAAATCTTTGTGTTTTCAGCCACATGTTCTCAAATTTGAAATAAGAAGTGTTAAGACTCCCAATCTCCACATTCTAGAAGCAGTGGTCTGTGGTCTGACAGAACCCTTGGTAGTGCAAACTGATTCATTGCTTTGAAATTTTCATTCCATTCCGGAGAGATTAGAAATCTATCTATTCTGGAAGCTTGTAGAGACTCCTCATCTCTGAACCAAGTCAAATTGGCTCCCTGAAGTGGTAAGTTTATGATGTCCAGGTCTTGGATGATGTCACTGAAGGTGTTCATGGCTCTTGACCTTCGTGTGCAGTTCTATCTTTCACTAGCATACCTGCATACATGGAAACCCCCACCTATGATCCATTGTTCATTCCACAAACCCCTCACTGCAGCAAATTCATGCCATAGTAATTCCCTTCCAGGGTTAGAATGTGGGCCATAAACGCCTGTGGAACACCATCTGAACTCTTCTCGAGTGCTTTCCAACATACAAGAAATAGTGTAAGAGCCCTTTTGAATTTCTCGGATATTCCACTGCCTTTTGTCCCACATCACTATAACACCCCCACTTCTACCAATAGAATTTATCTATTCCCCCACATCTGCATGATCCAATTGGGAGTCCATTCCTCTATTTTTGTTTCCCGGATATTCCTGTCTTTTGTCCCACATCACTATATCTGCTCTCCACTTTTTTATGAGTGAATTTATCGTGGTTCTCTTCCCTGTCTCACTGAGACCCCTTACCCAGCTTAGTGTTTTGATCTTCATCCGGAGTGGCTCTTGTAGAACCTGTCCCTTTCTCCTGACCCTTTCCCATCAGAATTCATAACCCATTTCAGTATTTCTAATTCCAATATCTGTTTTTTCTTCCCCATTTTATCTGCTGTTGTGGCTGATTTCTGTTTCTGGATTTGCTCTCATCTTTTTTGATCCATTCTTGGGACCACGCCAAGGATTTCATGTCCAAAACCTGCTGCATTTATCCCAAAGACCTTGCAAGCTCTGAATAACACTGTTTTGGACCATCTCGATATTTCAATGACTGCGGGAGAGCTTAAAAAGGATAGGTCAGAGAGAGTGTGAGAGCATCACAAGAAGAGAGATCAAGATCAGAGCCGTTTGCCGACTCCGTACCTCTGTAAAGTGGAGATCTTGGAATCAGCATACTGGCGTAAGCGGGCTCTGCCTCGTCGTTAGCTTCGGAATGGGTTGCACATGCATGGTCTCCAATTTGTTGTTGACAGTTTAGTCCTCACACATGATGCAACTATCCACGAGGTCTGGGGACAGCAGGGATGGAACTTAAATTTCACAAGACTACTCAACAACAGGAAAATAAACAGGATTGCTGAGCTTTCAAAGGTTTTGGAGCAGTATCAGGGTACAACAGCGCATGAAGATACAATAGTAAGGAAACATCATAACAGAGGCTTATTCACGGTAAACTCTTGCTCATAGAGTTTCTAATGCTACTTGGCAACAATACATATGGCCTGGAAACATATCTGGAGGGTTCAAATACCATATAGGTAGCCTGCTTTGTTTGTAGGTTGGTTGTTATAAAGGCACACATGACATAAGAAAATTTGAAGGGGTTAACAGTCATGCTCTAGATGCTTTTTATGTGGGAAGGAATCAGAGACCATCAATCATACCTTTCATTAACTGTGAAGTCACTGATACAATGTGGCAATTGTTTCTCAGTACCAAAAGGAATTAAAAATAGGCTATGCCAAAGTATATTGGAGATCTCCTGGAGTGCTAGAACAATATGGGAAAAACAGTGAAGCAAAAGAGACTTTGGAGTTCAATCCCAGCATGTGTGGTGGACTGTGCTGGCGGACAGGAACTCAAGGTGTTTTGAAGGAAAATGCAGCCCTACACAGTAAGTAAAGATGAACCGCATGGTGTTTTTTATTTTTGGTGTAAAGAAGAACTTTTGGAGGATGTAGAGGCTTTACTAGATATCACTGATTCCTTGTAAGAAGATCAAGGATTTCTTTTGTTGTACTTTTGATCTGTAAATATAGCTCCAGCACAGCCTTTGTGCTGGAAGATTTTTTAATAATATACTGTTACCTTTCTTTTAAAAAAAAGTGAAATTTTTTCTTCGCACAAGCAAACAAAATAACTTGATATTGACGTGTAAAGATGCTCATTTAAGACATCTTGCTGACACCAATCAATCCAAGGAATTTCTGGTGGACACCCAAAAGAAATGCCTTGTCAGAGAATCCAAAGTACGTAAAACAAAAAAGTTAATGAAGGGGAGGATTCACTGACCACAAAAAACCACTCAGCATCTCTAGGAAATTGCATATGCAAACATGCTTCCTGTAAATAAAAGAGGTTGTGATCAGAAGAGGCTTCTTTACAATAAAGAGTTCTTTTCCACCAACGACTGTAATGTCTAGGGCTAATGCTTCTACTTATATAAATCAACAAATTGGACAGGCAGGGCTCTGTAAATTAATATTTAAAAAGTGAAACTCATCCATTCCAACTATGTAACTCAACATTTTAGACAGGTGGGATGCTGTCAAATATTTTTCGAAAATTCGAAACAAATGACCAACAGTAGCACACATGAAAGAATTCTTGTATTGGATGACCTCAAGCATGTCACTTAAACTTTGGAATATACACTATACTCCTTTTTTAAAGCAGACTAACTACTTTATTGAACTTTTGACTCTTTCTGTTAGTAAGATAAGATAAGCATGCTCCAGATAGAATTTTAGTTGTGCATACCTTGTCCAAGAAGCAATATTGTATTCGCAGAGAAAGCTGCAATTTCTTGGACCTTTTCACTGGAAAATATTGCTTTCACAACTACATAAAAGGTAAAAGGAAGAGAACAGTTATGTAAATTGCTAATAGCTCTAACTTTATAGATGAAGATCAGCATGATGTAATCATATGAAAAGGGTTAAATAAACAGTGATCATTAAAGACCAATCATGTTTAATGAAATTAATTCATCCCACTTGAAATAACCCCAAGGAAAGAACATTCGCAGTTTTGAATAAACATGCAGAATTATTGAAAGGCTGAGATGCTCGAGGAACAGAAGATTATACTCTTCAGAGAATCCAAAAAGATCAGGGAGAAAAAGAAGACCAGGATTTATCTGGCCAGATGATACATTGGAGATAAGAAAAAATGCTCTCTGAAAACCAAACCACCAATCACCTGATGGCAAACAAATACTGTATTAATGAACTTTAAAGAACTTTTGATATGACATAGTCATGAGCAACTTGGGAAGCTAATGAAATTGACCCATATACCCTCCCAAATGCCACTTGGATCGTACAAGTCACAATGCATTGTCAATGGAAAAAAGGAGCTGATAATACAAGTATGGTGATAGTAAAATAAATAAATAAATGTTCTTCACTGAGACATATCATCATACAAGCCAAAAAAATAAAAAGTAAACGTCTGAAGTTTGAACTAAGAGCATATTTGGATTTACATATCACTTTAAGAGGTGACTGAATCAGAAATATTAAAGGCATTATTCATGATATAAAATGTTTCTCTTACATTAGAAACATAATAATACATGGAGAACAATACCTGAAGTCTGTACAGCCTTCTCTGCAGGGTCTTTGCTGTCAGTTTGATTGACAGATGCATCCATGTCCGTCACTGCAATCATGTGTATTGTATGAAGTGCATCTGACATCCAAACAGTTTGTGATCCTGAAAAGGACTTCCAATGGCATTACAAGACAGAGAAAGCTGATATTCTATGAGATCACCTTTTTATAAGCATTTCTGAAGCAAGATATCAGTAAATTAACACAGTATTATTCCCAAAAAGATAAATGAACACTAAAATTATTAAATTGAAAAGGATGAAAATATACTTGCAGAAGAATCCGGGAGAACAGCGAGTTTTCGAACTTTCATGTTGTGAGTTAACTGTTTCATGTGATAAGGAGTCTCTGATGCATGGACAGAAGTTGCAAGGAACAAGAGGTGAAGATTTCCTTCAGAGTCCAAGATCAGAAACTTGGTTGAAGATAAGGCCTGAATGTCAATTGCTTTTGCTGACTTAGCCGGTATCTTGATCAACTCGAAATTATCATCCTTGTTCTTGAATGCCACGAAGTTTGCAATCCCCTCTCTGGAATCTTGTCTGAGTCTCACAGACCTTAACTTCGCTGCAAGTTAGAATGACACAATCAGCAGCTGTTGGAAATGACAAAATTGGAGCTTCAAGATCTTTACATGATGGAAAAATCACAGAAAACTTAAAGAAAGTTATAAATGATATTAGATTAAATTTTACAATAGCAAAAACAACTGAGGCACCTTAGTAGTAAGATTAAAGACAAAACCACCCCAAATAGAAGTAAAAAAGAGAAATGGTAATGGAAGCAAACAGGAAAATAAGTAGCAACTAGGGATAAAGATTTTACTGGAAATAAATAGAGCAATCTTCTATAAGCCTTGTCGTGCATTCATATCTTTGAGAAGGCGAAAGAAACAGAGTAGGAGGAACAAAGGACAAGAAATGGAATGCCAAGTGCTCTGCACCAAAATTCAAAGAACGGAATTAGGGCTAAAGTCTTCAATTCAGTCACTAGCTTAACTAATTCACACCGCACTCTACATCTTTAACTGCGAGTCACACAAATCCTGGGTGTCAAACTTGTGCTGCAGTATTTTTTGTTAAGCAGGGTATGTCATAAGATGGGGGATAAGAGCAAATATTGCAACCTGGCCTGTTGGTTGATTTTTTGAAACATGGAATTTACTCCCTCCAAACACAAAATGCTTGACCTACCCTCTTTTTTCATCCATCTAAAAAAATATGAGTAATATTTTCCACGTGAAGTTTTTCTGCATCATAATCTTACAATTCAAGCAAATATGACTAACACTACTCCACATTATCTCAAGGTCGGTTTGACGCCTTCCTAAATAACTACTTCAACCTTTCACACATCAAAAATATATAATGTTAAATGTCTATGCAACACCATATAATAATCAATTCAAAAAATACACTTAATGCCCGTGCAGGTAAAAAGTAGAATTTTAAAGCATCACCATCATTCCCAACATAAATATGCTAATCCAAGACTGTAACTAAATCAGATCATTTGCACGAAAGCTCTATTTTATTTAGTTTCTTCACTTCTGATGATACCTTTCTGACCATGGATGTACTTAGCTTCTGAAACAATAAATGTATCTCTCAGAGGGAGAAAAAAATTGGAGAAATCCATAATGGAAGAGGAGGGAGGACATGTATCATCTAAAGAGAAATCACGACATAAATTAAAGCCATATCTTTGATAAGTCAAACAAAATACTACCACAGCTACTGGTACCAATCAATTGCATCTCAATCACAAATTATTTGGGGTCTGCTATAACAATTCTTTTTTCTTTTATTTATAAAGTAAATAGTTGATGGCATCACGAAGACGTGGCAGATACAAAAGAGAGAGTTAGCTCCATTTCATGATTGATTTCTAACATAAAATCAGGAATAAGAAAATCAGAAAAATGATCAATATTATTTACAGAAGGCAAGTTACTCCTGCAAAATAGATTGAGAAGACATTTAATGATAAGAATCCACTGTATCAATTCTGCTCTGTTTAGGTTCATTTCATTTTTATACAAATTAAGAGTTTTCTAAAACTAGGCATTGTGTCAATCTAACTCTTATACCTAAAAGGATATACAAGTATCTAACAAGAATAAACGGACTCTTTGCCGAACACCCGGCATGATGCAAGTATATTGGTGCTTTTATTATATATATTGTATTATGTCCTCAGCTAAATTTGTTTCAATCCAATCCAGTGGATATCTTTAAGCCAATTTTTCTCCATTTGGTCTTAGATCTACTTTGTCTTCTTTTATCATTTCTAATCATTGTATCGTTGCAGTTACGAATGGGCGCACATGGAGATCTCGCACGACGTAACTAAACCATTTTAGATAACCTCTCATTTTATCATGTATGGTTGTTATTAGTGCTCTCTAACAGATGTGATCATCTCTAATATATTTGCATATCCATCTTAGCATCTGAATTTCTACAAGACTACGACATGCATCTTAAAGCTCAAAGATGCTCACTCATGATATTGTTGGTATCAGACTATTCTAATAGGGTGTCTGTAATAACCTAATAATTAGGCCTTGGCCCATTTAAACTATTTTCAGCCCTAAGATAACCCACCTCCTTAGTAATAGCAATATAATATTAATAAAAGTAAATAAAGCAAAATAGAGGTGGTGAAAAGAAAACCATAAAACAACTGTGTTGGTTTCAGCTTAAAGCTGTCCAATGACAAACCTCTTGAGGAAAAAACAACAGAGAAGAAGAAACGAAGAAGAGAAGGAAAAAAATCACAAAAGAGAGAAGAAGGAAAGGAGAAAAGAAAACCCAGCAGCAAAATCCAACACCAGGTAAAGGTTTTCATCTCTAAAACCTAAAAGAAGCAGTATTATAGAAGACCCCAACTGTTTTTCACCATTCTTGATTTTGCAAGTAAGTTGCTAATATACATATTCACCTCTAAATTACCCTTTTGTTGAGATAGATAGCATAACAACTAGGATTTAAAATTGAATAACCTCGAAGTTTCTTTTAAAAACTTCCAACTTTAGGGAAAAAGCTGGAAAATATGATTTTGGGTATCCTTAGCCGAGACAGAGAATAGTAGTAGCTAGAAACTAAATTTAGTAATTTGATGAACTTGAGTTAATTGGGGGGAAATTGGTATCTGATGAGCTAACCTTTGGCTCAAATGTTACATTATATTTCCTTTAGATAATTGATACTTCGAGGACGAAGTTGTTGGAAGCAAACTGAAGCTATTTGGCAACAGTACCGTGACTTCCATAGTTGATTTTCAATTATAGAATGTTTTAAATTCGTTTTTCTGCATTGAGACGATTTATCAATAAATTGATTACTTGCACGCAGACAGGAAATAGCATGATCAAATATTTAAAAATACATTGAATCAACGAATCACTTTTACCATGAGTTTACATATTGAATTTATACTATTTACAGGTTATTATATACTGTTGGATTTAGTTCTTGATACACAAAGAATATGAATATATGGTGTATTATAAAGAAACTATTTAAGGAAGTTAACATTGCCAGTTTTCACGTTATCTAATGTCGGGATCGTTAGCCTGCTGCACCTTGTAGTAAATAAATGTTGTGCAAAGACCATCTAGAAGGGAACCTAGCTGAAGGTAGTCAGACGGCTATGGTAAATCCATAGTGTCAGAAGGTATACTCGATACTTTCATAAGATCCTCCTAATAAATAACGATGTGATTGTTTAACTAGCTTGAACAAAGTTTTCATACATGAATTGTTATGTTGATTGAAATAAGCTATTGTTGATGATATATAAACTGCATGATTTATGATATGTGCTTATCCCAAATAAGCGTTATGGTTGATATTATTACGCACTCAGTCGCACCGACTAACCCGGCTCCTTGTTTATCTTCTTTTTCCTTACAGAGAATTTAGTTGAGGTTGACCCTTTGACTCTAACAAAGTGATAGACCAGAGCTAACGATGGATCCATAGCCCCCCACTTTCTTCGCATGGGCTATTATTTTGTTTAGACTAATGTAGTATATTAGTTTATATAAATCATGGAGTCTTGCTCCTTGAATCGATCTTGTAAATTTGGTTTTGGCTTGTGTAGTAATGACGAGACTTGGAACTTCTAAAGTTTTGAGAAGTTTACCGACTTTCGATTTTGATATTCACGTAGGTCTAATATGTTGGTCTTGTAGTATGTTGGATCCTTGTTTACTGAGTGCTGACGGGTTTGGAATTATGGACTGCTCCAGTACAGAGGTAACTCTGCCAATTTTTAGCATGAAAAGTGGTCCAGGCTTTGCTCGGTAGGCTTAGGCTTGCTGAGCGCAAGTCATGGCCTAGGTGGGTCGTGACAGTGTCATTTACCTAACATACTGGGAACGTACTGTTTTGAAGACAATCAAGAAACTCAAACCCCACTACTTGTGAATTTATGGGTCTTTCCTACTGGGAGGGGTAGCTAAAGTTGCCAGATAAATAGCAGGTGCCTGTTCATTTTATTGGAACTTTCTAAGCAGCTATTTCTACGCAGAAGCTAACCCAAGTCATGTGTACATGAAATACCAACAGAAGTCTTGCTATTACATAGAGTACACAAATAAGTTTTTAAAGAACTAATTGCACTGAGGAGCACTATGATGATATCCATTTTTTTACACAAAGATAAGCTGGAGCAAACAGAGTAGAAATGCGAACATATAGATACATGTACAGATCCCATATTCAGGATTAAGTGATCCATGCCTTTTTGCAATTGACAGTACTACATACTACCAGAAACGTAATTGTAATATAAAAGCAATGAAACAATTAAAAAGCATGGAGTCTCTATGCTTTTAAAAAAAAAAAAAAAAAAAAGACACCTCTATGCACCTCGGGTAGTACCACGAGGGTTTATTATAAGCAACTTTAACCTGCATTAAGCTTCTAAAATAGCTATGGAAGGACAGCAAACCAGAAAGTATTCCAGCACCTGATTCACTGCGGTTCTCGATCCTTTGATCCAATACACCATTGGAAGGGAACTTCAGTTCTGTCTCCATGCACGTCAATTTGCTACCATCAGCAGAACAAATCTCAGCATAAATTCCATGAATCATCCCATTTCGTAAAGGTAGCTTTTTGATCTCCATCCTATCTTTTTCTAACCCACCATTCGAACCTTTCTTAGTCGCACCCTTCTCTTTCTTAACTCTTCCTTTGATCAATGGTCGCAAGGGGAAAACCCTAACCCCATTATCTTCCCCCAAAATCAGGAACCCAAAAGAAACACTAATGGAAAACACCGGCAGAGAACAATCAATCACGGCACACTTCATTAATTTCAGCTCGTCACCCCCCAGGTGCTTCACAGCAAAAACCCAAAGCTTGCCATTCGAAATAGAGTACAAAGCAAATACATTAACATCCGCAACCAATTTCACCGAAACCCCGTGAGAAACCCCAAAAACCACCCCGAATTTACTCTCGTCAAACTTCAAATCTCTGTGATTGCATACAACTTTCGCCGGAGTAAAAGATTTCCGCGTTGAGTTAAGGACATAGAAACGGAGGAGAACCGCGGAGCCTCCGGAAACAGGAGAGGAGAGGAGAAAGATGGTAATAGGATTAGGGTTCCGGAGAAGGAGGAAAGAGGCGGCGGATATGGGCGGAGGGACGGCGGTTTGAGGAGGAGGAAAGGAAGAGAGAGACAAAGGAGAGAAAGAAGGGTAGAGAGAGATAGAAGAATCGGAATGGAAGAGAGCTAAAGAAAGAGAAGAAGGTTCAAAGAGGAAAGAAGAAAAGTGAGGTGGTGGAGAAGGGAAAGAAGGATAAAAGAAAGGGGGCTTTGGAAGAAGAAGCTGATGAGCTTCAACTACCATTGTTGTTGTGAATTTGTGATGAAGTTCCAAGAAGGAGGAGGAGGAGGAGGAGGAGGTGGTGGTGGTGGAGAAACGAGAATGGGTTTCGGACAATTTGGATTTAGGACCGGCTTTTGTGACAAATGTTTTGATGTGTTGGGAGAAGAAGGAGACGAACCCTTTTTTTGTTTTTTCACAAGTAAAAAATTAATGAATTGGTTTTGGTTTGGTGGTAAAATAACAACTAATGACGTGCCTCGGGGACGCACGTGAAAGGTCAAAAATGGAGATAATAATAAGAGAGAGTAAATTCCACTCTTAACAAATTAACTGATAATTAAGTTATTAGATTAATAATTTGAGTTATTAGCTTAATAATTTGATTATTAATTTATTATTTAAAGTTATTAGATTATTGGTTTGTTATCAATTTGATAAAAAAATTTAATGGGTGAATCAATAACCCGATAATAGTTTATTAAATTATAATTTTAGTCTTCAGTATATAAAGTATTCTAGCGAGAAGATATCTTGGGTGTCAATACAAATGAAGGTGATGTTATTCAAATCTAAATCAAAATTTATTGCTTTAGTTGGCTAATTATATATGTTATTTCTCTTTTCTCCCACTTTTTTATAGCTAAACATACTTATGAACATTTTCGTATGAGATAACGATCAAACGATATCTTAACGGTTCTTTAACAGTTTAGCATATCTACAAACCGATAACTCTCAAAAATTAAACTGAACCGACCTATACATACCCCTATTCTTAACTAAACCAAAGACTCTTAACTAAACTAAAGAGGGAAAAAAAACCAACAACAAAAATAAACTCAATATAATTCCATAAATAAAATTTAAAATTTGAAGAAAGTAAAATATATGTAATTTTTTTTATTATATTTACAAGAGAGAAATTATTTCTAAATGTAATTTTTATTTATATTTACAAGAATTATTTCTAATAATTTCTACTCGAAAGGAAAAAAAGTTATTGAAAATATGATAGCAAAAATAAGCGGTTCAATATAATCTTATGACTTGAGTTTGAAGAAACTAAATATACGTAAATTTTATTTTTATTTTTATAAAAAGGGTAAAAATCATTTACTTTAAATTTTGCTTTAAAAATCAAGCTACATGGCTGAGCAATGAAGCGTTCTCTTGGCTGTCTGGTGAGCTTTTATTAAGATATCTATTTTACCCTTGTTATTTTCAATCCTCATTTTATGTAATATCTTGTACATATTATATATAATAATTATTTTAAGCCTAGATATTTATGGTTTCTTATTTAAATTTATAACATTATAGTAGAACAATACTCCTATGAATTTGTCACAAAATCTAATGCTATTTAAATATATATTTTTTTTTAATTATTATTATTAAAAATTATATGCATTAAATATATATATATATATATATATCCACGTGTTTGCTTAAGTTTCTCCTCTTTCTTATCCTCTATTGTTTATATAAATAAATAAATATTGATTATTATTAATAGAATATTTTGTAAATTATAATTTAAAAATAATATACATTATAAATAAATAATCTTTAAATTTGTCTTTATTTTTTTAGTTTTTTTATATTTTTTATATTGTTTGTTTTTTGTTTTTGGGGTTTTTTTTTTTTTATGAATTTTGAGTTTTTTTAATTTTTTATTTTGGTTTTATTATTTTTTTTATTAACTAATTTACTTCATTATAGAGACGTCATTAATTTATATTCTCGAATTAGTATTTTTATTTATCCCAAAAATTAATATTTACTTTTTATTAAATATTTTTACGCCGTTTAAAAAATATTATTATTTTAAAAGTTAAAAAGAAGAAAATATAATTGATAATGTAAGGAGTAAAACAAGTATATTAAAAATCAATTGGAATAAAAGAGGAAAATGTTTATTGCTCGAGTTGAGGGGAAGTTATTACAAAGCAAAATAACACCCTTTTTATGGTGAAAGAATTATTTTTTGATAATTTGTTTCTAAAAAAAATTTAAAATACAAAAGCAAAAAAATATAATAACAGATAAAAGCCGACAGAATGAAAATGGAGAGATAGTACTAATACTGATACACATTTGAGATATATTCATAAAATCATATATAAGGTCACACAAAATAAACATACCATAATTAGATAAGTTCGAGTTTTGATGTATTATCAATGAGGCAAATAAGAGATTAAGCTTTGATAATTTTCTTTTAAAAATTACTAATATTAATTAATAATTTGATAAAAATAATAGTGAGCAACTTATATAAGTTTAAATTATAATAACAATAACATGCCAAAGTGCAATAACAATAACGTGTAAATTATAAATATCAATAGCATGTGCGATGTAATCACATAAAATATAGTTTGAAGAGGATATAGTGTATGTGGATCTTGTTCCTATTTAGGAAGTAAATAAATGATTTTCGATAGATTCTCGGCTCAGGGAGAAAGAAAATAGTCTAAAGCAATTCAAAAAATGTTTCAAGTGGAAAAGAGTAAGCGACAAAGCAGGGGATAAACCACATGGCAAATCATCTGAAACATTAATTCATAACAAAAAATTGATTAGACAAGACATGGCACTTAACTTCAACTTACGCTGTTTAGTGAAAAAAAATAGCGAGACCAATGTACAACTATCTAACTAACCTTCTTTTCTATCGTGTCCTCCATAACCTCTATTAATGTATAGTATGTGATATATAGATTGAAGTTTAGTCGTGTCTTGTCTGTCAGCTTCTCAAAAAATCGGCTTACCCTCACTCTTCTGGAAACCATCCATAACTAATAACTCACACCTCCGCGCTTGGGCATCTGCTTCATCTACCATCTTCACATGTCCAATCATTTTCATTCTCATTTCTCGCATATTGTTATTTATCGAAGTCACTCTTACTTTATAACAGATATTATATCATTTTACGATATTATCTCTCTAATATGTTATGCAATTCGTTCTTATGTATTTTCCCCGCCCAATTTTCATGATGTTAAAAGAAAATGAGAGTTAATTGGCCAAATGTTTCCAGCTACATGCAAAACGTAAGCTGAGTCCAACCACCACTTTTAGAACTTGATTTAAGTTTGTTAGCACCTTCCTATCACACAAGACTCTGAGACTCTGGCTTCATCTACCCTACACCAATACAATATGTGATATATAAGTTAAAATATACTTGAAAATCCTAGTAATTCGTTGGTTGATTATAGATTTTTACTTTAATTGGTTCGATTTGATTAGCCATCTTGTAATCTTACTATTTCTTTATACATAGTATTATACATAAAAAAGAGTGAAGGTAGAAAAACTACACATGAAGTATCACGGTTTTTGAATTTCATATCGAGCTATCGGATATTGTGAGTTTCTCACTGCACGAGCTATGACAGAAACATATGAAACATACCCTAAACTATCAATTGTTCATTTTCCTACCTAATATTATAGATGCGAAAAGTGAACAATTGATGAATAGTATTAATAAAGATAAATGTTTGATAATAATCGGAGTAGGAAAAGTAAACAGCGATATGAAATAAATTCAAAAAAATCACAGAATCTTTAGATTGTTTTTATTACAGCTCTTTCACAAAAAATATAAAGTTAAATTATACTTATCGTGTAAAAAATATAAAAAACTATTAATGGCGTGTATGAGTTAATTTCGGTTTAGATGTTTTTAGTAATTTTGAAAGGTTTAGGACTTTTGGTCGAAACATTTTCACAAGAATCTTCAAAGTTTTGAGTTCTAATTTTGTTACGGTTACATGAGCAGTGTTCTTGTTAAAACATAAACAAAGCAAAATCAATTAGAGCTGTGCTAGAATAATAAGGAAATATTGATTTGCGTGAAAATTATTACAAATTGAAACTGTTTGGTGTACATTTTGTAAACATTAAAAGATTAAAAATCAAAATTTACTTCTGCTTAAAATCATAAAAATCAAATTACATAAATTATTAAAACTTTCTTTAACTTTTATACAATCTCATTGAATAAACAAATCTACCTAGTGTGATTAGCAAAATTTCCTTGCAGTAGCACCAACTGATTTTTGGATGTGTGTTTTATAGAAGGGGAAAAATAGGTTGGAGAAATTGGAGGTTGGGTTGTTATTTTGTAATAAAGATGGAATTTTTATTTATCTACTGTAAAATTTAAAATTATAGATTTAAAATTAAAAAAATTTTAAAATTCTAAAATTAAAATTTTCAATTTTAATTAAATTACATGTTTTTTTTGTTTTTTTAAAATTAAAATTAAAATTAAAATTAATTTTAATTTGAAATACAATAAATATAAAAAGATAAAATCATGTTTTAAAATGGCAGGCACAACAAACAAGACCTTGTTGTATATCTACTGGTTGGATTTCTTTTAAAAAAATAAGACCTTGGAATCTGGAATTACTAATAAATAAACAGCCATCAGTGCATGAGCTCAGTAAATTAATATAAAGTGTTAAGTTGGGATCTAAATCCTAACGAATAATTTTTTCTCAAAGCACGGGTTAATGAACACAGATTATAAAACCTCACACTAATTATATTCTTCATTATCAATTTAAAAGACAAAATTAAAGTCAATCACATATTATGGACTTTAGAAGTTAGAGTGTAGTTCTGTAAATGGCTGTTTTGTATTGCTAACTAATTAATTAATTAAAGTTGGTGCTGATATTCTCCAGCTTTTTGTTTGGTAAAGAAAACGGAAAGGAAAGTGATAGAGCACATTAATCTGGAGAAAGTTTATGAAATTTTATTTTATGATTTGTTTGGATTGGGAAGAAAACCGTGAAACTTGCTCTTTTGCCTTATGGTAAAAACCAAAGTAATTAATAAATTCACATTTTAACTCGATGTTTGATCTTTAATTTGCTCTTTCTTCCACAACTTTTATCATTCTTCTTCCTTTTTCAATAATTATACATGTCTGATTTTACAATTAATTTTGTGTTCAATAAAACATTATCTCGTAAAATAAAATAGAAGAAGCATATCACGACTTCGGCCCAGCGAATGTATAAATAAAATATGTAAACGAGGTATTCGGCTATCAATGTCAATAATCGTTGCAAGAATATTCAAGATTTATTTAGATTTTGCACACAATTTTTGTCAATAAAATTATACAAAATTTGTTATGGATGATAAATTTCCAAATGGCCATAATGATGAAAGGAACAGTGGAATACAGCTAATATCACACAACATAAAGAACTTAGAACTGAAAATACTATGAGCACTACCGGTACATAAAAGTTGAAAATGTATTGTTTCAATATAGTAGTAGCACACTATGAAACCTTGAGCAAATATTATTACCAATTGCCCTCATTCTATGTTTCTGGACGTCATAATACAAGTACCAAAAGGAATAAAGATGGACTTACATTGTGATAAATTGCAGAAATGAAAATTAGACATATATATAAAGTACAAAGTAGTTAACCGAACACCAATAATTAAGATACCAAAAAATTTATCAAAGGACAATAATTTTCAGACCGACCACAAACGTCGCGATTGCACAAGAACACCCCCACTCAATTAGTAAATTTTTCGGTGTGCATTTAACTCTCTGAAGCTTTAGCTATCAGTCTTAAACCACCGTCGGCGACGGAGGAACCGCCATGCCCAGCAACTCTGACGGCAGATCCGAATGCCCTTCAAAGTAAAAGTGTAGAATAGCTTGAAAGGGAAGATGATCTCATGCAATTTCCATGACCAGGAAACCCCTGCAAATATGCCGGATCCACCGGTAGCGAATAAAGAGAGTGTCCCTCATAAGGTCAAGTACGATCCCTGCGGCGATGTGACCATAATCGCCGAAGTAGAAGCTGTAGAACAACCTGTGTCGATCCCCTTTCTTTTCCTCTTCGTGGCAGTCAGAATGCAGAGTCAGCTGTTATCCCAATTCGCTTCTTTAGGTCTCGGTATGCTATAGCTGCAATATATCAAGAATCAGCAAGACGGAGAAAAAGAAGCAAGAAAAGATTCGTTCTTTTTCTCTCTCTCTCTCTCTTCTTTTGAGTAGTAACTAGATTCTAGGTTTCTCTTTTCCCAGAAAGTGAAAAATTGCAAAAAACAAACATACTTTGTTGCTAGGGACCAGATCTCCGAGTGAATTGACATTCTTTTGGCTCAATCGAGGTAAGCAGGGCTTCCACGGTCACGTTCATTGAGCCATGAACATTGAGTTATGAACTTTAGCTGAAATCAAGAAAATTCCATTAAAACAAAGCAAAAAAAATTAGAATGCATCATGAATAAGAAGTTTAGAATCCTTACTGGTTGTGGGATCAGTTGAGCTGCTCTGGCTCTTGCAGTAAAATAGCTTAGGTAGCAGTGGATGTGCTAAGTTTAAGAGTTTGAGAAATGAGGGAGTTAGGGAGTCTAAAGATTGGATCTTTTGAGCAGCAGAAGTGGTTGGGAAGGTGAGGTAGCTTACATGAAGAAGAAGAAGAAGAAGAAGAAACGGATCTAAGAGCAGCGAAAACTGATGAGGAAGCAGTGGCCATGGCAGAAGAAGAAGAGAGAAGGCCAAACTTGCAAATTGAGTCAGTTCTGGTGGCAAAATGAGTTGAAAGAAAGGAGTTGAATGAGGTGGTTTTGAGGCTTGATGAAATGAAAGTAGGTGAGATGGTTTATTATATAGAGTGGTGAGGGATCCAATTTCCATGTGGGAAATGGAATTTGTTATCTAATTGTAGTAACAAATCCTATTAAGATGTGTGATCCTTTTGATACTTCAATTATGGATGGCCGGTGAAGGAGGATCTGATAATGGGGATAACGGGAAGATATTAGGGAATAGTCAGAGACAGCTTTTTAAGATTGTCAAATGAATAAAACAACCATGTTTTACCAATGTGAAATAGAGTGTCTACACGTGGTGTTTTCTTCTTCTTTGTAGTTGATTGTGTGTGCTGTTTTGCGTTGGCCAACGCACTTCAATTCATTTAGTGGCTTTGACCTTGGTCCTACCTAGACTATGTTGTGACTTTTGAGTTCTAACCTTCCAAGAATCCACCTTTCTCCGTCCAATTCTTTTAAATGTGTTCTTTATTTTCTGTACTGTAGTCTTAATATATTTCTTTTTTTAAAAATATTACTTGTTTTTCAAAAAATAAAAGTATAATTAATTATCAATTTTATTTTTATGTTTATTCAATAAATATGGTGGCAATGTAGTTAAAGAGGTATTAATTAAGTTAAAGATACAACACTAAGAATAATTTAATCAAATTACCCTTTAGTTAATATCATATCATATCATAATTCATAATATTATATAAGTGGAAAACTATGTAGTTAAAAGTTGAATTACGAAAATATTACTTTAGAAAGTTAAATTTTTTTTAAAAAAAACGAATTTTAGTTTTAAAAAATCATAAATTATTAAAAAATTACTTTTTATTTAATATTTTCTTTGAAATTTATTGAATTTTGTGGTACATATAATCAAATGTAAACATTTTTCAAATTTAATATTTTTAAATTTGCTTTAAAATATGAGAATTTGAAGAGTTGAATGAAGATATATTCGATATAGCAAACTCATTTAATTAATTCATTGCAACAACTAAAAGATCTTTTTAAAAGAATCATAATCATAATCATACCATCATATCAATATCTATAGTCTATGTGTTCTATAAATGAAAAGAAAAAGAATTAAAAATTAAGTACCAAAATATTTATTTAATATTAAAGACCTTTTATCCATTAATATATCATTATTACTATAATATTTTGCATTCTGTGCTATTCTATTAATATACTTTTTGTAAAGTTACTAAAAAGAAAAAAGTTTAATAAAATGTGAAACATTGATTATCTTTTAAGTAGCCATTCAAATTACCACAAATATATTCGGTTGAATTGGACAATAAGAAATTTATTAATAAGGCCTTTAATTTTTTTATCAATAAAATTAAAAATCTTGCTATAGCATTAAAAAATATAATACCCCTTAAATAAATAAAAAAAACTAACTCGTTATCAATTACTACTACATTAGTTATTAACAATATAAAAATAAATTAATTCTTCATCAGCTATATTAAGTTATTAATCCTATTTATGTTATTAGCCACCTCTTCATTGCTATAACATAAACATAAAAGTTGAAAAGTTGCAATAAATAATAAATATAAAATTTTTTATTTTTGAATTTTATATTTTTATCTTTTTATAATTTTAAATCAAAAAAGAGTTGTAGAAAAACAATAAAGAATTAAAGTATCTCTTTTGGATGCATTCAATGCTCTAGCATTATATAAACGTTTTGTCAAATTTATTTTTAGTTTATGTTTTGCATGAAAAAGAAATCGAAATTGCGAGAAAATAAAATATCTATAGTTATTCAAGGTTGACATTTGAATAATCGTGAAGAATCAATTTTCCATTCCGCATGAAGAAGTGTAAAAAGTTTAACGTATCGTGAATTCCTAAGACACACAATATTTATATTATTCATTGATGACATTTTAGTGTTTTGTTATCCTAGCAAATGCTCATAAATTACTGCTTTAATTGTTAGAATAAGGCTTTGCCTTGCTTTTTATTAAAAAAAAAATAATAGAGATGATAATTTGACTAATATAAGCTACATTAATTTTTTAAAAAGCAATAATAATAATTATTTTCATATTCTAGAATGACTTTAAGTACTAAGGATAGAATTAAAAAAAAGATCAATTATCTCTTAAATTTTGAAACTAGCAAGTTTTTTGAAACAACTATTTTTAGTATCTAACAATTTAAAATAAACGGAGCGAGTAGTATTTAATTTTTATCATTTAAGGATTCTCCTTCTAATTTTGGTAAGTTTTGCTTTATGTAAAGAGAATATTGAAATATCTTTAATTTTATATTTTTAATTAATCTTAATATTCAAAATTAGCGAATTAAGATTAATCTTGTAAATTGATAGCTATCCATATTTTCTATCACAATAAAGATAAAAATAGCAGCAAAAGAAAAATCTATCGGCACCATCAAAATATTTAAGAAGATAACTAATTTTCCAAAAAACTTACTGAACTAAAACATATTATAATATTGATTTCAACATAGTTATTAAATTATAAAAATGGAGTTCACGAAATAAAAAATGAATAACTAAAATATCCATCAAATATTAAATAATATTTTTTACCCTTCAACCAAATATTATTTTAAAATATTTTAGTAAAAAATATAGATATAATTTTTTTTAAAATAACCAAAAAAAGAAAATATTAAATGAAAAGAGCAACTGTAATACTATGGCTTTGAGTTCTTTTACATTACGATAAAAGATTAGATAAATAATAATAACTAAATTTAAATAAAAGTGAAATGTATGAGTCGGCTTTTAGTAAAACATTTGATTTTCTAAGAATAGAATCATATAAATATTGTAGTACTCTTATAATCAATACAATTTCTTTAAGAATTTATGTGTAGATAAGTTATTTCAATTAGAAAAATAATACAAAATATGGAGACTCCTTTGAAATTAACACAAAAGCAAAATGTGTGCACTATATTAGAATTTGGGTCAACTTAAAATTAATATGTTTCAAATTATCTTATATAAACTTTTATACTTTATTAATTTATATTTTTATCACGTTTTAATTTATTTTTTATTATTCAAAGCATGTTTCAATAATTTTTATGTAGTTGTTTAATGATATATAAAATATTATTGAATATTGTAATTTATAATTGAATTAATTGACTCAAAGCTGAATTTTAACATTTATAAGTAAAGTTGTTTTGTTTTTTTATTTATTAAAAGTTAAAAAATTATTTTACCTTCTAATTATTAATTTATTAAAAAAACTAAAAAAAATAAAAAAAATAAAAAAATTAATATTTGATTTGAAATTATTAATTTAATTATATTATTCGTTTTGAAATTTTTGAAAATTTCCTCAATGTTGTTGGGTTTTTTTTTTTGTTTAATATTTAAAATGTTAGAATTTGAAGAGTTGAACGAAGATATATTCAAATATATATCAAACTCATTTAATTAATTCCTTTGTAAACTAAAACCTTATCCTTACCATACTTATTTTAAAGTGGAAACCCCCTGCCATTGAAAGTTAATTTATGAAAATACCTTTTAAAAGTTGAATGAACATTTTATACCCGAAAAAACTTATTATTATAACTTTTATTCATTACTTTAACAATAAACCGGATGAATTAGAAGTGAAGCAAATGAAAAGACTGTTGTTACATTCTTATTATTATGTTGAATTAAAGGCAATACTCAAGTTTCTTAAGTTTACAACTCATGTTGAAGTATTGTGATCGTCCATATAATTTGGCTCATTGTCTTTCTTTGTGTTTTCCTACATAAATTAAGAAAAAATGTCTTTGACAATATAGAAAAAATTTCAATGCATTTTAATTTGTTTGATCCCAACATGCGCAAACAATTATATTCACTAATATTAGTGTCAATAGGACGTCTTAAAACCGAATATCAGATCATACATATATTCTATTTTTTGTGAAGATTTGGTGTTAATAAGTTTTCCGCTATTATATCTAAGGAAAAAGTATAATATATAATGCATAGTATATGTAATGTATAAAAGGTGTTATTATAAATTCGAGTAGTTAATGATTTATTTTCTTTAATAAAACATATTTATTTTGATCCTTTTCTGGTCCCATCTAGCTCTATGTGTTTTTTTAAAAATAAATCGTTCTTTTTGCCAAAAATAGTAATTTGCACCTACATTGTTTCAATATCAATGTAAAAAATCTTGGCTGTATCTTTTCTTTTTCTAAAAAATTAATTGTGCAATTATATATTAATTTTACAGATTTAGACGATATCTAATAATTTTGTTTTAAGAATCAAGTCATCGGACAGGTTGATTGTTCATTAGTCGAGTTGTAGCGCCTTTGTTCAGATTTTTCAATTGCTCATTTATACGTGCTTTAATATTATATAAATATAATTTTAAAATATTATAATAATTAATAGACACACGTGTAATGCACGAGAGTTCAAAAGTTGATTCACTAAAAATGAAGTTTCAAACTTCAAAGTTGAATTATCATTTGCCCCTCACTAAATAAAATAAATAAATAATATTATACTAAAACTGAAATATTTGAAATAAAATGAAAAGACAGCTCTCCAAAAATCGATTGGCCGTGTGGTTTTCTTTATCGAGTTAGTTAAATAAAATCATAATTCATCATTTCAAGAATTTAATATTTTTATTTTATAATTGTATTTATTAATAATATTCTAATCCACTTTATAATTCCTTTACTTATTAACATGAAATACATGTGCAATGCGCGTGTCCAAATACTAATTATACTAAAAGTAGAAAGCGTCTAATTTAAAATTTTTATCATTTTGTCCTTGCAGTAAATTAAAATATAATAAAATATTAAAAAAAACAAAAAACCAACCAAAAAAAAAGTAATAATTAAAAATTAAATATTTAATTAAATAACGTCATATATTTTTTATTTGAAATATTATTATTTAAATATTAATATTTAATTCACATTAAGTGTGAGTAAATAAGAAGTTCTTATGAAGCCAAACATTTTGAAGTTGAAGATTAAATACCCATATAAGGAAGCTTTCTATCTTAAAATTAGATTACGGGTTTTGTGTACGATAAATTAAAATGTAATAATATCTACCCCTATAATAAGGCGAGGATATTTTCAATTCTCTTGTCAAAAATTGATAATGGTGTTAATTTTAGAGAGTGAATGATTAGAAACAGGACTGAAAAAATGACGGATGATGCAGGAGGAAAAGAATCGAGATGGTGATATATTTTATATGCACTTATATTTAAAATCGTGATTTAAAATTTAATTTATTGCCTAATTTCGTGTTGCATGCTCACACAAAACACATCCCAATTTTCACTTATATTTTCGTGTTATATTTTATAATACAATATATATATATATATATATATATATATATATATATATATATATATATATATATATGTTACTCAACTAATATTTTCTATCAAATTCATAGATGAAAAGATTCATAGGTTTGACAATGATCTACTAGCCATCCTAATAAAGACATATGTTAATAGAATTTTCGTACAATTTTTACTACTTCATTAGAGCAACTTGCTATGTATGAGACTATAATAAAAAAGCGAGGTTATAATTTCTTAAGACGAAACAAACTTTTAAGGCTAAAACATTTATAATCATATGTGTTATTGCTAATATTTACATGTAATTGTTAAAATATCAAGAAAAAGCTGAATCTCTAATATATATAATTTTTAATAATTAGCATGAAATACATGCAAGACACGTGTTTGACACCCAAGGCTACGCCCTTGAGTGTAAAAGACCACTAATTCTCAAGCAAGGACCGCTAAGTATATGCTTAGGCTTTGAGAGCGTCAAGCTAATCTCAATAGAATCTATGATAATATTGAATCAAGTGAAGACAGGAACGGAATCGTGCGTTCAATCAAACTTTCAATAATATCGAGTCAAGTCTAAATGAACTTGAATAGCTTGTTTAATCGAGCTTTATTACTAGTTTCTAAATGCGTACATCAGTTTTGAAAATCACAAGATAACGTAAAATTAAATTGGAAAACAAGATAGTGATGGATGATATATTACCCTTTAAGATAGACATTAGATCAAGGAAAAACCATAGTATCAAAATATGAATGTCTCTTCCATGGGAGTAACAACACAACATCCCGAAAGTATCCACATAAAAGCTTCTTTGTACAACACAAATAACACCAAAATTGATATTTCCCATTTCCATTTAATGATTGCAGGAACAGAGAAGATCAAGCAAAGATCTCGAAAAACAAAAGAAAGAAAAGAAAAGATATGATTATAGCGAAATGCACGTGCAAAGACATGTGTCCCGAAAACTAGTTCTCAAATTAAATAATAACTCCAAAATATCAAGATAAAAGCTGAATATTTAATACATTAGAAGATTCTCTAATATATATATATATATGTGCCAATTAGCGTAAATCTGCGTCGCAGCAGTACATGTTTGACACATAAGGCCCATGTATTTGCTTGAGTCTGAGAATGTGGCTAATTCTCAAGCGAGGACCACTAAGTATACGCTCAGACTTTGAGCGTCAAGCCAATCTCAATAGAATCTATGATGATATTGAATCAAGTCGAAATGAACTTGAGCGGGTAGATTCAATCAAACTTGAGCAATATATAGTCATCAGGGAAATGAACTTGAATCGCTTGTTTAATCGAGGCTTTATTACTAATTTCTAAATGCGTACATCCAAATTATAAAAATCATAAGATAAATTAAAATAAGATTGAATTGAAAAAACAAGATGATGATTGATGATATATTACCCTTTAGGATAGACATTTCCCATCAAAGGGAAAAACCGTAGTACTAAATAAAATATGAATGTCTTTTCCATGGTAGTAAAGGCACAAAAAACAACCTAAAAATGCTACATGTAGAAGTATAATGTACAACAACGATAACATCAAATGGTATTCCGTTTCTATTTCATGATTGATTTGGTTTCGGGAAGCGAAAGATCAAACAAACTCCAAATTTTTTATTGTGTAGCATGAAATACACGTGCAATGCATGTGTTTGAAAACTAGTTCTGCAAAATAACGGCTCAAAATATTAAGAGGCGAATATTTAATATATTAGAAGATTATCTCTCTCTCTCTCACTCTCGTCTCTCCTCTCTCTCTCTCTCTATATATATATATATATATATTACTAATTAGCATGAAATACACGTACAACGCATGTTCTAAAATTAAGTTTTTCTTAAAGGAATGCAAAAGAAAAGAATTGCACTCCATGTCCATTAAGTGGAATATTTACATGCTTTAGCTCATATTTTGAATATGTTATCTGATTTGATCTGTATTTGTGTATAAACACCTCTTTTGTACATTATTATACACTTTAATATAAGATTAATACATTATGTATATCTTTTCCTCGAGATATAATTTTGTATAATATTATATAAAAATGAACTACATGATGTAATATTTTATATTGGGTTATATAATTTTGAAGTTTTTTCAAAAAAAATATGAAATTTAATTAAATAATTTATCGTTTTTTTTTTTTTGTAATTTTAAATTTTTTATTTATCGAGATCTTGTCACCAAAAGCCCTTTACGATTGACGAACATTCCGCCGTAATAAAATAATTTATACTCATAGCGAATCTTTGTATTTATTTTAAATTTTCAAAATTTATTTTTAAAATTTCATATTCAATTAAATATCTTCATGTAAATGTGGACGGAGGGAGTAATATATTTTGAGTTTACATATATACACTCGCGGTGTATTCTTCTTTTACCCATCAAGTCTCATAAGACATAAAGATATCTACCAATATTTTTTTCTAAAATATAGAAATGAAAATTTTAATCTTAAAAATAAAATAATTTATTTTATTATGACAAGTCAAATTTATGTAATAGTGTGAATATTAGTAACTAAAAGTAAACACATTTATTTTAAATAAATAGGGGCGTCAAATAAGTAAATTGGGTCAAATTTAAACATATTAAAATGAGTTGGACGGATTAAATAATGATAATCACACCCATTCAATTCTAACTAAATTTTAACTTCTTTATTTGTTTTTTTATTATTTTCTTGAATTACTAAATAAAACTTTTTTTAAACTAATTATATTTGTATATGCCAATTTTGCCGGAAAGACAAGCTAGAAAGTTTAAGACTTCTATTCGTATCAACAATGAATGGGAAACATGTGTTAATCGTTAAATTTGTCAGAGAATTGGAGCAAACATTTGAGATGGAACAAATAGGTAAATAAACAATTATAAATAAATTAGATGGTAAACTAATCTAGAAGGATTTAGACCTTTCAACAAGATCAAACCACAAATTTGAGTAAAAACCCAGAATTCCTTGCCAAAAATCCAATGAGTAGCCTAAATCATTAAGATAAGCTAGAAGGAAATTATCATTAGAGACATGCCTTAATTGATGAATTAGCGCCTAGAATTAGAAACTTAATCGGCTAAATGTAGGGGGAAGGTCGAAATGAAAATTTGTGCCGTAATATCAAAAGGAGTTACAGTACTTGCAAATGCTACTCCCTTCGAATGCTACTCCCTTCGAATATATGTTAAAATGGTAATTAAAGCTATAAATTTGACTCTTTAGAAAGAAATGTGACGAGTAAAAGTTATGTGAGGGAGTACTACTATGCTGGCTACATCCAATACGATCAACTTGCTAATTTTTGTGGATTCTGGAGCCATTAATAGTGATTTATTTGAGTAATTTTCAGAATGGTCTGGACCTTAACTGTAGCTAGTTGTGGTGTGTCAATTGGTTTTCATTCAGTACAATCTGAGGAAATACTTGAAAGGCATTAAGCATCAGGAACTCAACAAGAACACAAGAAACAGAAACGAATTAATTACTGTTGCTTCTTTGCAGAGTCCAATTGATATTACTCAGGTCTTGTGAGAATAAAAGCCGAACAGGAAGCCTGAGCAGTCTTGGAGTTGGAGCTGAGATAAGTTTCTCATCTGGTATAACCTTCTCCCATCTGAATTTTGTTACGACGTTGTGCATAAAAACAAGAGCCACCATTCGAAAATACTCATTTCCCGGGCACATTCGAGGCCCTCCTCCAAATGGAACAAATGTATAAGGAGTCTGTCCACTCCCGTAAAGCCTCATAGGGTCAAATTTATCTGGATTCTGAAAGTAGTCTGTGTTTCTATGGGTATCATCTGCTATCCAGTGTAACTGCATACATCACCAAGGGAATTCTCAGCTTTATTGAAACTATATAATCCAGCTATATAATCTCAGCAAGAGCTTACCTTCCATCCCTTTGGGATCATGCCAACCATCATATGTGATGTCTTCAATAGCTTCTCTAAATGTCCCATGTACCGGAGGTGCCAGCCTCAGCACTTCACTTGCAACATTCCACGAATATCTCATTTTCCTTAAATCCTCCCAATTTAGTAAATCATTTGCAGTTTTTGAGTTGGCTATCTCCATTTGCTCTGCTCCCAATATATGCCCCAAATGAATGAAAAAGAGTGAAATCAGTTAGCAGTATGTGTTTGTGTCTAAATTATACTTTCTTTCATTTAGAACCGAGTTAACAGGAAACACTGATTCAGCCTCCAAATCGAGGCCTTGCTAACACATAAAACTTAAAGCAAGAGAGTTTCTTGAATTAGTAAAGTTCATACCTTTGAGGATCTCAGAGTAAACTGCGGGATACTCGGCTATATATTTCATCATAACGGTTATTGCAGCATTAATATGTGCTATATTACCTTGTAGTAAGCCAACTATGTGGCTAGCAATATCCGACTAGTTCCAGAACTCTTCTTCTCATTTTGTGGCCCTGGAGCATTTGAGACAAAATGTCATCTGGTGCTACAATTTTATTCTCTAACAGCTCACTCTTCCTTTGATTGATGATTTCCTGAACCTCCTTACGCATTTCTTTGGACGCTCGGACAGCTTGGTTGAAAGTGGTTCCTGGTAAATTTATAGGCATAGAGAGCAGACCAGTGGAAATATCCTCAATATGCTCCAGTTAATCTCTCAACCTTCTCTATTATCATCAATGTAGGAATAATTTGCAGGCCAATGAGAATATGTACTTCCTAACAGCAGAGTGACAATTTGTGGACAGTTCAGTCAGTCTGAAGATGGCGTCTCAAGGAAGAATGGCATCTGCTATGCCTACAAATCTTTGAAGAGACTCTGATCTGAGAGGGGCTGATAGCAATTTGCGCGTGGTTGCAAAGTCTTCGTGATTAGCTTTTCTGATCAGGTCTTAGGAAGATTCTGTCAGCAGAACTAGGCCTACATACTTGGACTAAGCTTGGTCTCATTTGAAAATAGAAACTTATTGCCCTCTGCACCAGACAAGAACACCATTGGATGCCCAATCAAACTGGTGCTGAAAATCTTGGAAGAGTATTTGGTCCTTCTTTGTATTTAAACAATGACTAGCCTGCCATTTTTGACACTGGTGAGATAATCCAAGGTTTCCCCCACAAAAGGCCAACCACAACTTCCCGGAGGAAGATCATTAACAGCACCTCGTCTTAAAGGTGGCTGCTTTCTTTTGTTAATGAAATAGTATAAAGAAAAGAAGAAGACTGTTACCAAGAGGGAAGAACTATAAAGAAATTCCATTGAAGAACAATGTGGGGTAGGAAGAGTTTGCAAGGATGTAAAGCTGCTAAGCTTTCCAGATGGAAGAAGGTAGTTTAAAAATATCAAGGAGAGAGACATTGTAACATGACAACCAGATCCCACATTGGAGCTAGGCATTGTTGATATATATATAAATAATATCTAAATGTATTGTGATTAGTTTGTATTAATCAAGGGTTAGAACATGAAACGCGAGTTGACTCTTTATGATCGATCCCTCACTTAATAGGTCATGTTATTCTTAAAATTAATAATGACTGTTTTTGGTCCAAAAATTAAGAAAACCTTGCTTGTTTCGATTATACAACCTTTCTCTTTCCTAAAGAAAGTAATGTAAATCATCTGTGTAAATATAAGCACAGAACACCAAACTTATCAAATATGATCAGTTTCTTAAATGCAGGACACAAATTTTAAGATTTGAACTATTTATAATCATATATGTTATTGATTAATATTTAAATTTAAATATGTATTGTTAAAATATCAAAAGACAAACTAATATATTAGAAGATTCTCTAATATACATATTTTATTTTACTAATTAACATGAAATACACACGTGTTTGACACTCGAATACACCCTTGGATGTAAAAAGGACCACTAATTCTCAAGCAAAGGACCAATAAGTATATGCTTAGGCTTTGACATTAAGCCAATCTCAATAGAGTCTAAATATTAAATCAAGTCGAAATGAGCGTGAATCCCATTCGTTCAATCAAACTCGATAATATCAAGTCAAAGTCAGAAATGAACTTGAATCGCTTATTTAATAGATCTTTATTACTAGTTTCTAAGAAATACGTACATCCAGTTATGAAAATCACAAAATAAAATAAGATTGAATTGGAAAAATAGAATGGCAATGGATGATATATTGCCTTTAGGATGAGTGTTCCGTCAAGGAAAAAATCAAAGTACCAAAATATGAATGTCTCTTCCATGACGAGTAAAGGCACAAAAACAATCTGATACCCACATAGAAGCACAATCTACAATCTTGATAACACCCAAAATGGTATTTCCTTTTCCCATTTCATGATTTATTTGATTTTTGGAAAACGAAAAACATCAAACAGCTCTCAAAAATTTAAAAAAAAAAAAGAAAAGAAAAAGAAAAAGTTTGGTGGCATGAAATACAGTATGCATATGTTTGAAAACTAAGTTAAAATTAAATAAATGACTTCAAAATATCAAGATAAATGAATATTTAATATATTAGAAGATTCTACCTCTCTCTCTCTCTCTCTCTCTCTATATATATATATATATATATATATATATATATATATATATATATATATATATTGCCCAATTAACATGAAATACACGTGCAATGCATGTGTTTGACACGAGCCACCCTTGGATGAAAAGGTTACTAATTAAGGCAAGGACCGCCCTAAGTGTGCGGCTTAGGTTTTGAGCATCAAACAGTCTCGGCGAATCTATGATAATAATGAATCAAGTCGAAATGATCATGAATCGATGCGTTCAACCAAATTTTAGATAATATCGAGTCAAGTCGAAGTGCTTGAATCGCTTGTTTAGTGAGCTTTTATTACTAGTTTCTAAATGCGTACACTTAAATTATAAAAATCACAAGATAGTAAGATTTAATTGAAAAAAACAAGATAGTAATGGATGATATATTACCCTTTAGGATAGACATTCCCATCAGGGAAGCCGCGATTTTCAAAAAAATATGAATGTCTCTTCCATGGCGGAAACAAAAGGCACAAAACAGCTACGAAAGTAGCCACGTAGAGAAACCTGATATACAACATTGATAATACTCAAATAGTATTTTCCTTTTTCATTTCATGATTGATTTGATTCCTGAGAACAGAAAAAAGATCAAACAAAGCTCTTAAAAACCAAAAAAAAAGTTTGATTGTAGCATGAAATACATGATGCTTCACGTGTTTGACAACCAAGGTGTCACGCCCCGCATTGGGGGTATGGCCTTTTTGGTGCCCTAGAGGATCTGGACTACTAGCTGGTGGGCCAAGACACATGCGGTGCCTGGCTAGCTCTATCTCGGGTTTTTGGAAACAAGGCTATATAATTTGTTGTAAACGAGCCTTCGGCCCGTCTAGGCCTATAGCCACTGCACAGCCAATAACGGCGGCAGAACATACGAGACTAACGGGTAATCAGCGGCTACGTGGCCAGGCAAGGTCACCACCCTTCAGCATCAAACTATGGCTCACGGCCAATCATAAACGGAGAATTGCTAAACAACTATACAAGCTTGCGGCCTCGCACGGCCAAGCTCAGCTGACCACATGGAGATAATATACAATCTGCTGACCTCTGAGTAACATTAAAATGATGGAATGAGACCACGACCTACCTATCTTGTACATGAAAAGGAAAGAGCTACACCTCGGATCAGACTCAGGATGACCGGGAGGCGACAACTCAGCATTGTTTGGAATCAGGGATCTCCTCTAGGTCTATGAGTACTGCCCAGGGCAAATGCTGAGCGCCTCTGCAGGCGTGATGCGGCCCGATGCTGATATCTGGCTGCGCTAAGGAAATAACAACATAGCTGACTGCTTGAATATAGATAGCATATCTAGCAAAGGCTGTATGGCGAGGATATAGCGAGATACGAAGACCGGTAAGGCGAATCATGCTTTACTGTAACGTGGGCGGAGGCGTGCCTATAAAACGCGATGGCTTTGTTGTCTGGTAGCTAGTATATAACACATAAATAGATATACAAGTAGCAGCGAGACGATATCAGCCCCGTAAGCTAGGATGGCACCAGCAAGCAAATGATACATATGCCCCTACCGGGTCAAGAGCACACTTGCCAAAAATAAGTCACTCCTCATCTGCTCACTCGGAGACTCCTCTCTGCAAACCCCTGGGTCTCCGGCTCGGGCCATATCTCCGATATAAATAGCCCCATGCAGGTCAGGAGGACCCTCGTAAACGATAACCGGATAGAGTCTGTTTCCCCTCGGGGGGCTATACGGCAGGAGCTACGTACGTATGCAGAACCTTGATATGAATGAGTGTGGTTCACGGAACTCTCCTCGGGAGCTATGAAATCGGGCCTGCACTGCTCTCTGGAACAAGTCAATAGGGAGACAAGCCCATGTCTTGATCAAAGCTGCTTATGGGGAAAATCCCATCTTCGTCAAAGGCAGGACGGCATGCCACCCCTCGGAGTGGCCAAAACCCACCCGCTCGGTGGCGACACGATTACCAACCCGGGGCGAGGGCGGCTCAATAAGGGCCCTCACGCCACAACAAGTGCTCAACAAACAAATAGTACATATAAATAGCAAGCATGTATAGCGAAAAGACTAGCTTGAAAGGCGATTCTTATTACGGTCTTTTACTGTGCTAAGCTAACTCTTCTTACGATTAAGGGCGATTACGGAAATCTTTCTTTGCTTTGATGGCTAATGCATAGCCAATAACTCATACATCTAAGCTGATATACTTTACTAGTGTTATTAAATCTATTTCTTTTTATTCTTCAACATGCTTCTTCAAACATACAATAAGCTATACTAAATGGAATGCTAACATATTTGGCATACTCTATCTTTCGGGCGATATATGATATGGCAACGTAGCTTGAAATTTACTAGACTTATTCAATTCTCCAACACATCCAACTCAGAAATTCCAAATACGGAGTTTACTATGATCTAGCAGCTAAAGACTTGCACCTTTGCAGAAGAGCAGCCGGCGTACCTTAACCTCGGGTTATCAGGCGCCGGACGAGGCTCGAGTCCCAGTCTCTAGCTATTTCTCCCAGCTGCATTCATAAAAACATCAATTAGCACTAAATACGACGTTATTCGAAGGACGAAGCGTCACTTTGATAATAGTAGCCTAAACTTAGGCTTATCGAAAAGACGGTCGAAAACTTCACATTTTGGAAGTCCCGAAGGAGAAGTATTCCTTCACTGACTAGGAGCACATGAGCACTAGTTTGAACAATTCTACTTACCTTGATCACTAGGTAGCTCGGCAGTGCATTGATAGTATTTCATGAGAAACAAAAACCGTAGAATGCTCCTTTTGCTAAATACTCATTTTTGAGGTTAAGTTGGATTTGGACTACGTTTGGCGTATGTCGGACGATAATTTCTATTACTCTTTCGCCTTCTCTCTGTTTTTCTCACAGTGCAAATAATTGAGATATGTTATGAAATAACTTGAAGTGGGAACTATATATAATGGACACTATAAATCGCATTCGGGGAATCGATTTATAAATCGCATTCTGGAATGCGATTATAAATCCATTATTTCTCGGGGCCTTGCCCAGAGTTGGCGCTTGTCGTCTTTCCCCGGGCCTTTTTCTAGCATGTATGGCTTTCAAATACTCTTAACCAGCACGAATAGGCCATCTATGCTAGGAAATTTACGGTGTAACACAGGAATCCGCGTCCTTGGATCACGAAAAGGACCACTAATTTTCAAGCAAGGACAAGTGTACGCTTAGTCTTTGAGCGTCAAGCCAAACTCAATAGAATCCCATGATAATATTGAATCAAGTTGAAATGAACTTGAATCGTGTGTCTAATCAAACTTTTGATAATATCGATTCAAGTCGAAATGAGCACCGAATCCTTACTTGTTTTGAAATCGAGCTTTGTGCGGTTTTCTAAATGCGTACATCAGTTAAGAAATCACAAGATAAAGTAGATTGAATTGAAAAACAAGATAGTAATTGATGATATATTATCCCTTAGGATGACATTCCCAACAAGGGAAAAACCACGATATCAAAATATGAATGTCTCTTCGTGGCGAACCAAACAAACCTGAAAGTACCCATATAGAAGTACAAATGTACTTGCTTGATAACACCTAAAGAAAATGGTATTTTCCTTTTCTATTTCATGATTGATTTGATTTTTCGGCAACAAAAAAGATCAAACAAAGCTCTCAAAAATAAAAGAAGAAAAGAAAAAGTTTGATTGTCGCATAGAGAGAGAATACACGTGTAACACATGTGTTTCGAAAACTAGTTACGCAGAATTTAAACAACGGCTTCAAAATATCAAGATATTTGAATATTTAATATATTAGAAGATTCTCATATATATTAATTAACATGAAATTCACGTGCAACGCTTGCATTTGACTTCAGGCCACCATGGATGCAAAGAACACTAATTTCAGAAAGCAAGGACCACTAAGTGTATGCTTAGGCTTTTTGAGGCGTCAAGCCAATCTTCAATAGAATACATGATAATATATTGAATCAAATCGGAATGAACTTGAATCGTGCGTTTAATCAAACTTTTGATAATATCGAGTCAAGTCGAAATAAACTTGAATCGCTTGTTTAATCGAGCTTTATTACTAGTTTCTAAATGCGTACATCAGTTATGAAAATCACCACGATAAAGTAAGATTGAATTGAAAAAGCAAGATAGTAATGGATGATATATTACCCTTTAGGATAGACATTCCCATCAAGGGGAAAAATCATAGTACCAAAATATGAATGTCTCTTCTATAAGCGGAATAAAGGTAAAAAGACAACCCTAAAAGTACCCACATAGAAGCACAATCTACAATACTTATAACACCCAAATGGTATTTTTCTTTTCCATTTCATGATTGATTTGATTTCGGCAATAGAAAAGATTAAACAAAGCTCTCAAAAACCAAAAAAATAAAAAATAAATAAATAAAAAGTTTAAAAAAACAAAAAAAACATGTAATTTAATTAAAATACAAAAATAAACACATAATTAAAAAATTACAACTTCAAAATATCAAGATAAATTAAATATTTACTATATTAGAAGATTCTCTAATTATGTGTATGTGTGTGTATATTACTAATTAGCATGAAACACACGTGCAACACGTGTTCGAAAACTAGTTTTCTTAAAAGAAGTGCAAAAAGAAAAAATTACACTCTATCTCAGATTAGGGGAATATTTACATGCTTTATCTCATATTTTGAGTCTATTATACGATTTGATCTATGTTTGTGTATAAACATCTCTTTATGCCCTATTATACACATTTTTATATAGATTAGTACATTATGTATAACACTTTTTCCTAGATATAATTTTATATAATATTGTATAAGCTGAAAAATAAATTATGTGATGTAATATATTATATTGGGTTATATAATTGTAAAAAATTTCAAAAAATAATATATTAATTATTAATATTTCATTCTTACTCTTATAGTTTTTATACTTTTATATTTGTTTGTTGTTTTGTGTTTTTTTATGTTTTTAAATATTTATTATTTATTTTTAATTTTTAAAATTTCATACTCAATAAAATATCTTCGGAAGTAAACCTATGTTTTGGTTGTGCAACAGTAATCCAAATGAGCTCAGCTACTCTCCATCAACAATGATGCCCCATGAGCTTGTTGTAACTCTTGGTAATTGAGTACTCATCACCTCCATTATTCAGTGTGTAGTGACCTTGTGTGTACCATGGCTTCATTCCGGCGGCGGCGGGCGGGAATTTTTATCAAGAGGTTTGAAATAAATTTTCAAATTATGTTAAAGTGGTTTTAATATACAATATATACTCATAAATATCACATTTGACCTTACATATATAGTGTATTTTGATGAAGGGGTTTGAATGAACCCTTTCAGCATCTGTCTTGCATGTGGTTAGCTCTGCAAGCCCCGAATCATTCTCTTGAGGCTCATCTTCTTCATCATAAATGATCAAGCTTGTCAAAATGACTGGACGATAGAAATCCGTTCATTGGGCCTTTCGATACAATCAAACAAAGCTCCATGGGCGCCATATTCTAGGAGCCCAAACGATGTGATTGAATAAATCCTCCTACGGGTCAGGCTCCTTCTCCTCGCTTCTTCAAACTCCGATTCATATTTTCATAGAAATCTCGATCAGGATAGACCAAGAGCGCTTTTTAAATCATGCTCTGGGGATTCACCAGGTTCGGGTAGAAGAAGCTGATGTCCTTTCGATCATTATCAAGTATTATGATCTTTTTCACTACGGCTCACGCACGCATCATTCCTTCTTTCAAAGAGTTTAACTTCCTTCAATACCAGCTGTCTCTTGCTAGGGATTTGGTGTGGCCATATATCGATTAACATTAAAATTAAATTAAATTGATTTTATTTATTAATGAATTAGCAATTAATTATAAAAAATTATTCGATAATGAATTAGCGATAGATCTATATATAATTCTTTTTTTATTTTGTGTATGTAGTGGAAGAAATTAGAGTACCACGGTTAGACATTAGTCGAACATCAATTGTCATTTCATGAGAAGATAGAATAAAATATTCATAATAAAGACATTTGATATTGTTTTACATTATTAAAAACTATGCTACTATGGATATAGCTTTTATAAATAAGAATATATATAATAAGAAAAAAAGGAAAAAAAGTTATGGTAAAAAAACCATGTTAATAATATTTAATGCAACAACCTTTGACTAATATTTATTAATTAATGTATATCCCCGTTTGCCTCCAGAAGAAAGTGGGTAATAATTAGTATTAACTTTTACAAATTCAGGCAAGAAATCGTTTGGAATCTATTAGTAATAATAAATGAGAAAGAAGTTTTAAGTGAAAAATGATTCCAACAGTTAGACCTTTCTTTGATATATATTCTCTATTCCTAATTGCTGTTTTCGGAAATGCTGACGAATGCCTCTTTTCTCTTCTCTGAAGTCTACAACAAACAAGTGGGAGAGGCAGGATTCAGCCCAACATGGACAATGATAGGCCATAGAGAAAGTTTTTTATTCCTTGTTCGAACTTCGTGAACGGGTGGAGAGTTGGTTGAAGATGATGTGATGCAAGTGAACGTCTGCGAAAAAGCTGTCGTAAGTTTCGTTCTTCGTTCCGTTTTGTCTTCTCGATCGGGTGGGTTATGAGGAAACAACAATGGATGTTCCTACGTACCACATTAATTCAATCCATAGTTAGTTGTAGAAATGCATTCTTAAATAGAAAAATATTGAATGTTTTGATATCAAAATAGTTAATTATCTATATAATCGTACATATTATATTATTTGAAACCAAATCGATGTTCTTAAAACCATACCGTAACCCTATCATCATGAACATCCCTACATACATAGCAAATAATTACGAACGGGTGTCTAGAATTAAAATTTAAAATTTTTAATATTTGATATTTATTAAAACTCAATTTAAATATGGATAAAATTGACAAATTTAATTTTGTAAGTTAATTTAAACTTTATAAATTTATTAATATATTATATGATTTGGATCAAAACTAGTGTAAAATATCTCTTGCGTAAAAAGAAAATTTACGTAAATAAAAAAAGAGGATACGACTTTAAACAAGACATGCTAATTTAACTAGTCACATAGGCACATATAGTAAAGAGTGAATTCGATCTCGAAAATTATATTATGCATATAGAAATTACAAGCATATAAATCAAAAGTAATTTTTTTATGCGTATATATTAAATTTTAAACACCCTTAATGAAATTTAGAACTTCACCACTAAATTTAAAATAATATAATAAATATTCTTAATGTAATTCTGGCTTTAAATAGAATTAGCATATGAGAGAAATGGTTTATAAACCACTCACAATTGCTTAAAAATAATTTATGTCCATTTATTGAAGATCTTTATTTTTAAACATGAAAGTTCACTATTCATTTTGACAATAGTTTAACTATGAAAAAATGCTCTAAAGCAACAACAAGCAGTCGTTGTAGTATAGTGGTAAGTATTCCCGCCTGTCACGCGGGTGACCGGGTTCGATCGGCAACGGCGTTTTTCTGTTTACTTTACAGAACTTTTTTTCCCCCTAATTAAACTGTATTTCCTTTCCAACGTATTTATAGTTAATTATCTTCTCTCTAAATCATTCTTGGAATTTGTTTTGCTTGCCGGAGCAGGTTGATTGTGTCAGTATATGTGTGTATATGTATATGTATCCTCCGTCTGTATCATTACATGACAATTTTGTCACTCCTGGTAAGCAAAGCAATGTGGCAAGACTTGTAGTTATTGATTATGATTGTGAAGAAGTATTGGATTTCACGTTTCAAGTGGAAGTAATTAGTGAAGTAAAAAGCCTCAAGGCGCCATATTCTAGGAGCCCAAACTATGTGATTGAATAAATCCTCCTACGGGTCGGGGACTCCTTCTCCCTCCCCTTCCGCCTGGCTGGGTTAATATTTTCGTAGAAATCTCTTTATCAAGGATAGATCGAAGCCATTTGCATCATATCTAAAAGTTCCTCAAGTCAAAGTAGAAAAACAGTAATCATTTCGATCATTATCAAGTGTTGCAATCTTTTCGCCACCACGACTCTGCCTCTGCATCATTCCTTCTTTCAAAGAGTTTAACTTCCTTCAATACTAGCTACAATCTGCTGGGATTTGGTGTGGCCATATATCCAGATTATCCTTCAAAAATTCATCATTCGATTTATTTATTAGTGAATTAGGAATTGATTATAAATTATTCATTAATGAATTAACGATAGATCTATATATAATTCTTTTTATTTTATGTATGTAGTGAAAGAAATTAGAGTACCACGATTAGACATCAATTCGAACATCAATTGTCATTTCATGAGAGAAGATAGAATAAAATATTCATAATAAAGACATTTTGATCTGTTTTACATTATTAAAAGCCTTCACTACACTATGGATATAGCTTTTATAAATAAGAATATATAATAAGAAAAAGGAAAAAAAGTTATGGTAAAAAAAACCATGTTAATAATATTTAATGCAACAACCTTTGACTAATATTTATTAATTATATATATATAAAATTCATAAAAAAGAAAATAGATTAATTGGAGTAATAATTAGTATTAACTTTTTACAAATTCAGGCAAGAAATCATTTGGAATCTATTAGTAATAATAAATGAGAAGAAAGAAGTTTTAAAGTGAATTATTCGCTATCAAGCTGGGAACGTAGAAATGCATTCTTAAATAGAAAAAATATTGAATGTTTTGATATCAAAATAGTTAATTATCACATAATCATACATATTATATTATTTGAAATCAGATCAGTGTTCTTAAAACCATGTAACCTATCATCATGAACATTCCTACATACATCGAAATAATTACGAATAGTGGTAGAATTAAAATTTAAAATTTATAAGTTTTGAATTAATTTAATTCTTTTATATTATTAAATTTTAAAATAGTAATGTATACATAATTAATAAATTTATTAATAGATTATATGATTTGGATCAAAACTAGTGTAAATATCTCTTGCAGCAAGAAGAAAACTACGGTAAAAAAGGATACGACTTTAAAATAAGACATGCTAATTTAACTAGTCATATAGGCACATATAGTAAAGAGTGGTCGATCTCGAAAATTATATTATGCATATAGAAAATTACATGAAGCATATAAATTGAAAGTAATTTTTTTTATCGCATTATATATTAAAATTTTAAACACCCTTAATGAAATTTCTAACTTCACCACTAAATTTAAAATAATATAATAACATTCTTAATACTAATTTCTGGCTTTAAATAAATTAGCATAGGAGATGGTTTTCTAAACCACTCACAATTGCTTTAAAAATAATTGTCTTTTTATTGAATCTTTATTTTAAACATAAAAGCATTATTCTATTCGGTGACAATACTTTAAGTACGAAAAAAACAAAGCAACAACAAGCAGTCGTTGTAGTATAGTGGTAAGTATTCCCGCCTGTCCACATAGTTGACCGGGTTCGATCCCCGCTTGGCAGCGTTCTGTTTTACCCAGAATTTTTTCCCTAAATTAAAAGCTGTATTTCCTTTCCAACGTATTTATAGTTAAGTATACTTCTCTCTAAATCATTCTTGGAATTTGTTTTGCTTGCCGGAGCAGGTTGATTGTGTCAGTATATGTGTATATATATATATGTGTATCCTCCGTCTGTATCATTAGATGACAATTTTGTCACTCTAGTAGAAAAGCAAAGTAATGTGGCAAGACTTGTAGTTATTGATTATGATTGTGAAGTGTTGGATTTTCACGTTTCAAGTGGGAAGTAATTAGTGAAGTAGAATCTAAAATTTCGTATATGGTTGCAGAAATAGAACAGTGACTACTCACTGTATGCAGACGGGGCTAGTGGCTTTGAATTGTTAGAGCGTCCAATAATTTATCTCTTCTTTACAGTAACAAGCAGTCGTTGTAGTATGGTGGTGAGTATTCCCGCCTGTCACGCGGGTGACCCGGGTTCGATCCCCGGCAACGGCGTTGTCATTTGCCTCCTTTAGACATTAGGGTCAGTTTCAGATGGAAAAATTAAGCAGCAATTCATATTTCCTGATAAATCTCAAGGAACTGAAAGAGCTCTGCTCCCTACTATGTCCGGCATAATCATTTTTTGCCGATTGAGTCAAAAATCTGCCATAGCAAGTAATTAGACTGCCTTTACTGGATCAAAACCAACAAACATCTTCTTTACATGATGATGTCATTTAAGGACTGTCAATGCAGTCATCTTTGGGTACGTCAGTTTGTTAGCCAACAAATCCTTCCTCTGTCTTTCCTAATCGCACAGAGGATTTGGTCCCATCAAGAATGTCATCCACAACCTGAAACAGCAGTCCAGACACTGGAACAATTTCCTAAGTCTATTAATTTCATCATCAGATGCACCAGCACCACCAAGCATTGCTCCTGCAATGGAAGCGACCTCTGCAAAGTTTGCAGTCTTGTGATAATGAATATACTCGAGCTCTTCTAATCCACTATCAGATTTACCTCCACATCAAGTCAAGCACCTGAGCCAGCCCTGCCCCCTCCAGTTCTTCTATGTACGCAGTATTACATTCTAGTTAGCATAACAAATTTTACTACAGTGGAAATGCAAAGCAATGTAGCAGACTTGTAGTTATTGATTGTGCCAGTGAATATGTATTGCATTTCACGTTTCAAGTGGGTGTAATTAGTATTAAGAATCTAAATCTTCATACATGGTTGCAGAAATAGAACAGTGACTACTCACTATATATTTAGTGGTTTTGAATGGTTCCCAACTGGCAACGATGTATTTCCATTTGAAAAAACCACTGACTTCATTACGATGTAGTATAGGATTTTTATCCTGCAATTTTATTCAATGGAGATGTTTCTTATTTGCGTTTCTGGCGTCTTGGCTTTATCTCTGCCGATCTCTCACCTCAAGCCTTTTGCTGCTCTAAAGTGCTGCTTGCAAAAATGCCAACAATGAGATTTCTAAGTATTTTTGCCACTCCAATATAATGAAAAACAAAAGCATTGCAGACAAGTTCCGATAAGTAATTACATTAAGCGTGTTTGCGTTTCACGTTTTAAGTTGGAAGAAGGCTTCAGGATGTATACAGAGGTAACATAAGGAGCTTTTTCTGGTTCACAAGTTCCCGAAGTAATTCCATCATAAGTCTATTCCAGAACTTAAAAAAGATTATTGCAAAGCTACAATCGCCAGCCAACTTTCTTATAACCAATAATGTAGTTGGGATAGAAAGAGTATCTTTGAAACTCTTCTATGCTGCTGAAGCCAAACATGTCTTAGGCTGCTTTCGCTAGCAATATCCTTTAAGCATCTCCAATATCTGCCTGGTGAAGAGGTCAGGCAGATTTCAGAAAACAGGTGAATTTAAACATAGGAAGTCAAGATTTGACTACATTGCCTTTTACATCAAAAAGTTAAATAAAGCAGGCATAATCATCCTGGAGATCATTTTGCCGATGAAGAAACGAAATCTGCCATAGCGTAATGGAGCTGCCTTTTTCTGGATCAAAACCAACAAGCTGCTCCTTGGCTTCCTTGCTAAGTTTTTGAGCATATTCTTTGGACTTGTCAATGCAAGTATCTTTGGGTACGTCAATTTGTTAGCCAACAAATCCTTCCCCTCTGTCTTTCCTAATTGCTCCAGAGGATCTAGTCATCAAGAATGTCATCGACAGCCTGATACACATCAGCCCAAAACACTTGGAGAATTTCCTAAGTCTATTAATCTCCTCCTCGGATGCACCTCCCAGCACTGCTCCTACAATGACTGCGGCCTCTGTAAAGTCCGCTGTCTTGTGATGATGAATATACTCGAGCTCTCTTCCCTAATCCACTATCAGATTTACCTCCACACAGCAAGTCAAGCACCTGGCCAGCCACTGCCCCCTCTGGTCCTATCAATCTTGCTAGTTCTCCAACAGCGCGAACCATATTGTTTAGAGTTACCCCTTTAGTGGCTGTTGCCATATGCTCAAATGCTAAGGCAACAAGGGAACAACCAGCTAGAACAGTGACATTTTCACCAAATACCTTGTGATGTGACAGCTTTCCTCGACGGAGATCACTGTTGTCCATGCAGGGAAAGGTCTCGTCATGCATCAGACACATAGAGATTATCATCTCCATTCCGCAAGCAGCAGGCATCACAGTTGATTCTCCGCCACCAACAAAGGCGGCTATACAGAGTACAGGGCAAACCCGCGGTTGCCTTTGAAAAGGAACAGTATCTCATTGATTCATGGAACTTGATAGGCTCTCTGATTGGGACAGCAGCATCTAGGGCTTGATTGACAGATTTGATCTTCTGAAGCATGTAACTTTTGAAATCAAAGACAGTTCTTGTCTTTCCAGCTTCTCTGCATATGTTTTCATGTTTGATAACTTCAGCTTCATTCTTGGAAAGATCTGTGCTATTACAAAAGGCTCTTGCTTCTGGGAGGAACATACCTTCAGCTGTTTCTTCTGAAGAAAGAAGCACCTTTTTTCCTGCAGATCTGGATCTACTTGGAGTACCTCTTGTACTCAGTTTGCAAGATTATTGGATTAATCCTTTTAGCATTCTTAACTTGACAGGTCTGCTAAACTTTTTCTCTAATCTGGTGAGTTAATTTAACTTACTATAAATTGATGGATTTATTGAGGAACAACCATTCAAGCCAAAGCAACAGGGTAGAAGTTTATCTCGGAACAAAGTCAACTTCTCTGGACTAACCTTTTCTTTTATTACTAATAGGACTGGGATGAGTTCCAAATACAGACTGGGACCCTCAAGCCAAAAGTTTATGGGACCAAGAAATGGACTAAATAGAAGTGCTGCAACAGCCAAGAAGAAATGGGACAAATTAGCAGCAGCCATATTTCTGATATATCTCCAAGGAACTGAAAGAGCTCCATTCCCTACTATGCCCTTAGATAAAAATTATGCACAACTAAAGTTAAATAGTACAGGCATAATCATCCAAAGGAGATCATTTTTGCCGATTGAGAATGAAATCTGCCATAGCAAGTAATGGAGCTGCCTTTTCTGGATCAAAACCAACAAGCTGCTCCTTGGCCTCAATGCTAAGGTTTTAGGCATATTCTTTGGACTTGTCAATGCCAATCATCTTTGGGTACGTCAACTTGTTAATATCAAATCTTTCCCTGCTGTCTTTCCTAATTGCTCCGAGGATTTGGTCACATCAAGAATGTCATCCACAACCTGAAACAGCAATCCAAGACACTGGGAGAATTTCCTAAGTCTATTAATTTCCTCATCAGATGCACCACCAAGCATTGCTCCTACAATGGTCGCGGCCTCTGCAAAGTCTGCAGTCTTGTGACGATGAATATAGTCAGAAAAAGCACTTCACAATCTACCATCGATTTTCACTCCACAGCAAGTCAAGCACCTGGCCAGCCGCTGCCTCTGGTCCTATCAATCTTCAAGTTCTCCAACAGCGCGGACCATTGTTTGGGGTGCACCCCGTTAGTGGCTGTTGCCATATGCTCAAATGCTAAGGCAACAAGGGAATAACCAGCTAAGAACAGTGACTCGCCATAAACCTTGTGATGTGACAACTTTCCTCGACGGAGATCATCGTTGTCCATGCAGGGAAGGTCGTCGTGCATCATACACATAGCATGTATCATCTCCATTCCGCAAGCAGCGAGCATCGCCATTGATTCTTGGCCTGGCAAGCTCACAGGCGGCTATACAGAGTACAGGGCAAACCCGCTTGCCTGCGGAAAGGAGCGAGTATCTCATTGCTTCATGGAACTTGATAGGTTCTCTAACTGGGACAGCAGCATCTAAGGCTTGATTGACAGATTTGATCTTTTGAAGCATGTAACTTTTGAAATCAAAGATAGTTCTTGCCTTTCCAGTTTCTCTGCATATGTTTTCATGTTTGATAACTTCAGCTTCATTCTTGGAAAGATCTGTGCTATTACAAAAGGCTCTTGCTTTTGGGAGGAACATACCTTCTGCTGTTTCCTCTGAAGAAAGAAGCAACTTTGTTCCTGCAGATCTGGATCTATTTGGAGTACCTCTTGTACTCAGTTTTGCAATATTGTGGATTACTACTTTTAGCATAGACATGACTCTTAACTCCAGAAGTCTGCTGTTTCTTCCTCTGATCTGGTGACTTAACTATAAATTGATGGATTTACTGAGGAACAAGCATTTAAGCCAAAGCAGCAGGGTAGAAGCTATCTTAGAATAAAGTCAACTTCTCTGGTCTAAATTTTTTTTAATTACTAATAGGATTGGGATGAGTTCCAAATACACAGACCTGGACCCTCAAGCCAAAAAGTTATGGGACCTTTGCTATAACTAAGTTCTTTGGTATTTTGTTTATAGCTTTAGAGGATGAGTGCAGCATCTTATCCATAATGGTCTCACTCTCCAGGACTTTAAGAGAAATTGATTTCCAAAGTGAAAACCACGAAAGAAAATTGTCAACATTTAACAGGCGAAGATCCAGTTGGAAAAGTAAGTCAAAATTATTTGGCCCATTTAATAATTTATAAAGTCAAGTTTGAATGAAGAATTATACTAATTATATATGACAAAAATGCAGAAATACTAATTACAGGTCCTCTTTGGACTCAAAAAAGGGGCATATCTGGTCATAGAAGTGCTGCAACAGCCAAAAAGAAAGAAATGAAACAAATAGGAGAAAAAAGCTGCTTTATAAGACCTTATCAAAGCAAGAAATAGAGTTAACAACAAATGGGCAAATGCATCACAGGAAATGATGTAGATAAGGATTAATATCAATTGAAAACCATATGACATTCTTAAGGCAGAAGGAGAATAGAAATGTGTATTGGCCATTATTTCATTTAAGAATATTAGAAGTTTGAATCTTTACAGACTCATATACTCACCTTATACTAACTTCTAAATCTTTAAATGTACAAGTGGTTGACCATAAATTCATGTTTTCATTGTTTAATACTATCAGGAATCACTGAGAATCCTGTTGTTACAATTTAATTCTCTCTATAAGCAATATAATTTGCAAGAGCAATCAATGGAGCTGCTTTTCTCTTGATCAAATCAACAAGCTGAGCTTTTGCATCTTTGTTTAACTCCTCAGCAAACTCCTGGACTTCTCAATACCTATCAGTTTGGGATAAGTTACCTTATCAGCAACTAAGTCTTCCAGCTGTTTTCCCCAATTGCTGAAGACTTTGTGACATCAAGAATATCATCCACAACTTGAAATAACAATAGCCCATCTTGCAAACTTCCTGAGCTTCTCCACATCTTCATCTGCTGCCCCTCTAGTGGCCTAACTCCACTGACCCTTTCTAACAAAGCTGCAGTCTTGTGCAAATGAATGAACTCTAAATGCTTCAATTCAACATCAGAAATGCCCTCGGAAACTATATCTACAACCTGCCCAGCTACAAGTCCCTCTGCACCAACACACTTAGCCAACTCACCAATCACCCTCACAATTCTATCAGAAGGAACCCCTTTTGTTTGAGTGGCAATGTGCTCAAAGGCTAATGCAAAGTGCATCCCCCTGCTAAAACAGCCACATCCTCTGCCATAAATCTTGTGATTTGTTGGCTTCTACTCTTCTAAGATCATCTCATTATCCATACAAGGAAGGTCATCATGAATCAAAGACATGGTGTGAATCATCTCAACAGCACAAGCTGCCGGCATGGCTGTGGACTCAACCCCACCAACAAGCTCACAGGCGGCTATACACAACATGGGGCGGATTCTTTTCCTGGCAAGAAGAGAGTACCTCATGGACTCATGAATCTTGAGCGGCTCCTTGAGCAAGACTGCAGATTCCAAAGCCTTGTTCACAGAATTAGCCTTTTCAAGAACGTATTCTTTGAACTCCATTGCTTGTTTCTTGCTCTTGCGTTCGTCGTGTGTCGCATCAGTTTGCTGCTTTGTAAGAACAGCTGAGACAGAAAGAGAAGGAGTCGTGGAGAATTTCATCTTCAGATGAGGCAGCAATCCAGGAGAGCAAAACCTGGATCTGCCGTTATTTCAGCATCTGAGCATAATGGGTGTGACCCCAAGTTGTAATTGCTGTTGAAAGACTCATTCTTTGGATCTAATTTCTCAATTATTTGGGTTTCTGAGTGAAAGAAAGAAAGAAAGAAGAAGAAGAAGAAGAAGAAGAAGAAGAAGAAGAAGTTTGCACGATTAGAAGTTTAGGATAGTGTCCACCATCAAGGGTCCACTACTGGGTAGTGTAAAAAGAGACACTTTGCACGTATAGAAGAATTCTTCAAGCGCAGGTTGGCAAGTTGAGTGCCAAATCTGAGTATGAGACTCCTCTAAAAGAAAAAAAAAGAAAAATCTAGGGTGTGTTTGGTATTACAATTTTTGTTAGTTAAATTATGGAAAGTATTTTGGCAAAGAAAATTTAACAAAATGAAAAAGAAAAAGAGATTCATAATGACATTCTATTTTTCAACACATCGCATTTTCCATTCTATCTCTTTTAGCTCTAAATTTATATATAAATATTTTTAAAATACTCTCTACATACACATAAATTAAGAAATTCATTTTTTAATTTAAAAAGTTATATAGAGGTGTTGATTAAAATATTCTGTTATGATTTTATTTTCTTTTAGGTTGCCACATATATTATTAAATTTTTACATTAAATTAGAAATGTGTTTAGAATAAATTTGAAAATAAATAATTAAATAGCTTCTTCAATTTTGTGAATATTAATTTTTAAGTTAAAATATTAACATTTTAGATTGGAGAGAGAAATATTTTTACTTATTTATTAAACATTAAAAAAAAAGTTAAAAAACTATTTATTTTACGGAAAAAAATATTTTCCCACCGTACACCCATAATTAAGATAATATTTGGAGGTGGCAAATTTTGCAGAGCTGTTTTTCCCCACCTACCGAGCTGGTTGTATTATTGAATTATCAACGTGAGGCAATTGATCCAACAGTTCGAATTAAATATGAAAATTTTAAAGTATTTCTATTAAATCAATTTAGATTAAATTAAATTTTTTAAATTTGAAAAATTAAAAAAGACAAATTAAAAATTTAAAAATTTTTAATTTTGAATTTATGATTTTTTAAGATTTTTGTTTTTTTTTGAAAAATCGATCCAGTCCGTCGTTTTTTTTAAAATAAATATTTAAAACATTTCAAGTTAACAAGTTCGAATTTGAGTTTTGAAAATTAAACAAATTACAAAAAAAAAAAAACGATAAATTATATATGTATGTATTAATTTATTTGTTTTTTTAATTTTAATTCAAAATTAATATTCAATTCCAAAATTTATAAATTTTTTAAATAAAATTCAAAATTCAATCCATATTCCAAAAATGGAATCTCATTTTGAATTCTGGGGGTACCAAACTTACTATAGCCATTTGTTAGGATGCATTTGGTTCTTACCAGAAAATGAGGCTTCTACACCTTATTTGTGTTCTTTCTTTTGCCTTATGGGATAAATTGTTTTGTCACCGAAAGCCATAGTTATGTAAAAGAAAAAAAGTGAAAGCATAAAAAGAGACAACATAAAATATTTCTTGTATACATTTAATCATGATGCAAAAATTACCATATAAGTATTGCAAATGAATGCATTTAATACTTATAAAGTTTTTCTTGTTAAATGAATTCTATATTAAAAATTACTATACAATGAATAATTTTAAAAACATTTATTTATTTTTAAATTATTAAAAAATCATTCTTATTATTGTGAGGATTTAGTTTTGTCATTTAAGGATTTTGATCTATATATTTTAATAATTCATATTTTTATTTTATATTTTATCTCACATAAAATAATATATAATTTTTTTTTTTTTTTTTTAAACTTATGCGCGAATGATATTTGATCAGAAAAAATAAAAAAAGTGGCTTTTGGTTATTTGTGGAGAGAAAAGAAAATAAAAGCCTTGGTGATAGATAAAAGAATTTAAGAAAAAAGAATTATAAGGTATCTCATAAAAAATTAAATTAATTTAATTTTATTTATGATCTTACGTCTCACCTTCATGCTGTTTAGTTCCGATAATTTCAATCAAATAACCTATTTCATGTTCATTTTCTCATTTCTCTTTCAAAAGTTATTTAGACATACTTATTGTGAAAAAGTATGCAAACAACAATTTAGAAAAATATTTTTAGATTTTTTTTTAAAAAAAAATTAGCCTCTAAGTTATCAATAATTCTTATTCTAGTAATTCAGAGTCTTTCAAAGCTTTTATTGAAATTTCGAGTGTCATACTTGATACATTTCTCTCTCCGTCTAAAATATCTTGCTTGTTTAAAGATGACTACAAAAGTTCAAAACAATAATTGAGGTACGCTCAAAAGCTATCTAACCCCGCCAGTATTTTTGTTCAATTAACAAATGAAGGGACTATTATAATGTTAATAGATTTTATAGTTTGCCCAAAGACACGAACAATCTATTTTGATAAATATTCTTTAGAACATGTCATTTTGATGCAAATATGCCTTACAACATTGAACTTGTCATAAAGTACTTAAATTCTATTGTAAATACAATTCAACATCACCATGCTACTCTTGTAAAGTAAATTTAAACTAAGGAGATGGTCACACATGTTAAAAATTAGTATCTTCAAATATACTTGGCTCCAGTAGGCACAAGGGGTGTTTAGATATGTGATTCCATCTTGTAATATTAGTATTTGGATAGTAATTTTCATTTCATGATTTTAAATCACGAGATGAAATTTAAAACTTTTAAAAATCTTGATTTGAAATTTCAAATCATGCGATGGACTTTTTAAGCTTTGATGGGGCTTGAATGGCTGCGAGCTTCTCCTTCACGTTTTTAACACACAATCGAATTCAAATACCATTGAAAATTGCTTCAGGTTCAACTGCTTGGACGTAACAACATTGGCCCACTAACAATGACATCTATTTTCTTTTTATCACCATAACATAATGACTCAAGCCACAAAATGGAAATACCTGGCGAGTTATATCCCCCTGAATCCAAGTGAAACATACATTACTAGAAAGAACATAATCGATCTAAAAATTTGAAATATTTTTAGATTTTTAATAAGCCCGATCTTTGGAGGCGTTTTTCAAAAAAAAGAGACCTCTAAGGTGGAATTTTCATAAAAGATTAAATTTAAAAGTATAATTAAAAAAAATAAGTTTAAAATCCCTAAGCATTCATTGATCTAATTGTGGAAATATATCCTACCACACCAATGATGGGTGTTCGAACACCAATGGTGTATTTTATTATTGTGTAATTTTTTTAAAAAAATTATTAAAGAAAAGACCCTTGTGAGGTCGGCTTTAGCGACTCGTAGGGTCATTTTTGGCATCAACCAATCTTTTGTGGCATATGATTTGAGATAGGATTTTTGTCGGTTTCAATAGTATTTTTAACGGTGATACGTAGGTAATGAGATGGTTGCTTGTTCTTTCTCTTTTATCTTTGATTAAGTTGATACCAGTTTGAAATAGAAATTTTGCAATAGTAAATTATCGCACTACGATCGAGCAATTAGAGAATCGATAAATTCTTTTAGAACATTTCATCCTTCTTGAATACAACATACAACTCTCTTTACAATATTAAACTTTAAATTCCATGATTAGTTTATCAATTCTCCTCCCACCACGTTCCAAAATAATCTTCAAACAATAATAAATTTGGATTCAATTAAACATGAATCTAACTCAAATTTCACAACAAAGTGAAAACATAACCCCAAATAAAGAGCAATGAGAACTAATTTTTTATTTTTTTTATTTTTTTTATTTTTTTTAAAATAAATCAAATAATTTTAATTCACTAATGAAGTTTGTTGGAGAAAAGAACTGCATTACATAATCTATTAGATGATGAAAGTTATATATAATGTTATTTTTCGTTGAAAAAAATATATAAATGTAAAGTTAAATATAAATTTGTCCAAAATGGGCCCAATCAACTCAAGAAGTATAAAGAGACGATAAATTTAGTGGGTTAGGATGGAATGAATCTTTCAGTATAAAGGATCTTAAAATGGTGATCGTCCAAGTCCCAAAAATTTTGCAGTAAGAGTGATGAGATCTTCATTTTTCTTTTTTTTAGAAGAAAATTTCTTTTTAATATACATTTAAACTTACAGGGGTGGCAAGTTTGTTAACATTCTAATATATGATTATATAAAAATCATGAATTACGATAACAACATATTAGCACCCACACATCATCAAGCATATTTCATCCCACTTTAAATTATCTTAATTAACATCTTTATTATTTTCTACATTCATATGCAAATTTAATGAGTTAAATATTATCGAGGAATAATTATATATTAAAATTAATAATATTCAAATTCACTTCAAAACATTACCGCTTTGAATTTGCGTAGAGTCATGCAACCCTATTTCGAGTTGCAACAATAAATATTTTCATGATGGATGTAATTCTTATAGTTGGTGAATAGAAATTTTAATATTAGGTATTTTAATTTTTTTAATTTTTTTAATTTTTTTAGTTTTTAACTTTTTATCACTCAAATTTGCAGTTTTTAATTTTTCAATTTTTAAATTTAATTTGAGTCAGCTCCTTGGCACAGCGTCTACGTCGAGCTTCAAGGGCAGTGGGAGTGCTTTTGAGTTGGATTTATAAGTACTCGATTTAAATGAATTTAAAAATCTTAAATCATACCCTAATAGCGTGTAGAATTTGGCTAGCCTCAAGTGTCAAACCCTATTTTGACGGCTTTGGTTAAAAGTATACATATTTGTGCTTTCCGATTCATCAATAATACAAAAATATATCCCGGTTGGAATATATTCCTGCTTGTTCAATGTGGAATAGAACTCATATTTGCTTCAGGTCTGAAAAGAAAACGTTATAGAGTGACCCATTGTATGCAAAACAAACGTTCTTTGTGTCCTTGTGTGTTTGGGATTGGAAGAAACCCGTGTGCTCACACACAGAGTAACTATATACATATAGACAATTTCTACTTTCCTTAAAACAACTTTTCGAGTCCTCGTCTCCGTTTAAGGTTGTTCATTCACTTCTCTCTGCGTTTTCTTCAAAAATCTAAAGGTACCATCACCCCACTCTCTTCTTCTTCTTCTTTTATGTCTCCCAGTTGAGTTTGTGATCACTAGTTGAGTTTCTTTGATTTAGGGTTTATGGTTTGTGTCTTCTTTTTCACCATTGCCCAAATTTTGCAGAACTGGAATTTCTTTGCATGTACTAATTTTTGTCTAAAGATTGAACTTTAGTTACGTTTCTTTCTTTTTTCTTTTACCCTTTGCTTTATACATGCCTGTTGGTTTCTTTCTTGATAATTATTTGATTTCTGAATATTGAGAATGTTTATAGAATAATTTTGGTATCTCTACTGGTTCTTCGTTTTTATGTTGCTAACATTAGTTGAATTTTTTTATGTATCTGTTTAATTTTAATCCCTTTTCCATAATTTAGGACTCTAGTAATGGTTTTGTTGATAGCTACATTGATCTTCCACCCTGAATCGAAGATTTTTAAGAAAAATTTCAGCACCTTGATTTCTAAACAAAGTTAAGACCTTTGCTCTAATAAGCATGTGCATATTGAAATGTGCCATAGGTGTGCTTCAATCCAGCAATGCAAGGGAAGGCCCATCACCACAAATATTAAGTACATTACTAAAGGCAATATATCTATAAAATTCATTGCTCTTCTTGTAAGGGGTCTATTCCATTCTTTTCTTTTAAAGAGGTTTCAACAAGTTATTTACATTTGCTCTTCATGATTAGGACAAATTCTCTACTTTGCCTTAGTAGAACTGAGTGAGTCTACCCAACATTAGATCATCTTTAACTTTCATACTTGTTGTTGTTCGGGATGAGGATAAGGAGGTGTCTCTATCTCTGAGAACAATTTGGATTCATGGGGGCGATGCAACTGCAGAAGCTATTTATCTAGTTAGGAGATTTGGAGCAATACAAGGACAAGAAGAGAATAAATCTAAAAGGGAGGTCTTTAGGCAATTAAGGACACACGTACAATGGAATTCAAGATTTGGGTTAGAATAATTGAAGGTGACTGAGAACACTTCCAGGTAAAATGATTGGGTTGCACTAGAATCAACCCTTAGCCCGTTCCTATTTGCCTTAGTGATGGACCCGAATTGACTGTATTCATTGCTTCTTGCTTGGTCTCTTGCCTTGCTGCCATATTTTCTTGCCATCCTATTTCAAAAACTTTTTGAGCCGAGGTCTAATAAAAACAACCTCTCTATCCCGAGGTAAGGTATGCGTGTATCTTACTCACCCAATACCTCACTTGTGGGGTTATAATGGGTATTTGTTTTTGTTCATTACTCTTTGTAGAATACAATGTCTTCATCTTGTGAACTCCTTTTCCACTATTCAAGTTATTTCTTTCTGGAAAAAAAATATGCTCATGGAACTGACTTGTAATTTGTTTTAGGAAAAGCCCGATCAGATTGTTCAAAGTAAAAGAAGCTGAGAGAAGATAATAAGAATGGCAATGGGAGTGGCCCCTGTAACAAGCAAACTGGGAATTTAAAGTCTACGCAAAGTTCTGATCACATTATCTGTTTGTGGTCTATTAACTCTTTCATGTTGTTTCTGCAGTATCTTTTGCAATTTTGTTTGGAGTTTTTATTTGAGCATCATGCATTGGTTCTGTTGAAAATTAAAATCGGAGCAACATGTCTTTGATGCAGTAATCAGCATAGAAATACCTAGAAACTGGGTGATATTAACATGCCTGTAAGGATGAAAGAACATGTAAATAAATTTGAGAAGTTTTCTCATTGGAGAGAGGAACTCCATAAGATCCCTCAATTTGGAAATAATATTAAATTGATAGTTCAGTTAACTAAACCTAGTCTAGATCTACTAACGCAAACAAGACCTGTTGGAGATCCAATAGAAACATCTATTGAAAGATTTGCTGGATGCTTTATTAGTTGGTACATAGGTGCTTGTAACCATAGGGAGGCAACTTTTATGTAGTTTGGTCTATAATGTCAAATTTTACGCAGACCTTAACTGTGATTGCATTACTCCACTGTATTGTTCTTTTTCATGGTCTATCATGGGGTTGCTTGATATGAGACTTCTTTTCAACCCCTTTGTTATGGTAAAGCACTCTCATGAGACATACCCCCTTCAACTCACTTTTGCAGACATTACAGGCTAGACCTGCCCCGCTCTTGTACAATATCCTTTCCAGGTGGGAAGGATAAGCTGATGAGCTTTGAGATTAAAATTCAGCCAGATGTTGGATATTATGTGTAAGTAATTCCTCTCCCCCCTCCACCACTCCACAATACAGGTTTAGGACTTGTATTGTGTTGAGCATAGCTGCTCATGCAGCTGCATTCACGGATTTTCTGCAGTCTCAGTTTCAGTTAATGTAATTACTGCATGATCGCGTCGATTCTCATTCAAACAACCTGGTTTTGTTGTTTCAGTGGAGGAAAGTTTATATTCTCTTTCGAGGTTCCATCAATCTATCCACATGAACCACCAAAAGTCAAGTGCAAGACCAAGGTACAGCTATTTTTCCTTCTCTTCCACGTGTGTATATTCTAACATGCACCGGAGACGATGATTCTCATTAGCTTTCTGCGTGACATGCAGGTATATCATCCTAATATCGATTTGGAGGGTAATGTATGCCTCAATGTGCTTAGAAGATTGGAAACCTGTTCTCAGCATTAACACAATTATCTATGGATTGTGTTTTCTTTTCACAATGTTCATGGTTCTCTGCAACATCTTAGTTTGTCACATATATATACAAGAAATATACAGTCAACTTATACGTTCTACACCTGTGCAGGAACCAAACCCTGAGGATCCCCTTAATGTTGATGCTGCTGCTGTGTTGAGAAGAGAATCCCCTCTTGTTTCAAATCAAATGTGAGAAGGGCCATGTATGGTGGAACTGTGGACCATATAAGCTTCACGCGATGTGTGTAGCCTGTCCTGAAGCTGGCAATAGTGTTTCTGATCAGATGCTGTATCATTTTGAGGCTTGCTGGGTTGTATATGGTGTCCGCAAACTTATCTGAGTGTCTGATTTTCATGGAGTATATAAATTTTAGCTATAACTTTGATATTAGCTCATTTGCGGATATTTTTTTTATAAATTCTCGTATTTAGGTATTTGAAATATTGCTTCTCCTTTTTTCCCCTTCTTGGGGTCTGTTTTGTGCTGCTTCTTGGTTGAACGATATGTATACATCATAATTAAATGGAAAAGGGGTGCGATCTAATGTGGATATATTCTTCCTTAAAAAAGTGATGCATATCTACTCCTTCCACCTAACAAATTGTGTATAAAAGAACAATGGAAAGACAATATGTATGAAAAATGTTTTGTCTAAGAAGAGAGAACTTCTTGTGCTAAGTGGAGAAGAAGATAGAACAAACTTAACTAACTCACGTTCACATTGCAAAGGGTGAAATAAAAAAGATATTATGTTAGAGCTTATTGTTTATATCAAAATACACGATTGCGTAGTTCTGTTGCTTTCTGCTAACTTCAAAAAATGGTAGAATTTACATGTAACATGGACAAACAGAGGCAAGCCCTGTGTCTCATCCCTCTATTCTAGTCTGTCATTGCAGAAACGCTCACTTCAGCATTGGAGTACCCGATGCCTGACTTAATGCGTCTGCTTGTTTCAGCACCAATACATTTGAATTTTTGAGTATGATCTGTTAGATTTGAGTAGCAAAAATGGAGACTTAATCTGTTGTCTCGTGCTGCCACCAAATGACATCTCTGAAGGTAGATGGAACACAGTTGTTTTAGGCCTATAGCAGTGCAGCAGCATTTCACCAAGTGGTCACTGAAACTCCAAATCCAAATGAACTGAACTTACCTGTTGGGCCCAACAAGTCCAAGAAGAACGAATTAACAAAGAAATGAAAAGTGTGGGATCGTCATATCATCTCTGTTTCTTTTGCAACAGCAAACCCTTTTCTCGATCTTGCTTGAATGTCAATACAAAGGGGTGTAAAACAAGCAACATAAACCAAAGGCATAGCCATCATTGAAAAGGCCTTTTGACAGTGCTAAAGCCTCTCTTGCAGACCCTAATACTGGATCAACAGACTTGGCATCCTTAACCATACATTTTCTCAGCGAGAATCCCAACAATTAGACGGCAAAAGAAGAAAATGAACCCTCAAACACTTACGATCAAAAGCATAAATCATGGTGCAGTGCTTTGGAGGCGCACTACTTCTGAAACATGGGACCATTTGTAGCAGTTGCACCAGCTGATTGTGAGGCCCGTATGAATAAAGTCACAGCAAATGTGGAATAGCTGTTGACTGGCAGGGGGGATAATTGAAGAAGGAACCATGAGCAGGATGCCCATAAAAGAACTAAATTGAGCACACATGACACGTCCTGAATGAGGGTATATTCGAGACATTCTGTCTGCAACTACTCCACCAAAAAAGGACCCTAATGCGCATCCAGCAGCAAATAGACCGACAAGTGCTGCTGCACTATTATGATCAAACCTGCCATAAGTTCATGATCACCGTTGATGTAGTTAACACCCACAAAAGAATCAACAAAATGTATATTAGCACAAGCAAACCTGACATACTAATTCTTAAAAATCGGCTAAGTCGCCACTTACCGATTAATTGAAATATAATGTAAAGAAAACAAAGGCTGTCAAGGTAGGGATCAACTAGACCCTGCAAAACAATGAACTGAAACGTCTGAGTTTGATGACAGTTTTCATCGCTGTCCAGGACTCCATCCAAATTGGCATTGGAATCGATATTTAGTGTCCTTTCTCTATCAGTTCATCCCTAGCATGAGAACGGAAAACTCAAAAATAAACCAAAAGTGAAAACTCCTAATATCATAGGAAATGGAGCAACTGACGAACATAAAGGTGGATATACAAGCAACTACCTGTCAGAGTGTTTGGAAATATCATGCTGGATGCTGGTTTCTTTTGGGTCAACAACAAAAAGAAAAACAAGAAATTAAAAATACTCAAAGTTGCCATCATGACCGAAGGCAAAGCGCCATCCTGGTATGCCCCAGAATTCATGACCAGCCATAACTGTAGCTATAGCTCCGCCTCCTATCCCACCCACAGTATACCAATTAAAATTAAGAAACCCAAATCCTGTTCCTCTGACTTCATCCTTATAGCTATCGGCTATGAAGGACTACAGGGCAGAGTATCACTATTGCCAGACCAAAGCCATTTACTGCTCTCCAGAAGGCAACCTGCAGAAAATACTTGCTTGCACCCACTGCACCAGTTGATAGGGCCCAGAAGAGGATACCAATTGCAAGAACCGTGGGGCGGTCATAACAAAAAACAAAATACCTGCCACTGAGCGAAGCAATTCCCATATATGAACAAGGGCCTTGTGAATGTGAGATACCCAGAATCAGATGGCCCCGCAGTAAAAGCTTCACTCACTTCTTTATAGACAGCTGGAAGGAGATTCTCATCAGCACGCTCCATTATAGCGGCCATGTTGATGATGATTAGGGAAATAGAGATCCCAAAAATTGTCCTTGTTCTGCACTGGGCCAATAAATTAAAATCTAAAGTAGAAATGCTACACTAAAACGTATATCTTCTCTCACAAATCAAATGGATTGAAATAGATGGAATTGAATTTCATGTGGCGCTAAACAGTTTTTCAAGTTGGATTGTAATCAGCATATATCAGGAACTGAAATAGCAGGTCACATTTTTCTGTGGAGGGAAATATAATCTCGTCGTAAGATCAATCATTTGATCAACAAGAAAGAATAAGACTTGAAAAATGCTCCTTGCAGTTGATTGATGTAACAGCTGGACAGGACCTATATATGCAGGTACAGAAGAAAAACAAGATGGACTGAAACTAAATAAAACATGCAATAGAAACCACAGACTTCTAATTGTGATTAGCAAGCTGCTAGATTTGACCATTCAATACAATCAGCCTTTAATCTATATAGGTCACACGTTTAGTAGAAAACTACAAAGGATTTGGATCTACACATACTGAGAATAACAGGTTTGGATCATCGAGATCAAATTTGTAGCATTATTAGCATCATCAAACAGAATAGATGAATAATCAAAGACACTGGAAGAAGAATAAAAAGAGCAATAAAATGCTTGAATGGAGATTTGGTGTCATTTAAACGCCCTTATAGCCTCGTCCACCCATCTTGTGTCTCGTCGTGTTGATCTGGTTACTAGTTTCTTAATGACAACACTGCTTAAAATACCTTTTTCTTCTACAGGTCATGTAGGCATGTTAGTTCATCTAAAAGTTTTTCAATCATTAAATTCACTACAACTATAGTATTCAACATTTGACTCAGAAAAGCATTGAAAAGCCTACATTAAAAGGTCAAAGAACAAACGAGAAAAAATGACTTGATGCTGTTGTGAAAAATCTATAGATGGAAAGTCCATCTAAACCAGGGCAACTCTGTCTAATTGATCGAATGGGTGCCTATCAACATGTTCCCTGAAAAGTTGAAATATTCAGGAGGGTGTTGCTTTACCATGTGCACGACATTCAAACAAGTATGACAGCTTTTTTAATAAAAAAATTGGTAATATCAAACAGAATGCGACAACTTAGACACGAAGTTAGAGATCATTCAAGCTAAAACCATTTGTTCAAGCAGCTAGAGAAAACGTAGGATAAGTAGCTCCATAACAATGTTTCACAGTTCAGCCCCAGGGAGCTAACCATGGGATATAAAAGAACAAAAGTAAGAGGAAGTCAAATTCAAAGTTTCAGCTAAGCATCAAGAGGATCCATTTTGTTCATCTCATTGTAGTTTAAAATGAGATAATGATGCATTATACAACAGCAAACTGAAAGTGAATTTCATAAATTCCATCAAAGAACATTTGCATAGACTACTAATTGAAAAAAAACATCAAATCCTCTTGCAATACATTCGTTCTACACTGATGAGAAGACCTAGAGGAGGACCAGTATGAGAAGCATAGCATTCAATAGAAGCAGGAAAGATACCGCATTTGACTAACTAAGCGCTGAAACATGTATTCCTCAATCAAGGTAAATTACCTTCAGTTTAAAACTCAGATTGTATTTTAATGTTACAAGTTTGTCAGGATTTCATAAATTGGATCCCTCTTGTCTTTATAAAAATTGCGCCACGTGGTCAATTTCATCTGCTTCAACTCAAATCGAGTCAAAACTTTCCCTTTTGCAGGTAAACTTAAGTGAGAGCCTTTCTTCCTCTTTTACCCAAGCCACTTGTCTGCTGATCCTGTATCACTTGCTCACTTCCGCCTCCTTCTGCCGTTAAACACTAATGACTAATGAAGATATAAGTGTTACCACTTGGTAGCAATTAACTTAATCATCTCCAGACTTGATGATCAATTGAAACTTCTAAATTTGTTTTCTATTCGCACCCCATACCCTAGGGATCATTCTTGGTATCTCACTTACAAAACTCTCATCAACTGGAAGAGTGTGTCTCACTAACTGAGCCAAATCCTCTCATCTAAAACTTCCAATTCTTGAGAGACCTCGTGGACAACATCCAAGGATCAATTCTTAATAACTAAAAGAATGTAACAGGAAGCAACAACCTTAATGGAACAAAAACTCTAATACTAATTGGAAGAAAAATGCAGATCTACAAACAAAAGCTGACAGAAGTAAGGTTCAGCATGATACTCTATGAATTTCATTTTATGTAACACTCTCCGTTTAATTTATTTCAGGAAAAAATGATATCTTTCTATGTTTTGAAACTCTTTTAACTTTTAACTTTTCATTTTGTATAACATATACATAGCCATGCCATGTGTTTAGGATCAAAAGCTCCTAAGGTTCATTATGACCGCTGTATAAATTGAAACAGAGGAAGTATCAATATCCATAATGAATCCGAAAACTATAAAGAGAACAATAACCTCAACGAAACAACAGAAAAACTAAAAAAAACAACAACTAATACGTATGCCTCAATCTCCAAACTAGTTCGGACAGTTTATGCAATCTGCAATATCCATTTGGAACCCGTTTGAAACATAACTACAAACAAGTATAGTAGTATAAAGAAGCAATACGAAATCAATCATTACTCCATGTTGGAAAGGTGCCTGAGGCGAGATTTAGGTCAACAGAAGAACAGAATCTTGAAGCTCTGAAGCAACCCCATCAATCCCAAAGTAAAAAAGGTCAAACCTTTTTGCTGCCCCATTGAGTAACGACGCTCCATTCGATGTGGGGGTTAGTGGCTATTTATCTCAGATTCCATCTTTGGACAACCTCAGATGAAGATTTTGAGATCTACTTACCATAGAATATCCAAATATACATTACATCCATCATCAAACGTAAATATGGTAAGATACGTAACGGATTCAGCAAAGGACAGGGCAAGATTCTATTCGTCTTAAGGAGTACTATAAATTTGGGGAAGTAAGAAAAAAGAATTGGAACTGGTAAAGGATCGAGAGATTATGCAAATCTTTTCTTTTTTTAGGACAAGAGTATAGCAAATCCTTAAGACAAAATATTGCGGAGTGGTTTTTCCACAAAGTCAAGGCCAGACGTGTAATAAATTAACTGCTCCCCGCAGGAAACTGTTTACTTCTTATTTGACATTTGGGGGCTTCTAACCGCACTGTAAGTTAAAGCTTTGGAATAATAACGTCACACAAAGTATTCCTCCTTACGTTCTTGCTCATTTTTAAAATTATAAATTATATTTTAATTTTATATTTTTTATTTTTGAATTTTTTATATTTTTCCTTTTTGAATTTTTCAAAATAAAAATTACAATATCAAAAATTTCATTAATTTTCGTGAATAAATTAAAGAAAAATAAAAATTATAATAAAAATAAAAGTAGAAACTCAAAGAAATACACCTCCAAATACAGCAATCATGTTGAATCTTTCCTCTTTTAACAATTCTGCTTAATACTTGATGCCTAGGCAAAGAATGATCACTTCTGACAAATCAAAACGACCAAAATTGCTTCAGAATATATTTTAAAATTATTTGAATCTATCTCCATTATTATAGTTTGAAAAATTACATTACGTACGTGGGATCACCATTTTAAAATTCAATACTAATGCTATAAATATTATTAAATATTTACTGATCCTATCCCCCTAACATTTTGCCATTTCATCAAATATGAAATTTCGCTCATTCTCCCTTTTTAGCTTAATTAAATTTTGAGCTATTATTTTATCAATTTCATATTCTATAATTGATTGTTAATTACGTTAGGGAAAGAGTCCCTCAATTTACCTGTTTTATTTTTTTTTCCAAATCTATAAGGAAAAAACATATATATAAAAAATTAAAAAAACTCAAAATTCATAAAAAAAAAAAAACCCCAAAAACAAAAAACAAACAATATAAAAAATATATAATTATAATTTTATATTTTTTATTTTTTTTATAAAGGATAAAATTTAAGTGTTTTCTTTTTTTTTAAATATGTTTTTTTATTTTTTGATTTATTAAAAAATAAAAATTTCCCTTACAACATTATGCTTAATTCTGTATTTAAGTTGTATTATTTAATTTTTGTGATTTTATATCTTCTCTGAATATTTATCGTATATCATGCTAATAGGTTTAATTTTTTGACATCGAAATATATTTATCTTTTTGTTATCGTACTAATACAAGCCTTTTATTTAAGTTTTTAACCATACATCAAGTGTGTATCTTATATAGTAATTGTTGTATTTTTTGGCATGTAATAATGCTAGATAAATAAATTTTATAGAAGAATATATATAGAAGTACTTTGTATTTTTATGATTTTTTTGTATATATTTTACAGAGTTTATATGAAATACATTCATGAATGTAAGAGTTTGTTATTGGTAAAAGATTGTAAATGAATGAAAATAAAGTTGTAATCGAAGATCCTTGAATTTAGGCAATCAGAAGATACTGTGTTCTACATTTTTTGGTAATGAAACTATCGGTATTTTTTGTTAAAATTAAATTTTCCATTATTATAGGTAATTAACAGTATAATACTGTAGGTAGAAGAAAGAAATTTTCTACACGATTTTTTCCTTCTAATATTTGAGAGGCCTTTATTACCTAGAAACTTACATAAATACAATTTTTAAAATAATAATTTAAAAAGTTATAATTATTATATAAAAAAATTATATAAATACAATTATTTTTTTAAAATGTTTTATTTCAATTTACATATTATTTATAAATTTTATATTTCTAAAAATATCTACCTAATGAAATATAAAAAAATTAATTATACCACCTAAAATAACTGGTCCCCAATCTCAAAAATCCAAGAATGCCTCTGTTCATTAAATATTAGTTTTTCAAAAAGCTTGAAGAATTCCTCTCTCTCATCTTAGTTTTTCCATAAATCTCACTCTCTTCTCCATTTCAGTTTATATTTCAAAACTTGTGTTTACTTCATGTTAATATAAAAATTAATAATAAAACAATGGCAGTGTGTACTAAGTATGCTTAACATAGCACATCCTCCTCGTATTCATCCTCCTGAATTTTCTTTGGTTTAAGTCTTTTACACATAAAAAATATAAATATAATATATATATTGGATAAAATATACTATTTTATGCATATATGTTGTATCGATATACTATATAATTCAAATTAAGCATATACATAGTGGTATATTATATATGATTGAGTGTAAACAAATTATGTTTTAATTTGAATTTATAATCGGTGTTTTCAGCGTTTTGGAAGGGTAGACGGGGAGTCCCGGAGCGAATGTACCAAAAGCACACCGCGGCGCAAATAAGGCGGAGATCCATAAAGCGTAAGCCTCAAAATTTGGAGCGTAAGCCCCAAAATGTCTGAGCGTAGAGTCCCGGGCATGAAAGTGTAAGTCCTTGGGGTAAAACGTAAGTTTGGACGTTAAATTTAATTCTTGTTATTTTTTTTATTTTTTTTATTTTTTTTATTTTTTTTATTTTTTTTATTTTTTTTATTTTTTTTATTTTTTTTATTTTTTTTATTTTTTTTATTTTTTTTAGAATATATCAATAATATAAAATAACTCTCACAAAAAATGATGTTATGAATAAATTTTTTAATGATTATACCTAAAAATGATAGGATAGAGATTTACCTTTATGATCCTAAGAAACTTTATATATTTTTATATTGCTCTTACAATATTTTATATCAAATTAAAAAAAACATAAAAGGTGTTTATACACACTTTTACACAGTTATATAAAATTACATGAAAAAAATAAAATATTTTATTTTAAAAGATTATCTCATTTATCATTTTTGCTGTTGCATGTTATCTTTCTCAAATAATAGTATAATTTTTCCCTATATTATTGGAATTGGGATTTGGATATGAATTATTTTCAGAATTATCGAGAATATTATTTTTGCTTATTTTTCTTAGTAATAAAATTATAAAATTGAAAATACATAAGATATATGCCCTGTAAATTCATGGGACTTACCCCGTATCTAAGACACACCTCACCCGTCTTTGCGTAAAACACTAGCCTCGCATCTACGCCTTTTAAAACATTGTTTATAACGTTTATAATAGATTATTCGTAGGATACATTAGTAATATTTCCTTATTAAAAAGAAAATAAATAGAATATATATGGCTGTTATAACCTAAAGAAATATAATTAGTTACCTCATTTATAGAAAAATACCATATCTAAATATTTAATTCTTTACTCATTTATAAAATTCATTACATATTGCTTATATTTAATCTACTTAAATAAGAAAGAAATATAATTAGTTACCATATTTATAAAAAAAATAAATATTTAAAATGCTTATTCTTTATTCATTTTATAAGATACATATTATAGATTATGTAATTTAAAAAATAATTATATATATACATATTTACTAGTATTTATGTAATTTTTTCTTACTTACTTTTTTCGATTAAATATGGGTCAACCCACTTACATTAGCCTCAACTTCAAATTAGATGCCGTTTGATATTTTAGGGAAAAACTTTCTAATCAACTTCATTTGTTCAACAACTGGGGGGAGGATTATTGTCATTTATAATTTAAATAAAGGAAACAATTTTTTCAAATTTCTACAGTATTATTTTCATATTTTTCAATATATAAAAAATAAAAAAACTTACAAAAAAGAACATAAAAATTATTATTATTTTTAATTAAAAACTACAAAATTAATTGACTCACGAGCTCTACGTTATGCTCTTGGAATATGAAAAATAAAATTGAAGAAAGTTGAACGGCTCAAATGATGTGATAAATATTCTTAGTGATATTGGCTTAGGTCCGTTGGAGTTGGGATAATCTAACTGGAACCAATAATTCCTTACTATTAGATGATTATATATAGATGTTACAAGTCTTGTAGTAATTAGTGTGATTTTAAAAATTGTTCCTACGAGAAAAATTAAATATTTAATAGTATTTGAATTAATTTAATAAGTCCCCTTTTTGTGGGTTTATCATTAATCCGTATATTGTAATATTTGAGCTGTATCTTATATTTTTTATTCAAATAATGAGTAGCTTCAAGTCTCAAATTTAAATTATGAAAATGTTATTTGTACGAGGGCGAATTATAGCATAGCAGTGAAGCGATATCCCACTAAACCCAGCTTTGTAAGCTATGTAATTATTTATTCATCTTATAAGTAATTATAAGAGATTATTTTTACTTTTCTCATAATTAAATTTTACTATAATTAATTGACAACATATCTAAAAAGAAAAGTATTTTTATATGTATAGATTTAATGTAAATATTAGTATTTTGCTTACAAATTTTACTTATAACAGGACAGAAAAAAGTGAAAGAAAGAGAAGAGAATGTAGAACAGGGTGGAATCAGAACATTGAGAGGATTTCCTCTAATAATACAATTAAATTATATTGTATATATAATTAATTTTATATATTGTCATTTTATGTTATTTATTTATATTTTAAATTAGTTATTGTCAAAATCACTTTCTGCCGTTTCTACGCCAGTAGTAGAGTACTATGCTGCCTGCCACATTTCCAATAAGCAAATCCTTTTTTCAGTATTCCATGTACACTTCTCTTATCAATCTAGAGCTGCTCAATTTGGAGCCATATAAATCCAGTGACGTTTTATTTTAGAACCACGGGATCGTTTGGTAATGGGTTAGGTTTATGCCGGTTATAACTTAATATATGAATTAGTTATGAGAAAATTTATATATTATTTTATATAAAGATTAATTGTATGGAATTAATTATTAAATTGTATTAGTTATGTATGTATTATTGTCTTAGGATTTATAGTTATTGAAATTACAATACATGAAATATTAATTATTAAATATTTAATTTGTATAAATTAAGTAAACAAATAAAGTATAAAATTCTTCCATTTTTCACAAAAAATAACCTATAATTTTTAAATTTAATAAAGAGACTTCTGACCCTTTAAAAAATTTAGTCAATAATTTTTCTAGTTTAAAAATTGTGTACTCATGTCGAATAAAAAAATTTAAATAAATTGATAGGGATAGATGTGTAATTTTATTATTTTAATGTATATAATACAATCTTTTAGTTCAACTTATTAAGCATTCTACCATTTTATAATGTTTGCATAAGTATGCATAAATAACTTTTATACAATATTTGAAATCTACCAACCAAACATGATATAGATTAATACATGAATAACTTTTATTTTGACTTAAAAGCAAACATAACATTAAAATTAATATATAAATAATTAAAGTTATTCACGTATTAATTTGGGCCTAAGCGATAAAGGGATTCTCGTTTGTTTCTTGAGTCAAGGAACATCATTGATGTAATTGGCAACAACATACCTCTCTGACACCAATAAATATATGGTTTATTTTGGACCATAATTAAGTTTCAATGGCCTGATCATTCTTTCATAATTATATTTTAATGAAATAATGTTGTACAAAATGGGATGGAGGGAGTACCATACTTCCATGTGCCTGCCGTATGGTACACTTAAATCTCTTATAGTATGACCAAGTTTAACAACTAAATAATGTTGCTTGCCAAGGAGTGAATGGAAGGAAACATACAAACAATATATGAGATTGGTTTATTACAAAATTATAGTAAATTACAGAACATATAATAAAGCTTACATGGACCAATATTTATCATAAAAATGAAAACAACGATAATTATGCCTCAGTCCCAAATAAATTAGAGATTAGTTGCTCGGATGATTCACTTTTTCGTGGCTCATTTCATATTAATTAAGAAAGATTTTAAAGGAAAGCATACATTAATTAAATTAAGTAGCTTGCCATGCCTTGCCTTTTAAGACACTCTTCAGTCTCTCTCGATGTCTTTGAGGAATTCACATAGAATTGTGAAAGGAGCGATCTACTTAGACCTTTTCTACACTCATCTTCATTTTCTTCACATTTTCCCTCAATTCATATTTGCATCATTACTGTTCTCACCAATTATTTCTCTATTTTTTTTTTTCCTATCTTTAACTTTCTTGGTTAGCATTTGCTGACCTAACTGCCACCCCAAGTTCCTCCGTCAGCATGGTGCGCTGAGCCAACTCGCTCCATCAAACTCCAAAAGCCACGTCTGCGAGCTAGATCTATATTAGAACTCCAAAACGTTGAAGAAGCTAGTGATCAAAAATAGATATTTACATAATGTAAAATCTGGATGTGAAGACAACTTGCTGGTTAGTTGTGGAAGATTAATATTGAACTGTGCAAATAAATTAGTGTCTACCTCTTGCAAATACTAGTATTACTAATTACAAAGTAATAACTCTAAAATGTAGTTTGTTAAGTATTATAAACATTATTAGAAAAATTTAAAAACTGAACACACCCATTTTATTAATATCCATTTCCACCAAACAAATCATACTAACCTGTCAGGGCTTGTTAGGTATAATATTATTTGCATCAATGTATGGGAGGTGTGTTTTTTGGTACTTGTTGCCTATCCAACGATATAGTAATGCTAACATGTCTGAATTTGAAATATGAAAGATCAATTTGATCATTCTTCAAAACAGATCTAAAAGTAATGAAGATGGTAAGATTAAATAGCTTTCATGACAAACTAAAGAAAAATGTTTAAAATAAAATCATGAGATGGAGAAGAACCGAATTTTCTTTTAAAAAAAATAATAATTATATGCTCATGAAAAATGAAACTTATGTTTAAGAAGTGAAGAAGAATTGCCTAATATTTTTATCATATGATACTTTGTTAACGTGTTGTTCGTTAGAAATGTCCATCCAGAGTAGATCGCATGCTTGAAGTAAATCTGGCCGAGTAGGATTGCAAATTTACAATTTACATAATTTGAAATGTCTGGGTGTGAAAGATGACATGTAACTAAGTGATCTAGTATATATTTCTTGCAAATATCGATGATTTTCATCAAAAGGAGATTAAATTTTCGCGTGATGGGCGAGATTAATCTTAACCCTCCTTTTCCCACTTTGTCATGACCATTTAAATTTCTTCCTATTTTGCGCTACTCCGTCAAGCCCTATTCTTAAATAAATATCATTTATAAAAGTTACAACTATTTTGATAAAATTACATAAGTACAATTATTTAAATTTTATCTTTTTAATTAAATTAATTAATTGCATAAAATTAAAATAATCATTAATTTTCTTTTGAAGATTCAAGGGTTTCATCAAGATATTGAATTTGGTGTTTTTAATTAAAAAAAATTTCTTGTTGAATTTTGGAATTTTTCAAAATTTGGAAGTTTTTAATTAAACACATAATTAAAAAACTAAATATGTAAAATATTTTACTATTTTATTAAATATTAAATATTTCATATTTAATCTATTTAAATCATGAAAGAAATAATTAGCTATCCTCATTTATAGGAACAATACCATATTTAAAGTATTTTAATTTTACTTTTTATAAGGCATATATATATATATATACTTCCATAAGAGAAGCAAATGAAAGGCTTTCATAAAAATTCTCGTAGAATCGAGAATGATTTTCATTACGTACATGCCGGATCATGAATTGAAAATGCTTGCTTCCAATTTCCAAAAAATCCCAATTGTGTCGAACTTTTCATTTTGGAATGAATTCACGAGTCTCACGGAATAGGATCAAACCTTATTCCATTGTATTTACATACATACATATATATATATATATATATATATATATATATATATATATATTGTACATTTTAGAAAATAACCGTATATTATGAAATTTTTAAATTTATTTTCTTGTATTTGTATTTTCCCTAAGAATATATATGGATAAAATTCAAAATTTCACCTTATATACATAGCGCAACTTTCCGGCCGAATCTAGTTTCGCGCCTCCTTGTAAGCATTTTTAGTTTATTTGTGTCTTTGATGACACCCAAAATGCCTATAAGCACTTTATTTATCTGCAGGTTTTAATAAACATCCAAAATGCTTATAAATACTTTTTAGTTTTATTTATATATTTGATAAATGCCCAAAATGCTTATAAGCTAAAATCAATCAAAAGTAATAAGCTGATCATTCCCGATTTATGACTTTTCAACTTAATTTTTTTTTTAATTTGATCAAGTATTTTATTGTTTTTTTAATGCTCAAAATATCTTTCCCAAAATAAAATTCCTAACTTCTTCTTTATTCTGTATCCACCATTTCTTCTTTTCTTTACAAGGATACTTTTAAAATTTATAATTTTTTTAAGAAAAACTAAGAGTAAATCAAGTCATTTTAACAAAAGAGCTTATCAACCTTTTATTTAATCAAATACATCAACTTTTTATTAACAGATTCAGTCCTATTCAAATAAGTAATTTTTATTTAATTAAATTATAAAATCAGTTTCATCATTTAAAAATATTTTTTTCATACTTGAAATTTATCAATGATTTACAACAAGCTAAGCCAAACAAGCTATAAGTGCCGGAGAAAAGAGGATAATAGCACCTCTTTTATTCGACATTTTACCATATACATATCAGATCCTTGATTTGCCTCCTTGATTTGCCTCTACTTCAAATCTGTAGTTAGTTCTTATAGATTATATTGTAACTTAGCGAAGGTGTTAGTTATGTTATACTTCTCCACCGTTTCTGTTTTCGTTTAATTGAAAGAATCTTGTGTAGTTAGTTTTGCTTCCATCAAAGAGGGGGATTGCTTTCTTTGTAATTGACATTTGACAGCAATATATGATGACTTCATTTGTTTCTGTTGAGAATCAGTAGGAAATCGCTTGTAAATGGGAGAAAAGAAATTAATCTCTTGCTTAAAGCATACCAGTCAATTGTTATTTTTGTTCAACTGTAGGGACTCATTTAGATACTTGTACACATCGAATTACACTAGGGACTTTGGACTAGATTCCAGCAGTATGTTTAACGTTATAAAAATTATGTGCCCATTAAATATTGCACAACCATCAAAACGCACCGTAGACTTGTCGTATCTCCGTGAAGTGCATCAGTGGATCTGTCAATGCTGACCCCTTTGTGAAATCTTCAGAAGCTAAATCTTTCATCTCCACAGACCACAGGGCAACAATCCTGCACACGTTTGCTGCATTAGCGCAATCCATGATTTTTAACTACATATGATTAAGGACTTGAAGCTGGAAAAGGATCAGTAGCCTTTGATTAACCTTAGCTTTAACTCCAATCCGAACCCTTAACAAATGGAGCATGTCACGCCGCAATGGGTTCGGTCGCCTTCTTCAGCCATTCCATCTCAGATGTATTCAGGTAAGGAGCAAGAATTTCCCTACATTTCACATGGTATTCATTCAACCATTCAATCTCTTCAGGCACCAGAAGGCTCGCGTCAATTAGTTTCCTCTGGTATGGTGCCTACATTAAACAAACAAGATTCTTACCTTCATGACCCATTACACTTCCAAACTATAGAATTAGGAAGCTGCATATATATCATAGGAAAGTGAAATCAGAGTTTTAAAGAGACAAGAAGGGAAAAGGACAGAGAATGTCTTGCTTCCTCTTGGACTGCAAAAGTACAATCGCACCACACTTGTACATCTAGAACATCCACGTAGATGCATAGCACATGTGTACATAGACATAAACATGGTGTTTACAAACTTACCCAAGTTATATGCTCAAATGATAAGTAGCCCTTATCGCCAAAGTTGAACTTCGTACTCCCCTCCTTGACAATAAGAACATTCTCTATTCTTATACCAAAATTCCCGTCTTCATAGTAACCAGGTTCTGGAAAATACCATATGCATGTTAGATTCTGAAAAACTGAAACAAGAAAACTATAAAAATGTGCAGAAGAAGGTAAAACTATTAGATTATTGAGGAACCTGGATAACATGGTGATATGACGTGGTTTACCCTAATTTTATTTACAGACCTTTCTTTTACTAGTACAACTAAAAGACATTACATTTCCCCAGATTTTATCAGTTCTCTAAGTTGTATATCTCCAGCAAGCAACTGCAGGACTGACTATCTTAGGTTAGGATATTTATTAATGCCCGTCCGTCATAAAGTAGCATTCTGAAACTAATTCATGTTAAGAGTGAAAATATATTCAAGTATGCAGAGGCATAAATCATGCTAATGAAAATTTTATTTTATAACTCGTAATGTAATAAGATGCTACTGACCATCTGTTACAGTCATTGAAACTTGTAGCGGCACATTCAGTGCAGATGGTCTGAAACTAATTTGATGAGGTCCTGCCAAAGATAAATTGAATGTAAATATAAATTGCTCCATACAAGTACCTCTTCAGTCATAATGGCAAGTTTACCTTCATGGACATTTAAGTAAGATCCGATCCCGTGTCCAGTACCATGCCTATAGTCAAGACCATCTTTCCATAAAGGAATTCGAGCAAGAATGTCAAGAGTATACCCTATAAAGAGTAGTCAAGCACAATGTTCTGATAAGACAACTATCTTGGGCCACATCATTTGAATGAAATGAAAATGGTAAGCAACACCTCTCAATAATAGCCTGTGGATTTATGCATTAGTACATCCAACGACTAAAGAAAATTTAGTAAATTATATACATCGAGTATAGTAAGAATCGTTCCACATAATCATACCATTGGTTCCGTTAGGAAACCTGGCATTTCCCAAAGATATATGCCCTTTAAGAACCTACATAAAATAAAGTAACCTTTTAGCCATTAAAGCAGTATTATGATAAAGGAAAGAACAGAATTTCCAGTATAAGATTCTAAAGAATAAATCACACAATGAAAAACCAGCATAGTAGTATGAGAAGCAAAAATAAAAGCAAACCTACATGCATATATAACAAAAACTGATTCAAAGTGTTGCAAACATTATCCTTTCTCACCCACTAACCCCTCAAAAAATAAACCAGAAAAGAAAGCCTTAAGAATAACGAAGGCATTTACAGAAAAGTTTCGACTTAATGTTGCTTCCTATACTCATAAGACAGTTTTTGCTCCTTAAATCTTATGGTTTCAATCAACATTCATTGCAAAGAGAGAGAATTTCCCACAGGAAAGCATATTGCATATATGTTAGGCCTGAGTAAGGACTAAAAGATACAAGCACTGGAATGACAGAGCAAGAGATCTCTAGGATGATAATGCCCCCAATTGCTTCTCTGATCAAGGCTTAAAATGGGTTAATGCTTCTAGGATGATCTTAAGGAAGCGTGAGCTAACCAAGTGTGGAAGGAGACTGGACATAGATTAGATCAGAAACATTATCTGAAATCAGGACTCTAATTATGAAATTTCACTCCATTGTGCATGGGCAACATGGTTTGGCATCATATCAATCCAAAACACTTTATTAGAGTTTACATACCGCCGTGTAACTTGATTTCTCATGTGGAGTAGGTTTTCCAAAATGAACAGTCCTTGTAATATCAGTTGTTCCATCCAGATACTTCAGCAACACCATCATATGTATAGAAAGAACACATGTTAAATATAGAAGTATATAAAGCAACTAGAAATCCTGAATATATGTTCTCGGTTCTCACATACCTGTGCTCCAGAATCAAATAGGTAAATGCAATCTGGATCAAGTTCAGCACATGTTTCTGCCTTGGGTTTATAGTGGATAATGGACGCATTTGAACCAACACAAGAGGTAGTTGGGAAACTTAGTCCTCTAAAATGCTGCACACATAGAGGAACGACATTGCCCCAGTACGTTAAGCTGATAATGGTGATACTATGTTGAGAAAACAAGATTTTTAACAATTTTGCAAACTTCAAGAAAGATCACACCCATCAGAAAAGGAACCAAGCTGCACTTATTGGAAGAGCTCAAGGCAAATGTTTCTCGCTAATTGAAGCAACTAAACATATTATCCTGAATTATCTTAAGTCCTCCAGATACATGCTATTAGCATTTTGATAATACATAGATGTACTTTCCAACTCGAGGCTGGAGGTTTGGAGACAAACCCTGTAGCCAAAAGATTTCAAGTTGAGTAAGATCAAAACCGAGTACTTGGAGTGCAAGTTCAGTGACGTGAACCATGAAGTGGATGTAGACATGAGACAACACATAGGTCATCCCCAAGAAAGGAAGTTTTAAGTACCTGAGTCGGTAATCCAAGGTAATGGAGAAATTGATGAGGATGTCACACATGGTATTGGAGCGGTTGGATGAAATGGAGGCTTGCATTTAGTGTTTTGTGTGATAAGAATGTGCAGCCAAAACTTAAAAGTAAGTTTTGTAGAGTGGGGCAGAGTATTGGTCAATAAAAAATTTGTATGTCTAGCAGATGAGAGTAGCAAAGATGAGGATGACGAGATAGATATGTGAGCATATCAAGAGAAATAAGATTAGGAATGAATATATCGAGGCTAAGGTTGAAGTGGCTTCCGTGGCGGATAAGATGCATGAAGTAAGGTTGAAGTAGTTAAGGCATGCGAAGAGGAGATGTGTGGATACTCTGGTAAGGAGATGCGAGAGGTTGGCCATAGTGTGCTTGAGAAGAAGTAGAGGTAGGCCTAAAAAGTATTGGGGTAAGGTGATTAGGTAGGACATAGTACAACTTCAGCTCACTGAGGACATGCTTTGATAGGAGAGTGTGGCGGTTGAGAATTGGGATAGAAGAATAGTAGGTAGTCGAGCATATTGTTTTCCCATTCCCAGAGTATTAGTGTTATTCTTGTATTTTTGTATTCCTAGATTTTTATTAGTACCTGTTATTTCTTTAGCCTCGACTATTGTATTATATTATTGTTGTTTTTGCTTGTTGCTACCGCCTTCTTTTACATATTCTTTGAGCCGAGGGTCTATCGCAAACACTCTCTACCTTCTCAAAATACGAGTAAGGTTTACGTACGCTCTATCCTCCCCCTACTTGTGGGATTACACTAGGTTTGTTGTTGTATATTCATACTTTCTACTCACTTGCAAAACGGATACAACAGAAAAATGATATCATTGCTCCTGTACATTTTAAAAGATTGAAAAAATGTGCCAGTGTGTAACTGGACAGAGCTCAAGTCAAAATCAGCATGTCATGTGGTTCTTGAATACAATGGCATTGCGGTAAAACAGAAGCAACAAACTGGAAATAAACTCTAGAGTCAACAGCTCAATAACCTAGATAATGATAACTTAAACATAAATAGTGATAAGAGTATAACACAACAAATTTCATGCTAGATTTTTCACCAGAATACAGCCATTTACCTCCTTTGATGCACGGAACTCCTCCAGCTTATCACTCACAGAGACTTCTGTCAGCCTTTTAGTACCCCTAACATAATTAACGGTAAATTAAGGTACCAAACATGAAACCACTACTAAGGGAAACAGTATAATATATCCCATGCTTCATGATAAGTTCTCAATAATGACTTGACATATTGGCTGAAGATCAGTAACTTGCAGAAGCTTCCTTCAGAAAATCAAGGGCCAGAAAACTCTTAGCTCTATCATCAACTGAGAAATCAAAGTCTTACATGTTACAAGCTTTTCAAATCCACATAGCCCATAAGAATAACCTCCTACGCAGATAATAAATCAAGACACCACTTCTTGGATAATGTATCTTTCCCATCATCACAAGATGCTAACTCTAATAGATTAATTCCCAGCTTAAAATGTTATCAGTACTTCCGGAATTTGTTTTCTTAGATCCTGACTAGTGGAGTCTTCTTTTGTTTTTCTTTGGATAAGTCCTGAACAAGCAGTCTATAACATATAAATTCCTAGCATGTACCTACTCACCCAAACCATGAAATAGCACAAGAAACCAGAAAAACTTACAGTTGTTTCTTCCGTTCAGTACTTTCAGCCTCCATGAAATAACCGGATGCCCCATAAATTTCCTGCATCTGGAAAATTTAAACAGGGTTAAAACTTATCTTACCCTATGTTGCTCGGACTCTTCAAAAATGCTGCCGCACCCGTGTTCGGATCCTCCAAAATTACACTATTCTCGGAGGATCCGACATGCACCCATCAGCACTGTTGAAGAGTCTGAGCAACATAGATCTTACCAAACTACTGAAGCAATGAATAGCTTGAATCAAGTGTTTCTGCACCTAAAAGCGAAGAAGTCCCTGCTAAAAACATAAGTCCAGACTATTTGCGAAAAGGCATTGCAAGTAGATCTAATGTCTTTTTCTGAGAGACATTATCCTTCTACTCTTCTAGATTCAGAGAGACCAGAACTTCTAACCCCAACATATTCAGCTTTATCAGCATATACCAACTTACACCCGTCACCCGTGTAAAGATTAAAAAGAAAACATACACACATGCAAACATAGACATGCACACAAAGAAGTACATATGTATGCCCACATACATATAGAATCTAAGGAAGATGCAAATGCAGTAGGCGGAAGTAACTCACAAGATTACTAGAAGATCGATTCTAAGAATCTGACATACCTGCTTATCAAGCCAGACAAGATATTGCACAACAGCTGCCCCATCCCGAATATGGGCCTTCTTCAATCCTTCTATCTCAACAGGGTTCTAGAAATTATAATTTCATAATTTAACAATCAAAAGAAAGCTTGAGAGTAAAAGTAAGATCACAAACCCAGACGATATTTTGAAAGCCTAATAAACATTTTTGAGAGATGGCAAGAGTAATAAACTTACCATCTAGTAAAATCTTCTAGTACAACACTCACTTTTTTTATACCAAGAAGAAAGAAATTAAGTGGGAAACAAAAATATTGCAGTGAACAGATCATAGCCAATGTGGAAAAGACAGAAGAAGAGAGACTGAATTGAATCAATCACATAAACATAAAGAAATTAGTATGTCAGGCAGTCTGATAACTTCAGAAATAAATACAGTTGGGAGTAAATTTGGAACTGGCAAGAAGTAATTGTATTGGTGAAAGATGAAATTGGTGCTTAGCAACAAAAAATTAAATTAAAGGTGTAAAATTAGTCAGATAAGAACGGATGTGATCTCACACCAGAATTTTCATTTTTCAAAAAGAAAATAGTTGACACCTATAAGACAAATATAACAATTACTGACAAGGAAAGTAGAACTGCTATACAAGCTTTGGTTATTTGCAAAAAATATCAGTGCTGAACAACATTTTAAACGAATGTGTTACTGACAAATGAGTGATTTTATTATCACAATTATGATCACTGATTTGTCATTTAACTCAGGAACTATTAGAGGTAAGGAGGGGGGAAAATCACCAGGTCCATATCATACTTAAGAAAATAAACAACATGATGATTAGTATTTTTACTAAATATAACAGGAAAATTAGAAACGTTAATCGGGGGGAAATTATAATGACTGATGAGATATACAATCCTAAACATCCAAGGGTTCTCAAATAGATTCAGTTCAAAATGTTGAAAAGCACATGGAGGTCATGCTTATAATGGAACAAGAAAAGCTCATCAAGCTCGCAGACATCAATTGTCTTCATGTACTTCTTTGCTATTATTTTTCTTCTGATGGAACAATTGATTTACTTGACCCCTATCCAACCAAACGAAGGCGATCTGAAGACCACGAGACTTTTAACCACTTAAAATGCTCAGACAACGAACTTTAGGGGATAAGTATGTTTCGAAGTAGTATTATTCACCTTGAGAGCTTTTGCAAGGGCCAAAGGTGATTGCTGAAGGAGAACTTTATCAGCACTCAGTTTTGAATACAAAGCGAAGCAACAGGCTCCAGGATCAACCCAAATGAGGTCATTTACAAACTCAACAGCATTACTAGCATCATTGTCTATATTAGTGGCACTTCCAACAACAATCTTTGGGTTCCCTTCAAATCTCTTAGTTGAGGAGGAAGAAGTGAGTTGATTAGATGCAAGGAGGACCACATCTGAGCTAACATCACCATATTCCCGCACTATAATTCCATTTTCTTCCATGTAAGTGTTTGCCTGCATGGTATATACATGCTTACTTCAGAGTAGCAAAAACATAACAAAGTGCAATTGTATTCAGTTAAAATGAAAAGGTTATGCCGTGTAAATGCAACCTCAGGAGACAATTTTTGCTTATCCACATAGAAGAAGGCTGAGTCTATAGTCGCAATCGCAAATGCATGAACAACTGGGCAATAAGATACATCACTGCCACGGATATTATATAACCAAGCAACCTGTAAATTGGCAATAATATTGTAGAAATGAAGAATATCCAGGACCAGATTGGCCAAAGCTATAAGATGGAAAGCATTTGTGTCTAGGGTTACAAATTTACTTCATCAAGTGCTGTTATAATCACAGCACGAGCCTTTCCCTGTACAAGCTTTTTCCTCAATTCTTTCAACTTATCTGCAACAGACTGACCAGCAAATTGCAATGGATGCACAATTACAGGATTTGCTTGGGCAGGTGGACGATTTTTCCAAACTTCATCAACCAAGTTCCTAGTCGTTTCAACCAACTTTAGTTGTTTCTTAGCAAAATCACGCTGCCATTTCTGCGCAGTATCTACTGATACACACCATGTATCAACACCAATGGCTGCATCCTTGGGTAGATTCTAGTAAAGCACATCATAGAATCAATTAACATATCAGCTGAACTTCGGGTCATAAAGTTCACATTCCTCTAACTTGCAGTTTCAGATTAAAAAATTTACAGCACCTAGTTTAGCATATAATGACTAGAAGAAAAAACTTGGACATGAGGATAATTGTTGAAATGGTACAGCACATCATTGTCGCTAGGGGTGGAGACCAAATCACAATAGATGGGATAAAAATATTCTCTTCCAATTAAGTTGAGTTTGACATACTAGATTCCTATATTATCATTCGGTTATTGCTGCAAAAGTTATAAAACAAACTATATATATATGCTGAAGTAAATGAAGAGAGGCAAGACTGAGACTGTCGAAAATAAAAATCTAAGTAATACAAGACAATCAAGCTGAAATATGATCCATGAGGACTGAAAAACAAAAATGGACTCAAACACCTTTGCCTATTCCATATGACTGTGTTCTGGAATACACATGAACAGTCCACAATAAAAGATTGAGATTTCGGCTTCAATGCACTCGCGGCTTATAATTGAATAGGTGAGAAGATCTGAGATTATTTTAAGACATGAAGCTTATATTATGGCAAGATAAGTGTAGGATACTACCTGAATGAACTGAAGGGCAGTAATTCCAAAAGGAGAATTATAAAATGACCACTTCTACAAGGAAGTTTTAATGCACATATTAACGAGAACAGAACCTTCAAGGAACATTGAGATTAAAAGACATTTTTATGACAAGACAAAATACATTGTACTTTTTAAGTATGTTATAGAAAATTACACAGCTTTACAGACAGGACTTCGGATTTTCAACATTTGCTCTTTCTTTTTTCATTTCCATAAACTTACTAAAGGACAGTCTTGGTCAACATAATTGGCTGAATTTATTGAAAGGTTTTCATCACAGCTGAGATACAAATAATAAAACATAAATACTGTAGGAACTCCATGGAACTTTTGTGCTGTTGATTCTTGCATATATTTGATTTACTAATCACCAAAACCAACTAGGCATCAATGAGTCTATGCAACAGCTGCTTTGATGCAAACTAAGCAATAGTAAGACAGGAAACAAAGTACTCATATTTGCTTTGCCTATCAAGAATCACCTTATGATAATCTAGAATAAGCACAAGCTACTGCAGGTAACTGAAATTATTAGAAACAAGGAAAGGAGTGGTCACATCGGCCATCCAGATATCAATGGCAGGGTCTTCTTCCATACGCATGAGCTTCCACTGGTCACTAAGCTGCTGAGCTGCCTGTAAGAAGTACCGCCCATCGGTCCACAAAAGTGCTTCGTTCATGGTAATAAGGGCCAAACCTACTCAAATAGGAAGAATAATCTGCTTAATTTCTACTAAATTTACTCCAGTAAATGCAAACTAATATACGCATACTAGGTGCTTCTTTAAAGGACATTAACAACTTGTTGGATGGTTGTTACCTATTGTATTGTGCTGTTATTTTGAATGTAATGTTTCTTTTGATTGTTACTTAAATTTTATTGTATTGTATGGTTAAGTTCATTGTTACACAACAACAAAAAATCCCATTTATGTAAAGACCTACTTGGTGTGGCCGCGCTTTCTTTTTCTTCTCATTTTGACTTTGCTTATTATTTAATATTTCTGTTTTATCCTTTACCATAAGTTTTTAGTAAAAACTCTATCCTGTATCCAACTCTTATTAATAATATTGTAAGTTTATTCTTAAGATTATTGATGTGTGATATTAGGTAACAAGGAAAAATATAATCTATCCTAATATTGGATTCATTAAAACAATGAAACTATGTGTAACAACCATAACAGCAACCACAAACGAAAAATGAAAAACAACAACTTAATCAACTAGGAATGATTGAGTAAAGCAAAACTAACCAGCACTTCCAGTGAATCCAGAGACAAATGCGCGCCTTTTGTCCCGTTCAGATACATACTCGCTCTGTCGTATTATCCAATAACGCATTAGAAACGTATATGTGAGTCCGATGAAATCACAAAAAAAAAAAAAAAAGAGAGAGAGAGAGAGAAGATTGATGTGTGGGAGAAATAATAAACCTGATGATAATCTTCGGAAGGAACAATCAAAGCATGGAGAGGAGGAGAGTGCGAGGACATTAAAGACCTCAGATCAGCGACTGAGTCCGCCATCGTGTGTTTCGATTTCAAAATTACCAATTGGAGATGAGAGGAGTTTTGACTTTTATAGGAGTAGTAGAAGTCGTCTGTAAGCAAACAGCGTTAATGGATTCCTTGGAGTTGGAGGAATGTGATTATTTATTGGTTGGTTGTACACTAGTGATTCCATTAGCACTGACCTCCATTAGCATCACTTTATAAAATATATTCTTTATATTTATTTTTATCTTTTAATTTCACGGAATAGCGTCACGTCATTCCTTTCAGGCTTTTGCTGAATCTGCCCCTGGCTTTTCAGGTGAAGTTTTTGCACTGATTGTTCTTAATTTGAGTTAGATTTTTTATTTTTGTGGGACCCACAAATTAATGATTTTTTAATTTTTATGTTAAAGTGTTTTTTAATTTTTATTTTGTAGTGTTTTAAGTGATAATATCGGAACAAAAATGTATTTTTTATTAAAAAAATTAAAAAAAAAAAAATCACAATCTGCTCCACCGCCGCTGCCACCAGCATCTCGTCTAGTGGCTTTGTCGTCACCTTAATGGGTTCATGGAATTCTTTATGGGCTGTATGCAAAAACAAACCTAATAGCCGAAATATCAAAACCAAAAAATTAGGCGGAAATTCATCGCTCTCAAAATTGAAGAAATTTCTGGCGAAAATAAGCGGTAAAGCGGTTAAATTTAGGCACAAGAAAAGGTGAAGAATGAGGAAGAGAACTATAAAGTTGAAGTTTGAAAGATGATGGGCTGTGGCAGAGAGAGATTTTGATGGGCGATAAATGTCAGCCGTTTTTTCTCCGGTGTAATTTACTACAATAGAAATGGGAAGCGGTTACCGGAGCTTCCGGTAAAATTGCTGCCGGATAGTCCTTTGCCTAGTTTATTAGATGAAAAAAAATAATTATGCCCCAAAAATACAGGTCATGGCATAAGGTATGTATAAAAATTTTATTATATGAAAAAAATAATGAAATTATGCTCCAAAAGCATAAATGATGGTATAAGTATAAGTGTAAAAAAATATTTAAATGGAAAGAAATAATCATGTCTCAAAAAGCACAAGTTATGACATGATATAAGTGTAAAAAATTTTATTAAATGAAAAAAAATTAAATTATTCTCAAAAGGCACAAGTCATAGCTTGCATAAGTTAAAAATGTAGATAATTATACATAAAAAATAGCTTGCATAAGTTAAAAATGTAGATAATTATACATAAAAAATACAAAAAATATTAAGTACAGACATAATTTAAGTAGCAAAATTTATG
>JACEIK010000798.1:333635-344371 GCA_018107945.1 Datura stramonium
CTTACACCCCCCACAAGGTTTTGATACGTATACATACACATACACTCCTCCTCGTCTTTTCTCTCTCTTTCTCTCTGCTGTAATGCAACAGTTGCTTAACAGCTATGGTGGACGCAAAGGATTTTCTCAATCTTGAACGTTCTCTCTCTAACCAATTTGGGAATTTTTCTGATGGTTCTGCAATTGATGATTTTTCTACTCAAAATGTTGTCAGCATTGACAACAAGCTGCTCATCGATATACACCAGCTTTCTATTGGTCCGTTGCTCAGTGAAGGTCCTTATTCAGTCGTTTATGAAGGACTGTAAGTACCCTTTTTCGTTTTCTTCAATTATTTTCCATCTTTTTTTGTCCCAAAGAGCCCCATTTTCCTTTACTTGGTTTATGTTTCTTGAATTAATTGCATTTCTGTTCACGATTGCATTTTGGACAACTCTTGATTTCTGGGGGTGTTGGTCTGTCACTTTGTTCGGTGGAGGGGAAAACCCTTCTTACTTTTAGAGACTAAATTGCGACATTGTTTGTTAGTTGCTCTTACAAAGAACAAAAATTCATACTGACCCGTGTAGTTCTGGGTCATTGCGTGGCACTGGGCCTGGCTTTGTTGCCTAATTTATCAAAAATTCACTTCCATCATTCCTCTTTCCTATTAAAAAGGGCCATAAAAAAAGAATTTTATTTTTCTTTTTGTTTCTGTTTTTTATGCTTGTATTGTATTAATGGCGTTTCTATTATCAGCATTGTCCCTTTCATCTTCCCTAGCATCTCAAAATTGGACTATGTGCAATCAGAAATAATTGTCTAGTATTTGTGGGAGTGTTTATGTTCAGCAGTTGCTTGTGCAAAATTGCTGACTTTATTGATATAGTAATATGGAAAAGAAAATTGTTTCAAGCACCAACAGAAGAAGCAATTCTTCATTCAAATAGAGGAGGATCTGTTATTCACATCTAATCTGAACTCACATTTAATATGATGGGCAAAGGCAAATTGAAAGCTAAAAGGTCTGAATTCTGAAGAAAGAGAAAGCATGTTATCTAGATTAAACACTTTCTTATTTCCAAAGTAACAACTGCACAGATTAGGTTGTCGGTTGTCAAAATCAGAAACAAATGTTTTAGCTAAGCTCACACATTCCTTGGATCTTTCTGTAGTCCCGTGTTTTACGTCTTTTTTTTTTTCGGTTATAAATGTTACAATGAGCTAATGGTTCACGTCTTCACGAGTCTCTGCTAAAGCTTTCAATTTGACTCAACCAGAGACTAGGAAGGAGCAAACTGTCTACTTAATTAGTGTTTCAGCGTATGCTTAGATTTTTTTTGACCTGCTTGCACTTCTAATGAGTTTTTGTGACAATAATATCTACTGACTACCAAAGATAGTTTGATTAATTCATTTGGCATTGAGTTCAGGACTAAATCTTATCTTTTTTCCTTATTTGTCCTAATCTATCATAGGGAGGCTAGGAAGTGAACTCTATTGAGATCTAGTTTCACTGTGTTACCTTATTGACTAAAAGGAGTAACCTTTATCTAGGTGAGGATTGAGTAAACAGGTTTATGTTTCTTGAATTAATTGCATTTTGGACTTTTCTTGATTTGTGGGGGTGTCGGTCTGTCACTTTGTTCAGTGGAGTGTAAAACCTTCTTCCTTTCCGAGACCATTTTTCGGTGGAGTGTAAAACCTTCTTCCTTTTTGAGACCAAATTTGCCACGTTGTTTGTTGTTTGTTCTCACAAAGAACAAAAGGGTCATATCGACCCTTGTAGTTCTGGGTCATTGCGTGGCACTGGGCTAGGCTTTGTTGCCTAATTTATCTAAAATCACTTTCATCATTCCTCTTTCCTAGAAAAAAGGCCATAAAAGTATTTTATTTTTGCTTTGCATTTCTATTTTCTGTGCTTGTACTGTATTAATGGTGTTTCAATTGTCAGCATTGTCCTTTTCATTTTCCCTAGCATCTCAAAATTGGAATATGTGCAATCAGAAAAAATTGTCTAGTACTAGTGAAAGTGGTTGAGTTCAGTAGTTTCTTTGATAAAATTGACTTCAGAGATATAGTAATGTTGGAAAGATAAAATTGTTTCAAGCACCGACATGACCGGAAGCATATTTGATCTCGGTAATAACAGTATCAGTAGGAGCTACTTTAGCTCTTTCTCAAAAAGACATTAAGAGAGCTTTAGCCTATTCCACAATGTCTCAATTGGGTTATATGATGTTAGCTCTAGGTATGGGGTCTTATCGAAGCGCTTTATTTCATTTGATTAGTCATGCTTATTAAAATTGTTTCAAGCCCCAACATGACTGGAAGCATCTCTTCTTTCCAAGAGAGGAGGATCTGTTATTCACATTTCATTTGATGGGCAAAGGCAAATTGAAAGCTAAAAGGTCTGAATTCTAAAGAAACAAAGGGAAAGCATGTTATCTATTAAGCTTTCTTAGCTCTAAAGCTCTAACTATGCATATATTAGGTTGTCGGTGGTCAAAAGCAGAAAAAAATGTCTTACCTAAGCTCACACATTCCTTGGATCTTTCTGTAGTCCCGTGTTTTACGTCTTTTCTTTTTCAGTTATAAAAGTTACAACGAGGTAACGGTTACAAGTCTCTGTAAAGCTTTCAGTCTGACTCAACTAGAAACAAGGAAGGAGAAAAATGTCTACTTAATTAGTGTTTCAGTGGATGTTTAGATTTTTCTGACCTGCTGCCACTTCTAGTGAATTTTCGAGACAATAGTATCTGCTGACTACCAAAGATAGTTTGACTAATTTGTATGACCTTGAGTTCAGTATTAAATCTTTTCTTTGTTTCCTTATTTGTCCTAGTCTGTCATTAGGAGGCTAAGCAGCAAACTCTATTGAGATCTAGTTTCACCGTGTTATCTTATTGACTAAAAGGACCAACTTTTGTCTAGGTGAGGACTGAGTAAACAGGTTCATGTGCTCTTATTGTGTTTTTACAGTAAGTGAACTTTCAACCTAAATCTGATATAACCCATTTAGGGAAATTGTGGGGAACAAATTGGCGATGCAATTCTTGTTGCTTCATATTGCAATCTTATCAATTTTGGAGAGGGTTGAAGAATTACAAAACTAATAAAACAATGCCTTATCTCTGTGATGAAGTAGAGAACATATTAGTTTGCATAATAAGGTAGAAGTTATAAATTAATAAAAATGTTCTGCTTCCCAAACCACACATCCCTTGCTAGCGAAGCAGATAGGTCTCTTTCTCTACCTTACATGTTATTCAAGAGCAAAATAGTGAAAATGAAATGAACCTTTTTAGAAAATTGATCCTTTTCTTAACTCATTTTTCTATCATTGCGAGAGGTAGCCACAGTAACAACTATACTTAAGAGTAAGATTATTAATGTGAAGAAATTAAATGCATCTGAGGAAACTATCCATAGTGCATACATTTCATTTGTAATAAGATTTCTTAAAACCAACTTCCTTATTAAAAACTAGTAACCTTAATACCAACATTTAAAGAATTTGTAAGAACTTTCGGAGTTCAAAAAAGAAATTCCAAAGAGAAATGGTTCCATATCCAACTTACAACATCGTCAATTATGATGAAGTGATATAAGGGCCTATTTCGACCGAGAGATTTGGCCCAGTATGTTTCACATCTACTATCCAAAATTTTTTGCGCCCATTTGAATTTAACAATGGTAATTTGTTTAAAATACAAACTCCATTATGGTTTACATGAGATATTTGAATTCATTTGAAATGAAACTTGAGAACTTGTAATTATGGAATTCATAAATCCAGTTCCACTTATTCTGTTTGTCTTCATTGAAATGTCCCTAAGTGTATTTTAACCATTACCTGTAGTTTCACTTGCCTAACCATTGAAAACTTAGTTCCTGCTCCCTTGATTGCTAACTTATACAGACATGAAGATAACCAGATTTATGTTTTAGTAGATGTTTTCAGAATAAAACCTCATACTGGGTTGAGTCAATTATTTATAATAACTGCTTAGTCCATGTCAGAATAATTTGATTCTTAGGTAACCTACTTTAGTGATATATGGTATATATACCCAAAACATCTATCTAGGATCTTCTAAATTAAGATTTACCTCTTTAGAGTTAAAGTTACCTGGTACTGTTCTTGGTAGGAGGTGAGGGGTATCCCCTAGAATTAGTTGAGGTGCGCTAAGCTGGCTGGGACTCCATGGTTATTAAAAAAAAAAATTGGATTTATCTCTCATTCACGTTAGTTAGCACAAACATTCTGGTACAACTAAAAGTTGATTGTGCATATTACATGGCTTTAAGGTTACTATATTTTGCACTCTCAAATGTGATCAGGCGTTTCAGTTCTTTTGATTAAGGGTCCTGCTATCTAAAGCACCTTTTGTAATACTTGTTCCAGATATAAATCCATGCCTGTTGCAATAAAAATAATACAGCCAGACATGTCGGCAAATGTGAGTCCTGAGCGGAAAGAGAAATTCCAGAGGGAGGTCACTTTACTATCTAAGGTGAAGCATGACAATATTGTGAAGGTATGGTGTTCAATAAGAAATGGTGATACTAGTTAAATTGCATTCACTTTATCCACCTTGCTTTTGCTGGCATCACATTACAACTTAGTAATAGAGTCAACCAGAAAACAGTGATTGATTTACTGGGTTTGAAGTCTACTGAGAAAGAGAATAAAAGCAACGGCCCATAATCACTTTTGGTAAAACATTAGACATTTGGGGCTACCCCGTAAAAAGATACTCCTATTATCCCAATTTATATAACACACTTTCCTTTTTAGTCTTCCCAAAAAGAATGACACATTTCCTTATTTGACAAATACTTAATGACACTATCAACATTTTACTCATATTGGGGTCCCACTTATTTAGTAAAAAGTCCACAAAGATGTACTATTCTATTTAAAAATTCATTTATTTTAAGGATATTTTTGGAACATTACAAAGTCTTTTCATATTTCTTAAACTCCATACCCAGTCAAACTACATTTAATAATTTGGGATGGAGGGAGTATATATAAGAGGTCCTGTAATACTTCTTACTATATTCAGACATATAGTGAAAAATTCCTATTTATTTCATACCATTTCCTTTTGGAAATGATATATTTATAAAGCTAATGCGCCCCTGTCCTTTCTTAGTATTTCGTTAAGCGTTCTTGTATAAATATCTACTGTTATATTCCCTTAAAATCTATTTTAGTTATTTGGATTTACTTGTATTTGTGAAGTACAGGGTCTGTTTGGAACTAAAAACTGTTTTATATTATGCATATATGGTATGGTTAATATTACGTTCATGGACAGATCATAATAATCTCCTGGTCAATTTAGCACGCAGCATAGATTATATGGTGTAGATGATATCCACAACTATATACCCGTTGCTTTTGAACTATTTTGCCCATTCTTGGTACAAAGTTGTGTCCTCTGAAACTTGATTCTTGTTCGAAATGGTTTCATCTCATGTTGTATTACTGATGAAAGAGTTGGCCTAAACTACAAAACTGCGTGTTCACCCAATTTGTATTGAATGGTCAATCCTCATTAGAGATTGGGGTGCAATTGTTGTCGTACTCAAACAGAGGGCCAATGAACTAGCAGGACAAGAGATAAGATTCAAAAATGTTTCCTTTTATGGTCCTCTGTCCTAAGTAGTATTCTATCAACTTTGAATTTATTCTTTTCAATATATTCAGACATCATGCCTTCAGTTCTTTGTTTTTCGCTTCTCTGTCCCAAATATATACACAAACAAACCATGGTGTTATGTCTTGGGAAGAATAAATGCAGCAATTATGCCTGATCCAACTTTTAAGCTTCTTAGTTGTCAGATTGTTGAGTTTAAACAGCTAAATATATATACCTATACTTAAGGATCGTCTGATAGAGTTTGTAAGAGTAGTGTTGAATAGGGTGTATTAGCAATGCTGAGATTATTTCTTATGCACTGTTTGGTTTGGTGTATTAAAAATAATATCCATTGCATAATTTCTAATAGAAACTATTTTTTTTACAAAAATACCCTCCACAAATACGGTGGGAAGAGTGTGGAAAAGATTTTGAGAGGCAATTGTGTCTTTAACCATGCTAACGCATGCATTAAAAACTCTTACATTGCTAACACCATGGTTTGCCATGTATTAGTTAAACATAGAATAATACCAAATAGAGTGCATTTGCTATACATAGATTGAAAAAGTGTACCAAATAAGGTATTAGTAATACACAAAGCTAATGAATGCATTATTTTTTCTAATGCATCCTACCAAACAACCCCTTAATGCAATGGTGTTAGTTTCCTACAATAGTTAAACACAGTTATTCATTGTTATGTGTGTCTGTAAAAGGATTCAAGCGTCAAGCATTAGTCTTCAGGCACTTCTTCAATTTTTTGTAATGTTGCTCTCATTTCACATTAGAAGTGAAGCCTTGGAGCAATGGTAGAGTTGTCTCCGTGTAACCCATAGGTCAGGGGTTCGAGCAATGGAATCAACTACCGATGCTTGCGTCAGGGTAAACTGCCTACATCACACTCCGATGGCGGTGGCCATTCCTCGGACCCCATGTGAACTGTGACGCGGGATGCGTCGTGCATTGGGCTGCCTGTTTTTTCTCTCATTTCACATTATTGTGCAGAAATTGCCTTAAAACCATCCTTCTGTATGGTGATTGATTCTCTTTTCATTGGTTGCTAATATGTCCTGAAAATTGTTGAAACAGTTTATTGGTGCCTCCATGGAACCAGCATTGATGTTAGTTACAGAGCTAATGAGAGGTGGCACACTTCAGAAGTACTTATGGAGCACCCGACCACATTGTCCAGATTTGAAACTTTCTCTAAGTTTTGCATTGGGAATTTCTCGAGCAATGGAGTATTTGCATGCAATTGGCATTATTCACCGCGACTTGAAGCCAAGTATGATGCTCTGCTTATATCGTAATTTGCTATTGCACTTTGAAGTTTTAAGTTTTAGGTGGCTATCACACTCTGATCAGGATTACTACTTGCTTGAGTTGCATGACTTTAATATGATCTTTTAATGATTTAGTTTGAACTTAGAAAACAACTCAATTTCAAACCCAGACTTGTTGGAATTGTCTATATTGAATCCTTATATCCATTTTGCTCCATTCGGGCCGTTTTCATTCAGCTACTTGAGAACTTGTTTTTTCAGGATGAATTAGGGATTCTTCAAAACTAGGAATTCTCTAAATCTCGCAGCCATCTGGATGCTATTATATACTCTCTGATAAAACATAAAAGAATAATGTCAAATACTGGACTTCATTCCAATAGTTCCTATAATGACTAACCTTAACTCCAACTGGTTGGTATAACCTTTACTGATATTTTACTTCTATTATTTTCTATCTTTCTCTAAGTTCAAATGGATTTCAAGAAATTCTAGGGGATTTGATACATCTTTCCTCCATATGATTGTTGGTCTACCTCATCCTCTTTTGAGAGCTTCAATCATCACGATGTCATGTTATGGTTCGGTATATTTTTATGTCTATATAGGATATGTCCAAACCATCTCAAGCTACATATTCGTATTTTTTCCTCTATATATGCTACTTGCACTTTTTTGTTAAATATGATAGATTGAATCTTGTACGATTGTACATCCTTCTTAAATATCTATACTTCTATGGTACTCATTTTGTCTAGGGGCCTAATATTCACTTTCATACAACATTTTGTCTTATAAATGTTAATGAGCTTGCTCTGTTTTTGGTAGGTCATATCGTAAACTCTCATGTAGCACTCATCCATATCATCCATGAACTACTTGAATTATAGAGAGAGATTTAGCAGGTATTTTAGCATAAACAATATCAGTGAATTCAACCCATAAGTTCTGATATCCAGAAAATTAATCTTGAATAGAGAGACCTCCTTGAGAGTAACTAGCAATTTCATGCTCCAGCTGAAAGCGTCTTGCGATATTGTCTTGGTTATAAATTTTTTGTAAATAATCCCACATAGCCTTTGCAGTCTTGTATGGCCTGAGATTAAGAACAATAAGAGGGTCAATTGACCCTAAAATCCATGTTATCACCCGAGCATCTTTGACCTTCCACTGATCTAACTTTATAGAATGAGTAGGAGCAGGATTACTACCATCTATATGGCTCCATAATTCTTTTCCAGTAACAAATAATTGAAACTGAAATTCTAAGATGAATAATTTTTTCCAGTGAAACGAACACTGATAGATTCAAACTGATGTGAACTCATATTTTTTAATAGAGAAAATAAAAAAACACAATGATACGACAAAATAACTAGAATAACTAAGACCAAGAGCCCTACATATTTAGGACTAATTGTTGATGAATAATCAAGAAAACAAAAACTTTCAAAAAGAAATTGAAAGTAACCACAAATCAAGAACTCTAAGAATCAAATAAGAGAAGACTCTGATACAATGTAGGAAACAGAGAAGACACAAGAGAAACTAAGAACGATAGTCTTAATTTGTTGATTCAATACATCAGATTATATTGGTATTTATACACAAGAGAAATAAGAGATAAAATGAAACAAATTATTCTACATTTAATGTAAATCCTACCAAATATTCTATGTAATATTCTATAGTTAATGCTACACAATCTTCTACGATAAATATAAAATATCTCTAAATATATTTTCATGTATCTATGATATCTCTATTCATAATTTATCATATCTAGAATATCTTGTGTATCGTGCTAACAATAGGTGTTCCTTTCTTCTCCCGTATACACCAAAGAACTTCTCTTGGCACTTTATCATATGTTTCTCTAGGTCAATTTAATATCATGTGGAGATCTTCCTTCCACTCCAATAAATCACCATAAGTTTTTTAACGAAAATATAGATTTGTTGTAGATCTATCTGACATAAATCCAATTGGTTTTCGGTCTTTGTTGTCATGGACCTAATTTTACGCGGTATTATTATTTCCCAAGATTTCATTGTATGTACCATAATTTTAATACTATGATAGTTTGACAGCTTTTATTGTGAAGGTAGATTAACAATTAAACGAAAGTCATTCTCTAATCATGACATAAAGAAAAATCCAATGCAAATGCATTATGAAAATATTAGAGCTCCCATTAGTTGGCCAGTTGGCTTTCTCACAGTTCAAGTATCTGTATGTATCTGTTTGTCTGCTTCTCTGTCAAACTTTTGGCAGGCAAGCTCTTTCTTCCACGGTACAGGAACTGGCTGCTTCGTTGATATCCTTTAATCAAATTCTTCAACTTGATTCTGTTTTAGCACACCTAGCTAAAATGATGAAAAATAATAGAGAAGAGCTTATCTGTAAAGAAGAGTGGATGGGAGTGAATAAAGTCTAATTTCTGAAAAGGAAGATCAGACCATTAAGATGGTTGAAGCTGGAATTTCATTGTTTGATTCTATTATTCATTGCCATTTGCCATATTTGTAGGTAACTTACTCCTCACAGAAGACAAGACAATAATTAAACTAGCTGACTTTGGGTTAGCTAGGGAGGAGACGGACTCTGAAATGACAACAGAAGCTGGTACATACCGCTGGATGGCTCCGGAGGTATTACATTGGGCAAAAAAGTTTACACCCTGCTTAATAATAGTATATGCCTTACCCTTTGCCAATGTCAGATGTTCAGCATGGACCCAATTAAAGTTGGAGTGAAGAAATACTACAATCATAAAGTGGATGTCTACAGTTTCTCGATGATCCTGTGGGAGCTGCTAACCAACAGCACTCCATTTAAGGGAAGAAGCAACATTATGGTGGCATATGCCACAGCTACGGTATTTGTTTCTACCTTTTTGTCTCTATTGTGACTTAACTGGAGACGATAAAAGTCTCACATCGAGCAACATTTCAGTGATTGGTAAAATGTTATGATGTGTTTTATATATTATTCCTTTCCTCTATAAATTCCAGAAAATGCGTCCCAGCATGGATAACATTCCCAGGGAAATAGAACCCCTTCTTAGCTCTTGCTGGGCAGAGGATCCAGCAGACCGACCAGAATTTGAGCAAATATCAGATTTCCTTGCAAACATTCTTCGCAATCTGTGTGCCTCGCCAACTTCTTCTCCAAATCTGTTTGAGACGGAGAATCCCACTGGCAAAGAGTTGGTCAATTCTCCTGCTCTGAATTGTTTGATGGACCAGCATGCTGAAAATAGCAAGAAAAAAAACAGGAGTTCATGTTGTTGCTTCATGAGTGCCTATGATGATTCTCTCTGATTTTCTTTCTTAGGTAATTGTAGGTGTAAATAATTGAAGGATTTCCCGTCTTTTTCGCCAGTTTTTTCTTGATATGTATAATATATATAGAACGGCCTTCAAAGTCTCTATGGTTCTCCTAATACACCATCATTGTACAGAAAGCAAAACAACAGAAAACAATAGAATCAAATCACCAATCCACTATCTTTTGATACACATTTCCTTTGCATTTCTGCAATTCTGCAAGTAACCTTTTTGTAAAGCAATGTTAGGAAATTCTTATGGTTTTGGCTGTTTAAATGCATTTGTACGGAAGGCAAGTAAAATAGAAGAGGAGGATAATGTATGGTATATATTGAATATTATATCAATATTTTTGATACTGTTGTTTTGATATTATGGTATTTGTTTATATTTTTAAAAATATTTTGGTATTTGATACAATATTCGATATTTACCAAAAAAACGAAAATACTAAATGCTATGCCGAAATATATAGTTCCATATATAATTCA
>JACEIK010000799.1:54475-91882 GCA_018107945.1 Datura stramonium
ATTGAATATTAAAGGACATTTTGATACAATAAGCTTTGATTATGTGTGGGGTTCAGACTACAAAGATGCAAAGATATTTTTCTAAAAAATTATATTCACCGTTTGAAAATAATAAGTATTTTTGGAAGATTGAGCTTTCAGATGGTGATTTTCTTCATCTTTCTTCTTCTCCTATACAGTTCTACTTCCTCTCTCTTTCCGACTGCCTTTGTATTTTCTATGAGACACACTTCGTAGGTTGGATCTATGGTGATGTTAGATTCTGCTTTGGGATGATTTTAGTGCTGCCTGGATTTTGCTGTTCCTTTGCTGTCTGCTTAGTTTCTGAATTTGTAAAGTCTTATAGTTTTGCTCTCTCACAGCTGAAATTATGGGCTCGGAGTTGGAAATAGTTGAGCAGAGGCTAAACACTTTTGTTGGTCAGATCCAGACAGAGTTTGGCATTCTTGATCGGCTCGTTTACAAAAACAAGAACCAACATAGAAGATGCTCCTATTTTCAGTACCTCTTAAAGGTTGTGTTTTTACCAATATTTGATCATATATGCATGTGGGATTAATGGGGTTTGCTTTGTTTTTTAAAACAAAGAACTAGCATAAAAGATGCTCCTATTTATGGTACTTCTCAGAGTTTGTTACCTAAGTTTATTCAGATAGATACATAGGGGGATTGATGGGGTTTGTTTCTAGTCCAAAGGGCAATGCTTAGTTTATATGTTTGTTTTAATAATGTTAGGTGAGAAGAGATCTGAGGCTTCTCCAAGCAGCTAACTTGGAGGAGGTTTTGAGTGCCTCCTTTCAAGTTCTTTATGGAAAAAGACCCAAGCAAAAAGTGCAGCTCTTGGAAAGGTACTTTTGACCCCTTTAAAGTACCTATATTTTGTTTTAAGATTTTGATTATTATAGTTTTTCTAGTGATCATCTGCGAAGTTCTAGAATTTGATTACATTATACCACATTTTCATATCTATCAATGAGTAAATTTTGATTATCATAGTTTTCCTAGTGATGATATGCTGATTTTTGGAATTTGATTACATCATAAATCTATACCACTTTTTCATTGAGTTAATTTTGATTGCAGAGTGAGGGCTTATCATACTCTTGCATTTTTCTTCTCCTATATGTTTACCACTTTTGTCAGTGAAAAATTGATCTGACATACAGGGAAGCAAGAAACTGAAATTGTTTTCCCTACTTAATATGATTGTAATCAATAATAATCCATCTCTTTGTATTGCTTGCAAGTGCAATTGTTTGCAGATTATGTTGGTAGAGTGTCGCTTGTTCTCCACCATTTGTTTAATTATATAGTCTACCATCATCCCGTTGTTAAAAATTGGCTGTTTATGTGAGCTATCCATCCATCCATCTTTTCATTAACCGACAGATTGGAGGGTAATATTCTAACAAGGATGGAGACTAATTTTAGTGATCCCACTGTCATGGAAATAAATTGTCACTACTTATGTCCTGCCCTTCTATTTAACTATACATACAAACTCTCTCTTCCCCTGTTCGAAACTTCTGATGATTTTATACATATTGAACTTTCATCCTCATTTTCGTTGGCCTTAGCCTAAAGAGGAGAAGATCTAATGGTGGCAAATTTAACTTTTTGGAGCGACTTATAGGGGTTGCACACCTGTTGTCGCAGGTATCATTGTTTCTTTCATTCTTACTTCTTGTTCTCTATCTAAAACCATTCATTTGCGTATGTAGAGTAACTCATGGTATTGGATTACCAGTCTCTACCTATCATGTTAGCGAAGATCGCTTGCTAGCATTTACTGGCATTAACAACCTCAGCCCCTCCCCCGTCCTTGATGATTACCTGAAGTTGTTCTATTATGCTCTAGTTTTCACGTATAGAAAGGACAGCTCGGTGCACAAAGCATCCGCGTTCATGCAGAATCTAGGAAAGTGTCGCACCCTAAGAGTAATGGAGGCAGTCTATCCTGACACAAGCATTTGTGGCTAATTCAACGACTTGAGCCTATGATCTAAAGGTCTCACACGTATACCAATAGAAAATGTAGAGGTATTCTATTTAGAGGACCTAAAGTATTGAATATAGGATTGAGTCGAGTCTAAATGGAACTATGTGAATACTGAGGATTCATATGGTTGACCCTAGGGATGCTCAGATGGTAAGCACCCTCCACCTCCAACCTTGAGGTTGTGGGTTTGAGTCACCAAGGGAGAAAAAGATGTGGGAGCTCCTAGGGATGGGTAAATAAAAAAAACAATAATAAAAAAGAAAAAGGGTCCACCCTAATTCACCCAGGATTTTTGCATAGTAATTATTGTTTCATACAACTACAGGAATGATGATTTCTCTCTCTCTCTCTCTCTATATATATATATATATCTAATCAAATGTCTTAACATACGGGGCCCATGTTTTAATAAGAACATATTATGACAAGGAAAACTTAAGTTTATCATTTATGAAGTAGTAATTCCTAATTCACTTATTCGTTTCTTGCAGATGGTTGAGCCAATGTTAAGAGCCGCTGTGTATCCTTTTCGCTTCTCTTTTGCATACTAATACTTCTTTTGATATGTTGATCACGGGACAAGATTTACTTATGGAAATTGATGGGATGATTTCTTTTAGACTTGTTACATCTTTAAGTAATAGGAAGAGCTTGAGTTGTTCATTTTCTTTCATAGCCCTTGGGGTGTGTGTGGTGATTGGAGTAAAACAATGGTTTGTCTTAAAACACCGTGAGTGTTTACTTATCTACATATAGCAAACCCTTTCTGTTCTTCAAATATCTATAATTTCTTCTCTCAATCAATGTGCCCGGTTTATGCAAATTCCAGTGTTGATTGTTAGCCATGTGCAATTGTTTTTTTTATCCTTAACAGTAGACAGGGAGATATCCACACTTCTTGCACGATCATTTTTTATGGGATTTTCGCTTACAGTATTGGCTTTGCTCGCCCGAATAAGAGTTCTAATTCAGCAAGTAAGTATTCTCAGGATAATTTTATCATTTTCTGAAGTGTGAAGTGGTGTGTGCACTCATGCACAATGATGTCATTTTAATCATTTGAAAAGCTCGTTTCTCTTATTCGTACTTATAATAGTAAAGGTCCTCAACATGGATTGTGTTCTTTTCAAATTTCAGTTTGTTGAAGTTCTAGTTTCCAGTAGAATACACTGGTGTCACGGTAATATCTGGAGCTTATTTAATTGGAGTAACTGATCTATTCAAGAGCAAAGGGAAATGAGAGTCATGAATAACTTGAGAATTTAGCTCTTTTAGGAGCATGCAATATTTAAGATACTGAAAATCTTATGTGGAGCAAATTTGCTATGTCCATTGATTGAACAGGAACTTCTAATCAAATCTGCTTTATTCATTGCAGATGCTTCTTGATGTTGTTTGTGTATTCAACAGTGTCTCCTCTTTATCTCAGAAGGAACAAGCCATAAAATTGACTCAAGATGGATTTGAGGTTGTCCCTTTGCAACTGACCTCTCTCTTTTTTCTGGCGCAAGGCGAATAATTCTTTTCCTTCCACTATTCTCTTTGTTTAACTTGCTTTTCTCAATTGGTTTAATTAGTTCTGTTAAGGTCAAGAAAAGGTTAAGGAGTCATACTACTCACAGGTACAATGTTGAGATAAGGAAAATGATATATTTCTTTGGATCTCTGTTCAATGAGAAAATATTGTGAGTTACTTTGAGTGCTAAAAGGTCCAACTTCCAAGCTGCAGATATCTGCTGGTTTTTCTGATTAGGAGCCATGTTTATTATTATATGGATTACTTTTTACAGTGGATGATATATGGCAAAACTTTATCTTCAAATTTTCTGGAGGTCTCAGAGATTCTAGTGTCTATCTCAATATTCTTCACAGATTTCAAAGCTACTGTAATTTCTTGATCAATAAGTTAAAAGGGTTTCCAATTATGGTCTGCATGTATTAAACTGCACACAGCATGATACTTTACCAGGAAACTGTGTTTTTCCCCTTATAACTGTGGTGTCCCTACCAGCTTGAGCGCACCTTTGCCTAACTGCTTAGAATCACTCCAGGTGTTACTGGCACCCCCATACAACCAACTACCCTGTACATGTGTGTGTATGCATGCTTGTGCGTGCTTCGTGTGTGTCGGCAATCAGTAAGATGTTTTTCAGAGTAAATAGCGGATCAAGATATTAGATGACTGTCTTTGTGCTGATTGCGATAAAATATACATGTTGATCCCATCACCATGTGAAATTTGATAGTCATTAATAACAACTCTTAGATGAAATCAAGAAAGTAAATGTTCAGTGTTTTGTGCATTGCAGGTTTTTAGAGAATACTTTCCGCAAAAGCAGCAGGTGGTATTCCTAGAATGTATTTGGGAATCTGATAAGTATGTGTTAGTGGAGAGACCATATGAGAAAGATGTTGGCTGCCAGGAAAAGGAGAGTGGAGAAGATGTTTCTGTAGAAGCATCTAAGATTCAATATGAAAGCATTGAGATTTTCTTAGGAGGTAACCACGAGCTAAGATTTTTTTTCACCATCTTATTTTCTTTATTGAAGTCATATTCAACAATTTGAGCCAGGAAGATGTGTCTGTTGCATGTCTTTCTAGTACATTCACATATCTAGTGCTTCTTACTCCCTGCGATCAAGTTCTTCGTTTGTTGCTGATTTTCAGTGTTATTTGTCTATAATTTTGTGCCTAACTTTTTCTGGGGTCCTATGTAGATGATGAACCTGGAAAGACAGCCTCTAAAGATTCAGCTGAGGATGGTCAAACTGTATCGGACAAAGATAAAGCAAAATCCTTGGATGATCCTATCACCGAGAGTAATGATGAATCTCGAGCTCATGTTGGTTCAGCTATTGCAGGACCTTCTGGCAACAATTTTGATTCTCCTGAAACTGGAGCACTTCCAAGTTCATCACCCAACAAGAATCCCGCAAAAGCCAAACCTGGATCAAGGAATAATGTTGCATTTGTTTCAGTGAAAAGACCCAAAGTGACAACAAACAATGAGTTGGGGTTTGGCATTCATGGAACAGAAACGGGTGATACTCCTGGTGTAGATAAAGAAGATCCATTTTTCAGCTTACTTATTAGTGGAAATATGAAGAGCAGTCTATTCTGAACTTAACCTAAGTAGTTTTTTTCCCTCGTTTTTTCTTTCTCTTAACTAGATCACGCGGGCATCTTCGCGTGCATTTTTGTGATAAAGATTCCTGCATTTGGATAATTTATCCAAATTGGTATTTAATTTTAAGAGTTGGTGCTCAATCATGTCCTTTCTCTAAGAGACTAAATTTTCTCTAGTACAACTCTTAAAAGATTAGCTATGTAAATTAGTTCCTACCATCAATACTTTTCCAGTCTTAGGATGGTAAGAAATTTGGTGCATCTGTGGAAGCTGAAAATGAAATGGAATTTGCAACTCTAAGACAGTGTTTGGAGTTTATGTTAGAATAATCCCATTGTCCTGATTCCGTGAAGAACTCAACTATGAACAGTGTTTTCTATTTCCAGAGAGCATATTTGTCTGTAAGATACTAATTTAATGAACACTAATCATATACCAAGTAAAATATACAGAACAAAGAACCTTTCTCAAAAAAATGTTAATGATTCCAACATGCTAATTGAATTTTGATAAAGTAAAACACTTGGATCAAACTGAGGTGAACTCTAAGCTACATCCAAGATGCGGCTGTAGCCTTCTCATTCTTGTCTTTGTTCTACAAACAAATCAAAATGCCAAAATTCTAACTGATGCCTTTGATTTATGGGGTGCTATATTGTACGACTCTCCTCCAGCTGCTGGTCCTGTTTCAAACTTAAAGATTGGAACCAGCTGGTCACAAGTTCCAGTGTCCCATGTCTCTGAAAATTGCAGCATGTTATGAATTTTCAATTACTCAGTTATGTAAGAAACAACTACAGTGATGTCGTCCAGCTTCCCGCCATGGTACTCAAATCCAGCCTCGCGAGCTCCATCAGAGAAAGGCGAAGACTTAGTATGATCCATTGCTCTTTGCTGTGCCAGTTCTGCTATCTTCTGAGCAGTCATCTGAGGCCCTAAGCCAGCTTCCATGGCCTGAATTACAACCCCGCTGATATCTTCATCATACAAATTATCAAAGAGCCCATCTGTACCAACAATTAGGACATCTCCAGGTGCAACAATGATTTTAAACACCATGGCAGAGCTAGGTGAATCACCAGCGTTATTGCAATCTAGTTGATATGGAAAATTAAAACCATGCTGTTGCGCAGGGGATTTAAATGCAGCACATCCATCTTTAACCAACATAAACCCGCTATCTCCTAAATTAACTGCATAAAGAACCCCATCAGTGAGTGAAACAATACAAGCAGTAGAGGAGCCTTTTGCTTTTGTTCTCACGTAAGCTTTCTCCAGTGCCCTGATTAGGTCAATGGAACCTTTTGGTTCCTCTTGAATTGCAGCTAAAGAGTGAGACATTAATTCACGGGCATACAGTCCAGCATCAATACCAAGATCAGCCCATCCACCAACACCATCCGCTACACCAGTTGCTTGTGTAAGGGTACAAATAAAATGAGCATCCTCTCCGCCAGTTTTTGCTTTAGCAGGATGAGGTAGGTAAAAAGATCCTGAGTTTAGCTTCAAGGGAATCTTTGCTTCAGAAGAATCAACAACATCTACAACTTGTTCTGTGCCCTTAGAATTATCAGAAGACACATTAGAAGCAGAGGCAGTTCCAGAAGAGAAACATTCTTGGGATAAATTGCGAAAGGTTTCCAATCCAATTCCTTTGTATTGATTGAGGTCACCCCTCCTCTTTGCAACATTAGTTGTGAAATATTGGTAAAGCATGAAGTTATTGGGCTGTCCTTTGCTTCCCAAACTGATGTTAGCTTTACGAACATTCTGAAAGCCTCTTTTGTTGTAAGAAACAGCACAATTCTTTACAGACGAACTATACTGCAGGCGCCTAACAGTGATATTGCCAACAAAATGGCCAATGAGTTCTTGAACCACAAACAGCCATTATGCTTTTATGAGTGTCAATTTCAAAAAAGTAGCTCGGGAAGCAGCAACGCCTTTAAGTAGCAGAGTTCTGCAAAACAATTGAAGAAGAAACAACATGAAATTCTACTTCATCAAAAAAAAAGGAAACAACATGAAGTTCTGTCAGTAGATTACATTTTATTCCTTTTAATGGACATACTAGATAAAACAATACTACGATAAGTCCAATAAGAAGCACGACACAAGCTTCTATATCTCCCCTTCGACGAGTTCATATTGAAGAGATTGTGTTAACATATGCAGGCTAGAAAGTACAAGTTGTAAAGCCCCACCCAAGTAAAACCTATTAACTTGGGAAGCAAACACTTCAGACGAGTACAGACGAATATCAATAAAATTGACCCAGTCAAATCAAGAACTATAAGCACAGATTTCTAATGAATACACAACTCCGGGGAGCTTATTAGCCCAAAGTCGAACTATTCCGACAATAAGCTCAAAGGGAACACCAACTAATACAGCCATAATGAGTAGAAAGGCTAAATGCAAATTGCTTTTCTTGTCGATCTCCATGTGGAAATCTTAAGCAAAATAAAAGAAATATTTACACCTTGTTTTGTCTACAGCATAAACAAACAGCTTTGAGCTTTTGCTATCTGGGAAATAGCTAAAAATGATTTTGCTCTGGTAGAAATCGGTAACCATGCACCCTATAGTATAGTTGATCCAGACATATTAGCCAATAGCATAATATCAACATGCCTCAATCTAAGCTTCTTGACGGCATAAGTAATGGGTTTTAAAATGTCGCCCCTTATTCTTTTTCTTTTCCAATGAGTAGCGGTGTTGAAATCGAACTGCGCGGCATTTACTTAATTTTATGGGAATGCATATTCTTTTCGTCCAAATATAGGTATCGGTGTTTGTCAACCAATGCTTCAGGAGATAAAAAAATTACAAATTATTCCTTTTACTCTGCTAGGATTCGGACATCCAACCTCATGCTTCAGACCACTTCATTGCCCACTGGCCTATATCCTCGGTCAAAAATGTCGCCCTTATTCTTGTTAAGTCAGCACAGTAATTAGCAGATGGAGCATATTAGTAAAATCATTGAACCGACACCAACCTATCTACCTCCAAGGTAGGGGTAAAGTCTGAGTACACTAACTCCCGAACCACACAAAGGGTTACACTGGGTATGTTATTGCTGTACTTGCATTAGACAAAAGAAATGCTAAAAGGAATTCAAGAAAAGACCTTCTGGGTAATAACAATAACAATATGAGTGACGGTGAGGTAGGATTTTCTTCTTTCCTTATCAGCAATGTCTTCCTCGTTCCAAGAACAGATACTAAAACAGAATTATTACAAGTAAACAAACAGATCAAAAAGGGCATCATCAAACTTCACCTGATAACTATTTAGCTTATCGCTTAATGAAATTCTTTCTGGCGGCAAAGGTTTTGCTGACTGAAAGCTATCTTTATCCTCTTCTATCAAACCCACTTCCAGATACCTCAATTTTCACTGTTTGAATGCAAAAGCTGCAATCTTTTTCACTCTTTCTCCCTTGGGTGCAAGTTGGAAGCTTTAATACAAGGGTTCACTATAGATTTTCTAAACTAATAAAAATAGGATTCTTTTTAATGTCGAAAGGCATTAATGATGTTTTAATTTTATCTTTATTTAAAATAAAAATTATTGTAATTTGTATTTATAATTAAAAAAAAATATTAAAGAATTATATCTTTAAGTATATTTATTAAAAATAAATGAATAAAATTATATTTTTACATAGAATAAGAAATTTTCTTGCTCAAACTGTTATTTTGATGATAATAATAAACTCAGAGATTAATGAGTTGACTAACAATAAATGACAAAAAATTATTGCATTGCGTCCCCCAGTATTTTGTCTTGAATATATATAATAATAAAGCATGCTCAACAACAAACAATCAGAGTGGCGCAGCAGAGGCTGTGATGGGCCTTATGGTCCCAGGATCGAAACCTGGCTCTGATATATGCAAAATTCAGTGACTTCAATACTTTTTTTTTTTGGTAATTTTAATTTTAAATTTTCTCCAGAGTACATGAAATATTCCTTCTTTTCTTTTGGAAGAACTGGTGGCCAGGCTCTTAGTGTGCAAAATATTTTAGCTGTCAACAGGGTTTTGCCCGGAGAGCAGCACTTCAAGAGATGAGACGGCTACACAAATAGTATCATTGAACTTGGTAACACATTACTACTTTTCTTCTTTAGCTCTTTTGGGCAAAAAGTCAATATCCAGTGGTTGGTTTCTTCTGTGATAGTTTAAAAAGAACTTTGTGTGACAATGCCATTCTGCTTAACAATAAGTGCTTATTGCTGAATGGTTGAAGATTTTGGCAGCGAGTTGAGACTCTTCATTCTTTGGGCGTTGTTTAACATGATGATAAATGGCTACATCAGCTGTTTCTACCCTTTGTGAATAAAGTCATATATATAACAGACGATCACATTCCCGTTTCTCTGTGAAGGAACCTTTGCCAATCTGAGCCACTGTTCGAAACTCAAAGAGGCAACTAAGAACTCAACGCTGTGGTTGAAGCGTTTGCTGTTTGCTGAAAAACAATGCAGAAAAATTCAACATGAAAGACAAATAAACCACGGTTGATGTTGTGACAAATCTTACAGAAACCGAGAACTCAGTGGCTGAGAAGAGGAGAGGATGAAGGGCAAATAAGATAATGGGTATGGCAACCCCTTTGCCAGCTTTACCAGTGTGCCTTCTCTAGCGGTTCTTGGATCAGTTAGCCATCAAAACAAAAGAAGAAAGGGAGCAGTAATCTCATAACCAGTATGCGTCTCTGTGGTAGAGATTTACAGAATGTGATTTCCAGAACATTCTGGGATTCACTTACAAGGCTGATACTCGAGTCCACATGCCTAGACAGGACTCGCAGAAAGCTTTGAGAAGCCTAGTTTCTTCAGGCGATTCTTCATAGGGCTTGCCCATGTTTTTTCCGCAGTACCACATTTTATGTCCCTTGATTTCACCAATGTCGGTCCCTTTCTGTCAGGTTTCTGCCTAATAGGGAGTTCCATCTACTGAAATGTTTTCTGATTCTAATATCGGAATTTGAGGAGTTTTACAGTTGTAGTGCTTCGCCTTCCTGACTATCTCAGGGCCATTTTTATTATCTTCAGAAGCCCAGCTGCTGCTAGCTTGATCAATTGATGTTCTTGGCTTTGTTCTTTTAGGACTAGTCGCATCACCAGCAGCGAATGAACAAACAGTAGGAGACCTATACCTACGTGATACAGGTGTTGGAGAAGCAGATGTTTTTGAATCTAATTCTCTTGACATGGGAGTCACTTTATGTCGTGCCGGTTGTTCCCACAACTTGAACCTCCACCACCCCTCATGGACTCTAATGTCTGAACCATAATTCCTTCTAAATATTCTGAGTTTGCTCTACCAGATATTTAGATAGACCCTGTGAAATAACAACCATGCGTAAGTCCGACCATGATGGAATAAGTTCATACAAAGTCTACCTCTTCAAGCAATGACCGGTTGATATGACTTTCTATATCTAAGATTCAAAAGTAGAGTCAATTAAGGAACATCACAGCAAAAGGGCTAAGAGCACAATGAGAAAGTTTTCTCCAGACAAATGTCAATATCCTAAATTTACCAAGAACAAACACATAAACACAAAAAGATTTATAATCATGACGAGGAACCTAGAACTAAAGTCATCCCAAGAAAAAGCAACAATAACAACTATGACTAGGTCGCAAACAAGTTGAGGTTGGCTAGAAGCTCCACTTCTTCATTTTAACTCATTTTGTATCATCATCATAATGGATAGTAAAAAAATGCTGCATAAAGTACACAAATCCATAAATAAGAAAATAAAGCTCACTATTGCCATATTCCAGCAAATATCCTGCGGGTTATAAAATTTCAAAAGCCAAGGGAGTCGTGTGGATTGTTTGTTAAGGGGTATAAAACTAGGAGAAACCTCCACATGGTTTAACCAATTCTACTGATGCTTATGTTGGAAATGGAATTATCTTATAAGCACAGCTTCAACGGCGATAGCAACTAACAAACTGCGGGGTTTCAACTGAACCAGTACTTTTAATATGGGCTTAGGGTTAGATATACATGTAAAAATCACAAAAATTTCAAGAAATATTATTTCTAAACCCATAATTTTAAGTGTAATGAGTACAACGAGTAAAATCATAAAGATTGAACCCATAAAATCTTGATTCAATGCTGTCTGACGTTGATATGTCCAAAAGATGGAACATCAAACATGTTACCTAATCAAACCCAAAATCACAAAGGGGAAACAGAATTATCATGCTAAATAGAAGTCTAATTGTCTAAGTGCATTTTTTCTCCTGACCAACCATCGCATAACAAATTCTTGGAAATGCAAGCGTTGAAGAATTAGGAGGGCTTTTATCTAACAGAAAGACCATAATACTCAAGTATTCAATCTGTGCATCAAATTGACAAGGGAAGTAGACCCATAAATCCCCATAAAGTAGAACACAAGAGGAAGCTGAAAGTGTGAAAGCACCAAAAAAGATTGAAACTTTGGGAAGTCAACTGAGTAGAGACATCACTTAGTAAGATTGAGGAATTCTAGGATCAATGGCGGAGCCACATGTATTGATGCCCCTTCATAAATTACACTGTGTAGCTAGGTAATAAATTTTTTTTCATTTATGTATATATACTATATATTGACTCCTCTTAGCTTCTTAGTTCTTAGTGGGTTTACTCCTTATACTGACACCTCTTGATGAAAATTCACAGTATGCCACTGTCTGGGATGGAATATCAAACATGTTACCTAATCAAACCCAACATCACAAGAGGAAAACAGAGAACTATCATGCTAAATTGAAGCCTCATTGTCTAAGCTACATTCTTTCTCCTAACCAACCATTGCTTCACAAATTCTTGGAAATCCAAAGAAACATTGAAATTAGGAAACCCATCCTAAAAGAAAGAGAGCCCTCCAAGTTTTCAATCTATGCATCAACTTGACAAGTGTAATAAGACCCATAAATCTCATATTGCTAATACTCAAGAAACACAAAGGGAAGCTTAAAAAAATGTGAAAGCACCACAAAAGATTGATACTTTGGGAAGTCAACATTAGAGGCAAAGACCTCTGGTCAAGAATGGAATTCTAGGATGGAACATCAAACATTTTACCTAATCAAACCCAACATCACAAAGAGAAAAAAGAGAACTATCATGCTAAATAGAAGCCTAATTGTCTAAGCTGTTCTTTCTCTGACCAACCATTTCATGAAAATGCAAAAGGTTGATAGAACTATTTTATCCTCTAAACAGCAAGAGTCCTCCAAGTTTTCAATCTATCCATCAACTTGACAAGTGTAATAAGTCCCATAAATCCCATATTGCTAGTACTCAAGAAACACAAGGGGAACCTTAAAAAATGTGAAAGCACCGCAAAGATTGAAACTTTGGCAAGTCAATGAAACAAACAGATCTAGGACAGTACTCTGGATTGAAACGCAACGAGATAACAAGGAATCTATAAAACAAAACTAGTACAATATTAAAGATTTCGATTCCAAGTTTAAAAAATAAGCTAATGATACAGATAAAAATCTTTATACAGACAGGTTACCCCAAATTACTATGAGCAAATCTCCACCGTTCAACGGCCAGAATTGACAGCAAAAATTTCAATGCCCTTTGTGTCACTCTGCGGCAAAGCATATTGTGTTAGATGATGAATAAATCAATTTCTTATAATTTGTGACTTTTATTGTTGGGGCCCACACCTTCCTCCCCTTTGTCTTTTTTTGCCTCCAAATGTGGGGGAGAAATCTTGTTTTAATTTTATCCTAAATTTTTTATTTTACGAAAATGTCCATATTCAAATTATATTTTATGTTTTTCTACAAAATTACATTCAAACAATCAAATATTATTTCTAAAAATTATAACAAAAAATAACTTCATCTTTAACGCTAATTCAAAAATTTTAAATAAAGTGAAGATATTTGTTTTAATATGGGGTTGCATGTTTCTTAAATAATTATCAATTAAAAAAATAAAATATTTTATTTGTAATATTAAAACTTTCTATGGCTAACTTAAAAATAATAATTGATATAAACATTTTATTATAATATCTATATTAGTGATATTTAGTCTTAAGTGAAGTGAAAAACAATTTGAAGAATAAATAATTAATTATAAGCTTAAAGTCAACCAAATAATAAATGCGATCACATATTTGAGTACATTGATTAGTTTCTCACTACATGTGATTGAAATTAATTAATAGATAGAAATTCGAAATCACCAAAGAAAATGAAACAAATTTCAACTTTTTTAAAAATAAAGTAGATAATTCTCGTGTTCTTTATGAGGCTCTTCAAAACTGTTCATGTCGAATCTTCAGAAAAACATATACTTTTGGGGGTTCTAACTTGCACTCAAATACACTTTTGAAGAGTCCGAACATTATAAATTTAACTTACTAGAGAAGGGAAATGACACAAAGAGGAATAAAATGTTGAAAACAAAGGCCAAGAAAACAAACACCTGCGAGACATTATCAGAATGGTAGGTGCACTTTTACAAAAGATATTGGTATGAAAACCATGGCTACATACATACAACCTACTCAACCAAAAAGAAAAACAAAAAGAAGATATGTTACATTTACACAAATTAAGGTCTCTGAGTATTCTGTACCTGTTGAAAAAATGAGAAGTAACAGCAGCAGGTTACATGACAAAAAAGGGAAGAGAGGAAGGCAGTTATAGTTTTGTTGGTCGCGAGAATCACCCGTTAGCTGATAACACTGGACTGAGTTAGATTAATCTCTATACATTCCAAGGCACAAGACAAATGCAGGGGATGGCAGTTGATGAAGTCCATGTATTTTGTTGCTGAAATCCATCATCTACTTGGCAGCATACCAGTTTTTGGCACATTTAGCATCAACAGATGAGTGAACTCTGAGAATGTTTTTCCATCAAAAGGATTGGACATGCAGTCAACCACTATCGCCATGGCTTCTTTTTCAGACTCTTCCGGTCCTTCCAGAATAACTTCATGTGAACCTGTGCCAGCGAAGACAGTTAAATACATCAGTTGGCTAATTGCAACTTGCAACAACACACAATCAACTGGTACTGCAAAAAGAAAATTAAGACACATACAACAAAATACTTCTAAGCTATGTAAACATAAATTCTAAATGTGGTGTGCCCTTCTTATTGCATGAAAAAATAATCTTTCTCTAGTAAACATTCATTTAAAATTTTTGGCTATAATCTTTTTGTCTGCAGTTAAGCACAAACAAATTGCAAAAGTTTAAAACCTATCACCCGAATTAACAGTAATTAATGTATCTGACCAAACTTAGCATTAGATCAAACTTAAGAGGTGAGACTCAATTGTAGGTGAAAGCTGATAGAGCCTGAATGTTGAGAGATGTACCAACATAGCAAATATGATAGCAGAATACAGTTTTTTCCGTGATAATCAGCTTTCTTTCTTTTCCTTTTCTTTAAATGAGATGAGTCCAGGAAAGGACAATGGAATATATACCTGTAAAAGCAATTTCCATCCAAGCTCCTTTAGTCGTGCATTCTTTGATTTCTCTAACATGGCACACATAGCGACATCTGCAGCACTTCCCTGTCAAAAACTTCAGAAGTCAGCATGGTACACATGGGGACATACATGCACAGACAACATCAAGGAAAAAAGAAGAGGAGAGACAATGGCAACACACACGCACACACACAAAGAATAGGGTGAAAGTGTATTAAGATGGACCTGCACTGGAGTATTGGTAGCAGCTCGTTCTATGTGACCTTTTACGGATCCAGTTGCATTTTTTACTGAAGGGAACCAGCATGCTCGTCCTAGAAGTGTGTGAACACGTCTGAACTCGTGTGCTTCAAATCTGCATTGTTCCTGTCAATCTGACACTTCTTTTCTATCACTATACCAACGTTCAACTGTTTCCTTTGCCTCCTTTACAGATACCTGAGTGTGAAATAGTATTGTTCAGCTCATACAGACCTAAAACTATATCCACAAAAATCAAGGTAATTAAATAGATATTGTAAGTTTAAAAAAAAATATAGTCTCAAAGATGCAGTACCTTCCAATCGCGTGAGAGTCCAATTGTAGTTTTTCCGTATGCAATTGAAAAGTTGAGCATCTTTGCCTTCCTTCTTTCAGAGCCAAAAGCATCCTGAAAAGGAATTTGTATTAGACTATTAAAAAATCTACTAAATCAAACTTCTTACTAAATTTCTTGTTTGTGTAATTTTCCCTCTTGGAAGTATCTGACAAGGTGTAAAATACTGTATTTCAATGATTACTTCCCATTATCTGTCTTCTGCATATTAATCTGAAAAGTTTCACCATCCACAATAAGTGTTTGCAGTTTACCTTGCCCAGAGAACTGGTGGTTTGTCTTCACCTGGTTGAGGATGCCACTCAAGAGGCTGCCCTTTTCAACGGCTTCACGGATGTGAGGATACATATTCATAGCAGTCCTTGAATGGAAGTCTCCACCAGCTCTGAATGCAGCCAACATGCTCTTACAGTTGGCGAGATGTGCCCAAGAATCCTTAGTTCAACTAATTATGAAAATTGTTAATATTTTGCAAGCAACTCAAGAAATACTAACTATTATAACTGGTAAGCAACTAGATACCTGCCCATAGTCAACCACAATCACAAGGAATTCCCTGCAGCTACAAAAGCAGCCGAATTTATACCTATCTTTCTCCAAAGCAGGCTGGTTCTGAATTGCAAAGAGATAAACTTTGAAACAACATTCTAGTCAAGTAATGAAACATAAATGATGACGGATGACCATTGAAGTTCTTACTTGATATCGCTTTAACGAACCATGAAAATACAACATGAGCCCAATTAATGATAAAGGATAAGCACATTACAATATTTTAGTAAATTTATAGGTTTATATCAAACTTGAAAAGAAAATTGCGAGTGTGACACTAAAACAAGATAAACAGTGGCTGATCGCATATGTTTGGGAATCAAAATGCCCACGACAGTGAAGAAGTCAGAGTGACAGAAACAAACCTGTAAATTTGGTCTCCTTGCAGACAGGCGCCCAGTTTCAGTGTTAATATTCAGGGAACAATGAATCCGTCCATTCTCACCTGACACATCATGACCCTGAGACAGAAAAATAATCTTTTAGAGAACAAACTAGTCAAAACATCAATTTTTGGAAAAAGAAGCATTGGCGGCTTGGAAGATGAATACTCAGTTTATCAAACCCATCTTCCATGGTGTTATGGCTACTCTACATTCCACCTGAACAAACAACTTGTTAGCTGCTTCCATCTCAATACCTTGCTAACCTATATCACAATCAAGAGTCCAAAGAAAGCTCTTGAGTATCTGTTCTACAGAAAACTCCGATTCACTGATTGTGAACACCTAGACTCCTTAAAACAGTGGCGTGGCAACAAAAATAATCCAGACTAAAGCCCTAATTAAACAGTGAGCCAAGTTGAATAACTAGGTCATCGTATTTTTGTCGCTCAAACTAACTGCACCTGAGGCAAAATTGTTTCCTCAGAGATTCATTTTGACAAGGTAAGTAATTCTACTAATGTTGGGAAAAGCTCTCATATACAAGAGATAATTAATTTCAGTTATTCATAAATGATAGAGGAAACACAACAGTATTCTCAACGTCTCATCATGTAGCTTCAAGAGGAAATATCATTCTCATACACTATACATCAATAGAAAAATTATTTTGAAGAATCAGTTGATTAGTTTTCTTTTCTTTTAACTATCAGCAGTCCACAGTGAAGACTATGCATTGTAAGAACTTTCCTGCCATATAGATCCATGAAATAGGGCCAGGATAAAAACAACAAATAACTACGCCTCAGTCTCAAACAAGTGTTGGGTTGCCTATATGAACCCACACTAACCACACTTATCCATTTAAACTCATCATGTCATAATCATGCCAAATAAAGTAAAAGTAAAACAAATATTTGGTAGCAGATTAATTAACAAACAAATTCTACAGCCAAGTAAAAACTGCCCTGAACTTCTTAGGCTGTTCCAATGAGGAATTTATATACTACATCACAGAACAAAACACAAGCAACTTGCCTGCAAGGGGAGGATAAAGTTGGATATCAAAGAGTCTATGAACAAACTTCACATAAGGCTGCAATGGCATGGCAGGCCTCAATTCCTTTCTGCCCGCCTCCAAAGGCAGTAAGCTGATCCATAAACTGAAACTTCTGGGTTTTGACTGAGAGCTTCATTATTTGTAGCTAAAGCTTCATCAATGCTTGTTTCAGGAACTTCCTCAGCATTGCCGTCCACTTCATCAAAAATATCAATGTCATAGGCTTTGCCAGGCCTTCAAGAGCATCTCCACTAACAGAAGGCCAGCCACTGGCAGTGTAAATCTCGGTGTCAATAGGATCACAAATTCTATGTAGTTGGATTTTATGAAATTTGGTGGGAGCCTTCTTTCCTTCTTCAATTACTTTATCAACATTCGGAACTTTGAATTCTTTCTCATTTGGTAGACTCTCATCAATATTCCTTCTGTAAAGCAATTATTTTTGGGAAGATAAAGAACACCAAATGAGAGGTATTTACAGAGTGAATAAGAATGAAACAGTTTGGCTTGAAACTAAGATATTATATGCTTTCCATTGCTGAATGTGAGAATTGTTAAGAAATAGCACTCACTAAGGAGACATCTTCAATTGAAATCGCTCAATATGATATTGTTAAGAAAATATAGCACTCACTAAGGAGATATCTTCAATTGAAGCCAGGAACTGTTTATACTGGTCACAGTTGGAAAATGTATCTGCTTCTTAGAGAGCTAACAACAGTTTCATAATTTTATTGGCCATACATAAAACACTTTAGTTAAGTTGCTCTGCAAGAAAATTGCTTTTTTGGAAATTTTTATACTATTCTGGATGCCACCAAAAAACAGATGACGCAACTGTGTGTCACTTCCAACATTCATGTGCTTTGCATGTACAGTACTTAACTGCCCAGTTACGAAATTTATTCGCAGCAACCAGCTGCCAGCTTTAGCCACTTTCTCAATCTCAGCAAGATGTGCAGGCACGGTCAACCAGCATGCCCCTCAGTTTCCATTTGAACTAGAAGCTCACCAAATGGACGTAGTATTCTCTCATAAAACTCGCTAACACGAACTCCATCGAATGTCCAAACCCGTTTAGACAGTTTATTCTTCAAACTCTCATAAAGCATCAATGTGCTTATGGAGTCTTGACTCGTATCTCTCATTTATTTAATCTTTCAAAGTATGCATCCTCTCATGGAAAAATTTCAACACTAAAATTCTCTCTCTATACCGATGGTGGAGGAGAGTATAAAAGTCTTGACTCGTATCTCTCACTTCATGGTATTGAACACCTATCCACCCCACCATACACCCCCAAAGAGTTACAGTTGAAAGACGACATCGTCACATCCCAGCATACAATAAAACTTCCTCCTACATGGAAAGCGTCTACGCCACCTCAATTTTGGTCTTTTGCATGTCATAACTCTGTCTATCATCAACCGTCTACACCTTCCCACCTAGAAAATTACTCACCATTCCAACGCCTATTTTAACAAGCCACCTAACTATAGCTCCTTGCAGGTTTTGGTTGTCTACTTTACCCTTGGCTCCGGCCTTATGCTAAAAACAACTTGAACCCAAGTCTAACCCATGTGTCTATCTCAGTTTCTCACAATCCCACCACTTTGTCACCAATGCTATGACCCAGCTTCCTCTAAAATTATTACTTATCTCGCGATGTACTTCAAAACTTTATTTCTCAACTTCAAAATCACGTCATCTAACCTTGGTAGAGACATGTGGCGTTACCACAAGCTTCACCCGAATTACCAAAATTAATAATCCTCTATTTCCAGATTTTCCTTCCCCGATACTCGCTGATTCCATCCAAAATCCAACACAATCCTTTCCAACTCGAATCCCACAATCCTGCGGCAGTTACTCTCCTAATACCACTACAATTCTTTCTCCCTCTCCTATTTCAATTCCCACTCACACTACAACTACTCTATTACAAACCAAACCTCCTCTCCTACTGACACACAAATAAATCCAAGCAACAAATTCTCCAAACACTACAATTCTTTCTCCCTCTCCTGTTCCAATTCCCACTCATACTACTGCTACTCCTATTACAGAAAACCATTATCCCTCTCCAACACACACAAATAACTCGAAACAACATAAATTCTCCTACCACTAGTAAAATAAATCCAAGCAACATAAATTCTCCAAACACTACAATTCTTTCTCCCTCTCCTGTTTCAATTCCCACTCATACTACTGCTACTCCTATTACAAACCATTATCCCTCTCCAACTTACACACAAATAACTCGAAACAACATAAATTCTCCTACCACTAGTACACAAATAAATCCAAACAATATGAATTCTTTCACCCAATCAATACCGCCCCTGCACTCCCCTGTATCCAACCCTCCATCAAATACCACTATAACATCTACTACCAGCAAACCTCTATCAGTTTACCATCGACAAAACACAAGTCAACAACCGAACATGGATTCCCAAATCACATATCCCATACCCGCTGTGGAACATATGCCGTTCTCTTCTCATTATCCTCCCACGATATCCTGTCCGGTCACTCAGTCTCAAAATAATATCTCCAAACCAAAACAAATCTTTGATTATCTAGCTCAATTGAATCCAATAATCACACCCACTAAAGCTTTCTTAGCTGTGGAAGCAACAACCAAGTATTGAATACATTACAGTTTACTATGAGGAGTTCAATAATTATAATCTTATTCAAACAATACCAACTGCTGCTCAATCACCAATCTATAGTCATGAAGGATGCTATCATTCAAAAGATATTGTATTTCAAATTTTAGTTTATTGTCACTATCACAATACAACAGTTCTAGTTATGTGTCGATTTGCTGCAGTTCTAGCCTTCACAATCTAGCAGTCTGCAGTAGTTGCTGCTTGAGTAGTGGCCTGATATATTCATGGAAGCCATCGGGTACATCTGATTCGTTGAGAGGATCCTTCCATGCAGCCTCGTACAGTTTAGGGTACACGTTTCCATCATACCGTCCAAGAATTGAACCAAGGAAGTGATCGGTATAGTTAAATGCATCAACCAGAGATATAGCATTTGGACGAAGCTGATATTAAAGAGGAATGGATCAGTAAAAGCAGCTTCGACCCCTTCTTCAAGCACAAATGACAGAAAACAAGTTCAACGAGACGAACCTGGGAGTACAAGGCCCTGAGCTGCTCATTGGCAACTGACGCCTGCTTTGAGGTGATGTAGCCAGTCCCGAGAAAATCTCCTTGATGTTTGTGAAGGAGGAAGAGTGCATAGATGCCGCAGAGCACCTCCAGCTGTTGCTTAACCCCTTTCCCTGGAATGTCTTGTTGCAACTTCTCGATAAACCTTAATGAGATGAAAAAACATGTAAATAAACAAAGTTCTGTACTCTGCTATCCATGTTCTCAACCAAATCCTGGTGAATTTCCAATATCGAGAAGGTTAAAGCAAATACAGTTTACAACATTTATTATGACTCCTCGTAAAGTTTGGAAATCATTTCACCATTTTTCAGCAAGACAGTGAATACATTGCTGAAAAGCAGACTGCTGATTATCCAAATCAACACAACTGAAGAATGAATAGTCAACAGAACAAATTCTGCAATTCTCTAATTGGAAAACTGATAGTTATGGACATGAATTGTTCGACATTTTACTAGAAGAGAATGCAGTAACAAAGCTTACTTGGAGACGACAATCAACTGACAATGAGCAAGTGCTGCTTCAACTAAATCAGCTGCAAGTTCTGCAAAGCCTAATGAAAGGAGGGCAAGGCAAGAAAATTAGAAACTGAATTTTGGTTGTGAGAAAAATAAACAAAGTTATCTGACATTAACTTTAAACATTTGCAGCTGAAAATTTTAACCTACTGGATAATCAAACATTACAAAGCAACTGAAAATAAGGGTGGAAAGACTTAAAAATGAGGACCTTCTTCTGGATTATCAAACTTGCTAATATTCTGAGCACAGGCAACAGACATTCTGGCAGCCCTTGCTTCAAATGCTTCCAATATTACACTAGGTTTCAGCCAGTCCTTGGCTGCAAGATTTGGAAAACAACCACAACCGGTGACCTACTTTTAGTACATCTCAAAACACAGGAGGCTGTTTGAAGGCGAAACAACAGGCCTTCTTACAGGGTTGACATTATGCAAGTAAAAGCGAGGAACATAAGAAGATTACACATAGTAGTATCACAAGCGGATCCTTTCCTAAGGTAACTGATGCTGCTGTGATAATTACTTTCAGAATACATTGTAACTATAACAATGAAGGACAGCTGCAAGGATTTTACCTTGTTCCACATCAAAACGGCATTGCATCAAGTGTTCAAGTTTTCCCATATAAGCTATGGTACCCACTGGCTTCTTTCTGGAGCCGAGCTGTGAAACAGTCTTCATAAGATACCTTGCTACCTACATGAAACACAGTATGGTTCATAGTGGAGTACTAGATCTAAGATATAGAATCAGACAACAGCATAATAAAATTTCATAAAATAGATAAGCATCTCTTGCAGGAAACAATTGTTTAACCAACAGTTCTATAAACATTTTCAATTCATCCATTAATTTTCAGGAAAATTAACCTGCTACTATCAACTCGTCCTTATCCATTTTCTCCATTCTAAAAAAATTATCTTCGTCTCCACTCTGTTACAGCATGATCTCCGTTTTCATAAAGTGACAACATGCCCTTGGTTCAGAGTCTGCACATGTTCTTGTTCAACTCACTGATTGACTAAATCATAGAATATCTGTGACTTCTGAAAGATCTTGGTAAGAAGGGAAGTACAGAAGGTTGGAAAACTATAAAGAAAAATTTTAAGTCCTCCAGAAATTCCTCAATACTTCTCCTTTGATGGTTCTCTTATCTTACAAACAAAAGATCAACTCGAACAGCTAACATCCAGAACCAGGACTTATTAGCTGATACAAATTTCATTTGTTTCAAAATCAACGAGAAACTGAAGCATAAAAAAATTATATAAAGAACGAGTTATTGTGTGCCCAAAAAAGTAAATACTATTGACAGCTTAAATGACTACTAGTGAACCAGTTGAGATGAAGGAAACTCCAAATCCTCACAATCCTTTTAAGAAAGCACTTTAGAAGATTAGACTGGAAAAAGGAAATAAGCAAATTTTAATCTTCTTCTAAGGATGAGGGCAACTCAAACAAGAACTTAGAACTGGTATGCCAAACTTCACACAAAAATTAGTTTACCTGAAGAAGTAGCACGATGTTATCTCCTTCATATGTACAAGCAGGGACGTAAATGGCAAATAATTCTGGAAGCCCACTGCTACAAAGATAACCATGACCTCCACATAACTTTCGGCATTCTTCAATTCCGTCCTGGAATAGAGTTACATTATCAGGCAAGACACTAGTTAAGTTAGATGGCGTCATAATATATTCAAATCAATAGTTAGAGAATTTGCAATCAGGTAATACACTAGTTATATTAGATGGCCTGACATTGTTCTCAATTCGACAGTTAGAGAAGAGTATTTTTATCCCAATACAAAATACAAATGATGATTGTTTAAACAAACAAATTATTGCAGACAACACCAACCATTACAAAATCCTAACTTGCCAAACCTTATAGTTCAATGCCCACAAGAAAGAACAGAAACTCCAAGACAAGCAAAACTTAGGATGTCTTCAGCTGTATATATTTAATTTTTCTGATTATGTTTCCCCTTGTACAAATTATATGATTGTTAATAGAAACTAACATCTCCCTTGTTAACATAAAAAACTCGGAGATATAACCCAAAAAGCCCCCGACAAGGATGACAATATCCATGACTGATTGTAATGGGCAAAGGGAGGTACATGTAACATGTGGCTGGACAATCAAAGTTTCTGTCACTACTTACAGCAGTGGCAGTGGTTGTCAAAGACTTCAACCCCGCTGTACAAGCATGCACCTCAGGCACTGTTGAGAAGTCCTTTGCTTGCAGTCTTTGAGTTACATCAGTGTATAACCGTTTCAGCCACTCACCAACAAATCTGAAAGCATATGCAGAAGCCAACAAGGGGAAGAGCCTGCTTTGTTGAGTTTTGTAGTCAATCACCTTCATAAAAGCATGAAGTAAGAGCATTAATCACAACTCTCTGAGGCTTATAAACAATGGCTAAAAGTTACGTGACAATATTACTCAATTGGGAAAAACATTAATCATGATAGTTAAGCTAAGTACTACAGAATAATACCAAAACAAATTTATACACTCTTGGACACCTTGACACACACACACACTCCATATGAAATTCAATTCCAACCTTGTTGGGTTGACCACAACCGTTTGCACCATTGTTAAGGTGTAATTTGGGCATTACCAAAAAAACCCAAAGATAATCATAGTTTTAATTGTTCATCTTCACATAAAAAGTTCGCAGAGAAATCTTATGTTGACTTTTCCAAGTCACAGTCCTGTTTAAATAGCCACCACACAGGATCTCATTCACTATTCTACTAAAGAATAACATGATTAGATATCTCCCCTTTCCCTCCCAGTGAAGATTTACAAGATATCACCAAATGATAAATTTGCAAACTGTGATATTGTCTCTTTAGGGCATTTTATCCAACAGGTTGAGTATTGGTGATTTTTGTAAGGTATAGTGGCAAATTCTACAAGGCTAACAGAAATACAAAACTGCAAGTCCTCCACCCCTAATGAGCAAATGCATTTCATGAAACACAGAGAACATTTTTAGATAAAAAATCTTAATAGAAGTGTTCCCCTTAGTTTCACAACTAAATGCAAGAATAACAGCAATACGAGTATGCTTAATTATGCTATAAAATGGAATGCAGGAATGAAAGATCAGAACCCAGGCATAACAAATGACCATTTATTTTACTAATGACAAGATTTGCTTCCGAGATTACCTGAATTTCTTGTCCACCATTCTGAGAACCAAATTGTCTACGAACAGCACTATATCTGGTTGCAATACACACAGCACGAGACAACGCAGTGGAAGCATCTGCTACAATTGTTTGCCGAACATCAACCATGGGCACATAGAGAAGTTGTCTGGGAACATCAAATTGGACATATTTTCCGACCTTTGTAACTTGTGAAACACTGAAATTTTAGGATCAAATATAATAACTACTGTGTTATTATGATATGGCAATGAGCCAAAGACTATGATCTCATAATCACTGATAATAGTTACTATAATTTCACTCAATTAGACGCCAGAAATTCCAAAATTTTCCTAGTAGTTAATCTTTTCTTCTTGCTGCCAGTAAACCCTGCCAAAATTGCTACTTCTAAGACTACATAATCGTGAGAAGCTGAAAATTGAATACCAGAAAAAGGAAAAGCACAAACCTCATCAGCATTTGATCTCTTGGAATGCGCACGTGATCAAATCTTAATACACCATTATCCACGGTATTGTATGCCCCATTTCCAAATTTCGTTCCAATATCTCCGATAGTAATGCCTGGAAGAGGTTTGTGGTCCTCCAAGCTCCGTAGTTGGATAATAAAAGCTAAAATATGAACAGTCAATAAATTGTAAGTGCATATTTCCTGAAAATTTGACATGTACCACCATTTTGTGACCTGGGAATCATTGACTTACCATTGATCCCATGATCTTTACCATCTGTTATAAGACGAGCATACACAACCGCATGGGTAGAGACTTTACCCAATCCACCAGGCCACCACTATTGAAAGTGTAACAAAGATCAGGGAAATTCACTAATTCTTAATAGAAAAGTGTGTTGTAATAGGCAGCAACTAATAAAGCTAATACAGCCATTTCAGAAAAGCACATTGAACTGATAAACAAACTAGTAGCAGGCCAAAGATGTCATATAGGACGTGCATATCTTGCATAACAGTGTATCATATAATTTTGAGCATCACTCCTCAAAATTTTTAAAAATGGAAAATTGTTTTGCAAAAGAAAAAAAGGAAAGCAAGTGTTGGACAATTTTCACCTTGCTTGACGTCAATGTTGGACTATGAATGACAAATTCATCTGTTTGAGGATCAAATGTGGCGGTGGTCTCAAGGCCTCGCACATTGGACCCATGTCCAAGTTCAGTTTGAGCATAGCAGCCAAATTTGCATCTTGTAGGCCAAGGGCAACCACCTTTTCTGTTGTTCCTCTGTGCCCTGTCCTCTTATGGCTGGTATAAACATTCCCTAATGGAGAAAAAGAGTGGCAGGTGAGCCACAATCCTAGGGCCTGAAGCAATTGAAAAGAGAAGGGGAAAAGACTAGAGCCACAACTTTAAACATAGTGTTCCTTTTTAATCTTCAAGCACATTAGCATGTATATACTTAATGCAAGCAGTACCATAGCAGCAATTTAGCATATGCAAAAATAAGTGTCAAACAAGAGGTTAGTACCCAATGAGCATCAATAAAAGCAGGCTCGTCTATGAAACACCTTAACTTCTCTGCTTCTTCTTCTGCAGAAATGAAAATTCAAGGTAATTAGTGAAAAGTGAAAAACTTCAGTTAGATGCCTCTTATTTGGCAGAACACATTTGTAAAAGATTAAAAAACTAAAATGAAGTCATACCAGAAAGATGAAGGTCAATGATCAATTTCCATGCATATGCTGCCTTCCTTAGAGTGTTCTTAAACAGCTCTTTCCTAGGAAGCATGGTCCTTTCCTCCTTACTGAAGCCCTATATCCCATGATGACACTCGACAAAGATTAGGGACATGCAGAATAGGAAAAGGGAAGAAACAAAAACATAGTCAAACAAGAACACCCTTCTTCAGACATTCCCTCCTCACCCTCCAATAAATGACATGGACCAAACAACATAATTTCCTCCTGTTCGGTTCAAGTTTACTTCCAAAACCAGGTCATTCAAAAATTTTGCCAGTAAACAGTTTTTGATCAATATTGTTCAACCCCAAAATGATCACCAGCTGGTGCACACACCACAATTGTCTGTTAAAATGTATCAAAATGGAAACTCTTATTTCAGATCACATTGACATGAGCATAAAAAGACTCTTGCTTTGACTGGAATAAAAAAGAAAAAGTAGCTCTGCAAATAACAGACTGCATCAGACAGCCCTGCCAACCAAGCTCTCCAAAGAAAAAGAAAAAAGAAGACAAAGAAGGAAAGAGTAATATACAAATTTGTGAGAGCGAGCTCTAAAGAAAAACCTTCTGCTGAGAATATATATCATCCTAAGTTCAAATCCATGATAGAATTTAATCCAAAACATGTTCCCATCAACAAAAAGAAAAAAAATCTAATGCACCTGCTCCTTTAGTGTTTGCGTTTTTCTTCATGCCAAATGATGATTCATCACACCGTTTACTCCACTTAATTGATCAAAGTTAAATTCCAGAATGTGTTCCGTATATTAGTTGAATAACATACAAAACTGACTCCCTAAAAACTTATCAAAACATTTTCTTTTGTTTGGTTAAAAAGAGTGAATGAATGAGCACAAAAAGGATTACCTCTCCAGCATCACCATATCCATTTACAGAAACAAGAAATAAAACATTAAACACCCAAACAAACAAACTGAAGAAATAATAATATGTTCTGAACAAGAAAACAAAAGAACAGCGAACACTGATTCATATCAATGACAATCATACCCAAAAAAATTATATCCAACAAAAAGGGGTCAAAAAAGTAAGTTTTAAAAAAGGGGAGAAAAAAGGAAAAGGGAATCACAGGATCATTAGCAACAAGCTTTGAGATACGATCTGAAACTTCAAAAGCATGGCGAGAACCAGCCCAAACAATCTTCATCTCATCCACATCAAACTGAGCTTTCTTCCTCTCATCAGCCAAATAATCTACACCCTCCATCTCTCCTCACGGGGATGAAAACCCAACTCCTTTTTTTCACAGAATGCAAAACCAATCTTGGATTGTTATAATAAATTCCAAGTTCAATTTATTAAAGGACATGAAAAGGAAAAAGGGGTTATGGATTCAACATGTTTGACTCTTTTTGTGTGTGCTATATATAGCAGTAGTAGTTGCAGTATGTGGTTTTACAATTAAACTGATAATAGTAGGTACCAACTTTTCAAGATAGTTGATGGACTAGGCAACACCAACTCGCAAAATGAAATACATCTATATGCACAGATTCATGCACAAGCCCTACTGCAGCAGAAAGGTTGGCATTCAGTTAAATGTGATAGAGCTTGTAGACATAGGCCGAGCTAGGAGTAGAATTTAATGGGCTCTAAATTATACGATAGCCATATCTATGTTAACAATTGAGTTCTGAAATTTAATTTTTGTACATATTTGGTGGATCTCTTAATACAAATATGCACCAATTACAACCCCTTGTTGTCGTAAAAGCTATAGCTTGATTAGCTTCAGGAAGCAGAGGCTACTGCACATACGAATGCGAGAAGCATGAACATAAAGCGGTGAGCCAGGGGCATCAAGAATAATGCAAGAACTCTGTGAATTCACATCTAATAGAAGTTTAGGACTAATTCATTCTTGGAATATTGGGTTAGGAAAGAAATGCCATTGAAAGTGCTTGCGGAGGCCCAACTTATGTAGCAGTGGGAAAGAGTTACTGAATCACTTTTGGCCTTTGTTAGTCGCTTAGCAGGGATTTGAAGCCCCAGAAACAAATTAGTGTTCGAGCCAAACCCCAAATAAGTCCATTATCAAATGACCCCTTTGGCCGTTCTTGGAAAAACGCAACACCACCGTTGATCCGCTGCTTCCTCTTAGCCGACAGGACCAAGATGATAAACCGACACCAGCGTTGATGTCCATGGAGAGAACGTTTTGATGGAGTAAAGAGCCAACATGGCTTTTTGGCTGCTGAGGAAACCAAGGATATAATCCCAGTAGTGCGTGTGCGCGTAAGTTAATCAGAAATCAAACAGATCAAATAGGATGCTTGTTAAAGATAGAAGGCTCCAAATCCCAGGGAACTCTTTTGAGGCAAAAAGTTTAATCTATTACCTTTCATAATTCTACGAGGAAAAAATGCTAAAGCACACATTACAGTTTCCTTTCAAGTGTTCAATAATCTTATTCAACAAGATATATAAATAATAAAGTATACCATCAAATCCAAAAGGAGATGGTATTTCAAATTTTAGATTATTGGCACAGCACAATATACTACAGTTCTACTATGTGTATATTTGGCTGCACTTCTTGCGCTTCACAGCCTAGCAGTTCGCAGTTGCTGCTTGAGTATTGGCCTGATATATTCATGGAAGCCATCGGGTACATCTGAGTCGTTGAGAGGATCCTTCCATGCAGCCTCATACAGTTTCGGATACACGTTTCCATCATAACGTCCAAGAATTGAATCAAGGTAGTGATCGGTATAGTTAAATGCATCAACCAGCAATATAGCATTTGGACGCAGCTGATTACATTAAACAGGAGATGGATCAGTAAAAACAACTTCCCCCTCAACAAACAGAAACGATAGAAAACAAGTTTAACAAGATGAACTGAACCTGGGAATACAAGGCCCTGAGCTGCTCATTAGCAAGTGCCGCCTGCTTTGAGGTGATGTAGCCAGTCCCAAGAAAATCTCCTTGATGTTTGTGAAGAAGGAAGAGCGAATAGATGCCACAAAGCACCTCCAGCTGTTGCTTAACCCCTTTACCGGGAATGTTTTGTTGCAACTTCTCAATAAACCTTAATGAGATAAAATCAAGTATCAGCAAACAAAGGTCTTAAATTCCACAACATTTTCAATCGAATCCGGTAAATTTCCAATACCGAGAAGCTTAAAGCAGATACAATTCATGCATTACAAGACTTGTTAAAACTCTTATCAATAATTTCACCATTTTCAGCAAGGCAGAGTGAATAAATTGCTGAAAAGCAGACTGATTATTCAAACCAAACACAGCTGAAGAACCAAAAATCAATATTGTAGATTATGCAATCTTTCTAAATGGACAGTTCATAGCTATATTACTTATGAAGAACGAATCTGGCTTCGCAGGGTCATGACAATATTTGGCTTTTTACTAGAAGATAATGCAATTAAAAAAGCTTACTTGGAGACAACAATTAACTGGCAATGAGCAACTGCTGCTTCAACTAAATCAGCTGCTAGTTCTGCAAAGCCTAAAGAAAGGAGGACAAAGCAAAGAAAATTAGAAATTGAAATTCGGTTGCAAGAAAAATACAAGGAGTGATCGTTAAATTAAGCATTTGCAGCTGAAACTTAATGTAGAAACTTTAACCTAGACCCTGATTAAAAAAATTACAGAAGTGAGAGAAAGCTGCAGAGACTTAAAAGTGAGTACCTTCTTCTTGATTATCAAACTTGCTAAGATCCTGAGCACAGGCAACAGACATCCTGACAGCCCTTGCTTCAAATGCTTCCAAAATTGCACTAGGTTTCAGCCAGTCCTTGGCTGCAGGAAATGGAAAACAACCACAATCAGCAACCAACTTTGTGTAGGTCAGAAAACATAGGCGAATATTTGAAGGGAGAAACAACAGGGCTTCTTACATGGTTGACATAATGCAAGTAAAAGTGAGGAAATTACATGTGCTAATATCACAAGTGGATCATTTTCCTAACGCAGCTGATACTACAATAAGTACTTCCAGAACGAATTGTAACTATGACACATTGAAAATAAAGATCAGCTGCAAGGAGCCAAGGATTTTATACCTTGTTTCACATCAGAAACACATTGCATCAAGTGTTCAATTCTTCCCATATAAGCTATGGTATCCACTGGCTTCTTTCCAGAGCCCAGTTGTGAAACGGTCTTCATAAGAAACCTTGCAACCTACATGAAACACCACATGGTTCATAGTGGAGAACGGGATCTAAAATATAATATTAGGATTAGAACACTATGCACTAAGACTTCACAAAATAGATAAGCATCTATTGCACTTCACTTGCTCATTTACAATATAGGTAAGTCAATGAACCTCAAGAAATTCCTCAATACTTCTTTGATGGTTCTCTTATTTTATAAACAAAAGATACAGGCTTTCGGACAGCTAGAGCACCGACAGATAGAGCGAAGAGTCCATAAGGAGAAGAGCCAAGGCTTGTCGTAGATAAGAGCAACACAGTATAACTGCTGGATATTTTATTTTTAAAAATCAATGAGAAACTCAGGCTTAAAGAATTTATATTAAAAAAGGAAGTGCTGTGCCCAAAAAGGTAAATATGATTGACAAGCTTAAATGACCAATTACAGAACCAGCTGAGCTAAAGGAATCTCTAACTCCACACCGTCACTTTAAAAGATTCTGATTTTTCCCTTTGGATGAGTGGAAGGCAAAGGAAAACTGAGAACTGATATACTCACTCCACAAAAGATTTAGTTTACCTGTAGTTGCAGCACGATATTATCTCCTTCGTATGTACAGGCAGGGACATAAACGGCAAATAATTCTGGAAGCCCACTGCTACAAAGATAACCATGACCTCCACATAACTTTCGGCATTCTTCAATTCCATCCTGGAATGAAATTGCAATCATGAAAGAAGCATGATATATTAAAAGGAATGATATTGGATTCAAATCAACATCTAGAGAATAGCTTTTCCTCCATTTTATCACATAACAGATCTTTCTTGAAGCTAAAGAGAGGAGCAGGTCCAAATTACTCTCTTATGATCAGACGAGAAATTTGGGTGTTTATAAGCAGTCCAAGCCACCACTGAAGAAAACCTAATTGCTAATCTCTTATCCTAATATGAATGAAGATTTAGGAGGCTACATGATAGCAGAATCCTAACCTGCCAAACAGTACAGAGTTCAATGTCCAGAGGTAAGAACAAAAACTCTAAGATAAGCCAAAATTAATGATGTGGCCAGCCATATATATATATTTTTTTTGGTAATAAACTGTGAATATATTACCTGAACCAACAATTGAAGAGTACAAAGCAAATGTCAAATTTCAAAACATACAAAGTTTACTATACTATCACCTATTTACTATAGTTTGTAACCAATTTTTACTTCTTCTTGCCTTCCTTGTAGTCTCTATTCCTTCCAACCTTATCTTGATTTCCTTTTTAATCTGTGCTGCAACATATCTTGTGTTCACTTCAGTGTTCCTGAAAATTTTCCAATTTCTCACTTTCCAAGTGTGGTAAATAGTTGCTCCCCACACTGCTGCAACTACATCTTTTTTCCCCTGCCTCCATTGCCTTCTTCTCAGCCAGTCCAAGCAATTTCTAGTATATAATCTAGGCAGAGATATACCCAACCAGCCAGATAACCATCAGCCAGATAACCATCCCAACACTTCATTAAACCAGAAGCATTCAGCAAATAAATGCTGATGTGTTTCCTTCTCCTCCTCTGAGCATAAACAACATTTATCATTTTCCACTTCTAAATGCATTCTAACCAATCTATCTTTAGTGAGTAAACGATTTTGATACACCAACCAAAATATAACTCTATGTTTAGGTAGTAAAATAGAACTCCACACCAGTTCTGCCCCATAAAACCTGTGAAGGTTCCCCAATAGAGCAATATAACTGCTTGACATTGAGTAATTCCCAGAAGAAGACAGAACATACCTGTTATTTTGATACCAATTTATCATCATCTCTTTAATAGAAGCCATATTTTTCTTATTATGCTTTCCGCATGCATATTACAAATTTTTGCTTTTTACAGAAATTAACATCTCCCTTCTTAGGCATACGGATGACTCAAGTAAAAAAAACTTGGAATTATAACACAAAAGCACCAGACAAGGATGACAGCATCAATGACAAAGGAAGGAAAGTACAGGCAGGTGGACAATCAAAATTGTAGTCACTACTTACAGCAGTGGCAGTGGTGGTCAAAGACTTCAATCCTGCAGTACATGCATGCGCCTCAGGCAATGTTGAGAAATCATTTGCTTGCAGTCTTTGGGTAACATCAGTGTACAGCCATTTCAGCCACTCGCCAACAAATCTGAAGGCATATGCAGAAGCCAACAAGGGGAAGAGCCTGTTTTGCTGAGTTTTGTAGTCAATCACCTGCATAAATGCATGCAGTAGGAGCACTGATCACAACTCTCAGGTTGATAAACGATGACGATGTGCAGTCACCTGACAATATTAACTTAACTGGGAAAAACATAAATCTATGATGCAATGCAAGTACTATGAAACACATAGCAAACTGATTACTCTTGAGGTGCCAAGAACTTCATCAAGCTCAGTCAGCAGAGAAATTCTTTTCTTGGAGTCATATAGGTCTAATGACTATGAGTTATTTAAGCTATAGGATTCCTAAGCATTGCAGTAGTCTGCAATGTCCAAAAATGTTAGAGCAGATCAATTGGCTTTGCTGGGAGATGTTTTGGTAAAAATAATGAATGTACAATGTTTTACGTCAGCCTAAAGATGTGCATAGTTTTAATTGTTCGTCATCGCATAAAAGGTCCCAGAAAAATCTTGTGTTCATTTTCCTGGTCATATTCCTGTTTAAACTGGCTACAATGCAGGATCTCATTGACTATTCCAACACATAATAATATGATTATTGATAATATTCCTCCTCTTCCCCTGCCAGTTCATATTTTTCAAGATATCACCGAGAGGTAATTGTGAAAGGCATGGTAAATGTTTCTTTAGGCCATTTAATCCAACTAAGGTTGGGTATTGGGGATTTTTATAAGGGATCAATGGCTAATGGAAATATAAAAGTGCAAGTCTTTTCATCCACCCACCCCTTTTATTAACCAACATGCAGATGTCAAAACTCACCCTCTAACTCAAATAATGATGGGACAGGAGATTGCCCTTGGTACAGATGCTGGATTTGTGCTGGCCAACACTAGAGGAAGTGCAGCACTGATGCAGAAAGTTGTATGGTATGGATTTCACCTTGGAATAAGCAAATGAATTCCATAAACCACAAAGAACCTTCTTCTTTTTTTTGTTTTTTCTTGAAAGGAAAAGATAAATTTTAAATCAAAAATCTTGCATTTTTAGTTGAAAATTGTACCACAAAGTCTCCCTTTTTATTTGCACCATTTAAATGCAAGAATGCCACCGATGGGCCGATATGAACATGCCATAAAATGACATGCAACAATGAAATATCAGACATCGGGCATAAGAAAATGACAATTTACTTAACTACTGACATATGCTTTCAGGGTTACCTGAGTTTCTTGTCCACCATTCTGAGAGCCAAATTGTCTACGAACAGCACTGTATCTGGTTGCAATACACACAGCCCGAGACAACGCAAGGGAAGCATCTGCAACAATTGTTTGCCGTACATATACCATGGTCCCATAAAGAAGTTGTCGGGGAATATCAGATTGAACATATTTTCCTTCCTTTGTAACTTGTGAAACCCTGAAATTTTGGAAGCAAATATAATCCAGCATGTTAACATTATATGGTAATAAGCCAAATACTATGATGTCAAAACCACTGATACAGAAGAGAGATGTGGTTCTTGGCTCGCCCATGGGATTCAGCCTATTAAGTAGTAATATTTGAACAGTAACTATTATTTCATTTAACTAGAGGCCAGAAATTCCAAACTTTTTCCTAATAGATAAAGCTTATTTTTCTCGCTCCAGGTAAACCCTGCCAGAATTGCTACTGCCAAGACTACTTGAACACAAGAAGCTGAAACTAGAGGGCTGGAAATATTTAAAACAAAACAAAAACAAAGAAGTGTATAACAAGGGGCGCATCTTGGAGCTGTCATATATACACTCAAAAGGAAAAAGGAGGGAAAGTGCATTATAACTCGAATACCAGATAATGGAACATTACAAAGTACAAACCTCATCAACATTTAATCTCTTGAAATACGCACTTGATCAAATCTTAAAACCCCATTATCCACGGGATTCAGCCTAGTAAGTAGTAACATTTGAACGGCAATTATTGTTTCATTTAATTAGAGGCCAGAAATTCCAAGCTTTTTCCTAATAGATAAAGCTTATTTTTCTCGCTCCAGGTAAACCCTGCCAGAATTGCTACTGCCAAGACTACTTGAACACAAGAATCTGAAACTAGAGGGCTGGAAATATTTAAAAAGACAAAAACAAAGAAGTGTATAACAAGGGGCATATCTTGGAGCTGTCATATACACCCTCGAAAGGAAAAAGGAGGGAAAGAGCATTATAACTTGAATACCAGATAATGGAAAACTACAAACCTCATCAACATTTGATCTCTTGGAATGCGCACGTGATCAAATCTTAAAACCCCATTATCCATGGTATTGTACGCTCCATTTCCAAATTTCATTCCAATGTCTCCAACAGTAATGCCTGGAAGAGGTTTATGGTCCTCCAAGCTCCGTAGTTGGACAATAAAACCTATAATATGAATAGTCAAAAAACACAAGCATCTTCCCTGAAGAATTGGCATGCGTTGCACCAGTTTGTGACATGAAAAATCATTGACTTACCATTAATCCCATAGTCAGTACCATCTGTTATAAGACGAGCGTACACAATAGCATGGGTTGACACTTTACCCAATCCACCAGGCCACCACTACTCAAAATTGTAAAAAGCCAGAGATCAGGGGAATTCACTAAATCTTAATGAATGAAAAACATACTGTATTAATAGAGGTGATACATTCATTTCAGAATAACATATTGAACTGATAAAAAAACTAGCAGCAGACCAGAGATTATAGCAATCATATCTTGCATATAATTGAGCATCATTCCTCAAGATGCTAAAAATTGAGAATTGTTTTGCAAAAGGAATACAGGAAAATAAGTAGTTGACCATTCTAACCTTGCTTGACGTCAATGTTGGACTATGAATGATAAATTCATCTGTTTGAGGATCAAATGTGGCAGTGGTCTCAAGGCCTTGCACATTGGATCCATGACCAAGTTCAGTTTGAGCATAGCAGCCAATTATTTGCATCTTGTAGGCCAGTGGAAGCCACTTTTTCTGTTGTTCATCTGTGCCCTGTCCTTTTATGGCAGGGACAAACATTCCCTAATGAAGAAAAATGTTGGCAGGTGAACAAGAATCCTTGAGTTTGGAGCAATGAAAACAGAAGGGGAAAAGACTATTGCACCAACTCTAAATTTAGTGTTTCTTTTAGTCTTCAAGCACATTATGCATGTAAATAATAAATGGCAAGGCAGTAGCATTGCAACAATTTAGCATACGTAAAAGCAAAAGTCAAAACAAGAGGTTACCCAATGAAGATCAGTAAAAGCAGGTTCATCTACGTAACGCCTTAATGTAGTTGCTTCTTCTTCTGCAGAAATGAAATTCAAGGTAATCAGCAAACAGTGGGAAACTTCAATTAGATGCCTCTTTTTTGGCAGAACACATGAAAATATTAACAATTAAAATAAATTCATACCAGAAAGACGAAGATCAATGATCCGTTTCCATGCATATGCCGCCTTCCTTAGAGTGTTCTTAAATAGTTGTTTCCTAGGAAGCATGGTTCTGCCCTCCTTACTAAAGCCCTATATCCCACAATGACACTCTGGTAAACATTAGAGACATGAAAATAGAAAAAGAGTAGAAAAAAATAACATAGTCAAACAAGACAATAACTTCCTCTAAGAAACATCCCCCTCAACCCCCAATATATGGCATGTGCCAAACAACATAACACCCTCCTGCCCGGTTCAATTTTACTTCCAAAACCAAGTCATTAGAAAATTATGCCAGTAAAAGGTTTTTGATCAACATTCAACCCCAAAATGGTCACCAGCTGAATCAGACACCAGTGGTCTGTTAAGATGTATCAAAATTGAAGCTCTATTTCAAATCACATTGAAATGAGTATAAAAATCATTGTTGAAACAAATACCAGAATGCATTAGACAGCCCGCCCAACCAGGCTCTCCAAACCCATGCAGTGACATGGAGTATATCAAAGGGGGGAAAAAAAGTAAAGAGAAGTGTAAGAAAAGAAGCTGTAAAGCGAGTAGGGTTGATTTTTCATATGGTTACTCAACTACTAGTTATTATATCAAAAAGTCACCTTTCTTCTTGATTCCGACTTTTTACAACAAAGAAGGGTAACTTTCTGAAATAAAAACTTTTAGTTAAGTGACCATTCAAGAAATCAACTCAAAGCAAATACTAAAGCAAAAGCCTTTTATGGACTAAATCATCCTAAAAATCAAATTGATGTTAGCATTTAATCAAAAACTAGTCCTTTTTCCTACCAAAAGATTTGAATGCGCCTGCTCCATTCGTGTTATGTTTTTCTTTCCTCAGAACTTCAGAGCAACTTCCAGTCCACACCAAACAATGACTCATCACACCACTTTAATGGAATTGTAGCTTAGTAAATGATGTTTGATCAAGTTCAATTCCAGAATGCGGTCAGTTTATATCAGTTAAATCACACACATTACTGGCTCCCTAAAACTTATCTCAAGTCAAATCTTTTTTTTCTCTCAAAACACAGTTAGTGAGCATAAGAAGGATTTTCCCTCCATCATCACCATATCCATGTATAAAAAACAAGAAAATAAAGCATCAATTGAAAAGAATTAATCTTCAGCTCCAAAGAAAACAAAATAAAAACAAACCCTGATTCATATATACCTACAGCCATAACCAAAAAGGGGTTCAACAAAAATTCTAAAAATTGAGGAAGAGAAAAAAAGGGAAAAGGGAATTACAGGATCATTAGCAACAAGCTTGGAGATACGATCTGAAAGTTCAAAATTGTGGCGAGAGCCAGCCCATACAATCTTCATCTCATCCACATCAAATTCAGCTTTCTTCCTCTCATCAGCCAAGTAATCTACACTCTCCATCTCTCTCGGATCAAAACCAAACAATTAGCACGCAGTGAAAAATCCAATCTTGGGTTGTCTTTACAAATACCCAATACGATTCTTGAAAAAGAAGAAGAGACAGGATAAGGATTGAACACGTTGAGTTTTTCAAGAACGTTTTAGGTGTGCGCTATTTATAGCAGTAGTAGTTGTTGTACTCGCAGTCCTGCATAATTCGTATTTTGTTTTTTGACTATAATTTTGTTTGCAGTATTTGCCTTTTTTGTGCAAAAAAAGGGAGAAAAAAAAAAAGTTCGTCCATTTTAGTTTGTTTATTATTAGTGCTTATTATTAAAGCCTTTTTGCTTCGCAGGTTCCGCCGTAGTGTGAACAGTTGGTACAGTGGACGACAAGAGAAGAGATTTTTGGCCTCTTTACTTCTACTTTTTTTCCTCCTCATTATGTTTTGTTGAACGCGATGTACACAGACAATTATTTAAATTTATTATTAT
>JACEIK010000799.1:156029-175610 GCA_018107945.1 Datura stramonium
CTAACTCCCAGTCTTGCAAGTCGGTGAACATCTTTCACCAACTCCTTCTTCCCCTCATCCACATGGGACACACTCTCCATTGAGAGCCTACTAAGCGCATTGGCAACCACATTTGCCTTGTCCGGGTGGTAGAGGACACTCATGTCATAGTCCTTTAGCAACTCCAACCACCTCCCTTGTTGAAGATTTAGATCCTTCTTTGTGAAAACATATTGCAAGCTCTTGTGATCCGTAAATACATCCATGTGGATCCCATACAAGTAATGTCGCCATATCTTCAATGCAAACACCACCGTGGCGAACTCAAGATCATGAGTCGGGTAATTTTTTCATGAACTTTTATCTGTCTCGAGGCATATGCTATTACCTTCCCACGCTGCATCAACACACACCCCAGTCCAACTCTCAAAGAATCACAATACACTACAAAGCCATCAGCGCCCTCGGGTAAGGTCAACACTGGTGCTGAAGTGAGTCGAGTCTTCAACTCTTGGAAGCTTTCCTCACAAGCATCCGACTATTGGAACTTCATCCTTTTTTGAGTCAACTTAGTCAAAGGTGCTGCAATAGATGAGAAACCCTCAGCAAACCTCCTGTAGTAGCCAGCTAGACCTAAGAAACTTCGAATTTCTGAAGGATTCACTGGTTTCGGCCAATTCTTCACCGCCTCAATCTTATGGGAATATACCCTTATGTCTTCGCTTGATACCACATGACCCATAAGTGCCACCGAGTTTGGACAAAATTCACACTTGATAAACTTTGCATACAGCTGACGATCCTTGAGGGTCTGCAGCACTATTCTCAAATGAGTGGCATGCTCCTCCTCACGCTGGGAGTATATAAGAATGACATCGATGAACACGATCAAGAACATATCCAGATATGCCTTGAACACCTTGTTCATTAAATCCATAAAAGTTGCAGGGGCATTGGTTAGTCCGAAATACATAAGAACAAATTCACAGTGACCATACCGAGTCCTGAAAGCGGTCTTCGGGATGTCACTCTCCCGAACTCTGAGCTGGTGATACCCGGACCTGAGATCAATCTTTGAGAAACACTTGGCACCCTGAAGCTGGTCAAACAAATCATTTATCCTGGGTATGGGGTACCTGTTCTTAACGGTAACCTTGTTCAACTGCCGATAGTCAATACACATGCGAAGGGAACCGTCCTTCTTTCGAACAAATAGAACTGGTGCACCCCATGGAGACTGGCTCAGTCTAATGAAGACCTTATCCAACAGATCCTTTAATTGATCCTTCAATTCCTTTAGTTCAGCTGGGGCCATCCTGTAGGGAGGAATAGAGATAGGCTGCGTATCGGGTAATAGATTACTACTGAAATCAATTTCCCTCTCCGGAGGAACACCGGGAAAATCATCAGGAAACACCTATGGATATTCGCGCACCACCGGAACTGACTGAATAATTGGGGTCTCGGACTCCATATCCTTAACCCTAATTAGGTGGTAGATGTAACCTTTAGAGATTATCTTCCTGGCCTTAAGGTAGGAAATAAACTGACCTGTTGGTACTACCGAACTACGCCTCCACTCCGACATTGACTCACTCAGAAAACGAAATTCCACCATATGGGTCCTATAATTAATTAAAGCTTAACATGCAAACAACCAATCCATGCCAAGAATAATGTCAATGTTAGTCATGGATAACTTTACAAGGTCTGCGGAGGTAACCTTATGCAACACCATGACCATACTCGTCTAGCTATGAACGAATCACCAACAGGGGTCGAAACTGAAAACAGTTTATACAAGGTCTCGGGGATAAATCCAAGGCTATTAGAATGTACGGAGTCATGAAAGACAAGGTAGCTCCCAGATCTAGCAAGGCATAAAAATTAATATGAAATATGTGCAACATACCAGTGACCACGTCTGGCAAAGTATCCTACTCCTGGCACGAGGCAAGGGCATAGAATTGGTTTTGGTGCTGTCCGCCACCTACACTAGTCGATGCTCCCTACGTAGTGGAACAGGCTGAGCTGCTGCTGTCTCGGTGGTCTGTGTATGACCCCTATCATCACCCTGTCTAGAATATGGGCACGCTCGGCGCATGTTTCCAGACCTACCACACCCATAGCAAACATATGAACCGAGAAAGCACTCCCCGGCATGACTCTTGTCACACCTCCCGCAGGATGGAGAAGTATACTCTAACTGGGTGCCTCTATGATCCCTCGATCTTGAAGCCCTACTCCTCTGATCACCCTTGGGTCTGGATGGAACACTAGCTGATGATGGTGTTGGGGCTAGGGATTTCTGCTGAAACTATGGACAGTAGCCACCGCCGAACCTCTGATGCGAAAACCCACGGCTACCCGTCTGAGCCCTCTTTGCCTACCTCTCTATCGCATGAGCCGCCTCCATTTGCTGGGTGTACAACACTATGCGAGGAAAGTCCATATCCTAGTGGAGCATAGCAGTTCTGCAATCCTTGTCAAGATAACAAGCCACACCATGAACGAATCGGCTCACCCACGCCCTCTGATCCATCACTAACTCTAGGGAATACATTGACAAACGAGTGAACTCAAGAGAATACTCCATCACTTTCATCTTTCCTTGCTTGAGGTTTACAAACTCAGCTGCTTTCAACTCTCTTATCTCCCGAGGGAAGAACCTGTCGAGAAAGGCCGTGTGGAACTCATCCCAGCTGATAGGGCCTGCTCCCGCTGCCCTGCCTTCCATTGCTTGTACCAAATATGGGTGACCTCTTTTAGCTGATAGAAGGCCAAGTCCACACACTCCCCATTTGTCACCCCTATAACCCGAATAACCTTAAAAATCCCTTCAATGAACTCGTGTGGATCCTCATCCACCTTTGATCCCGTGAACTCAGGAGGGTTCATCCTCAAGAAGTCTCTAATCCGAGTCGATGCTGCATTGACATTTTCTGGAACCTGCGCAACAGCCTACTTGTTGACCTAGGCGGTCAAGGCCTGCACCAACATTTAAATAGCCGCTCGAAACTCAGCGTGGGCGGCTGGCTCTGGTGTATGGGGCTCCTGAACAGGTGGGGATTGCTGATGCCTGTGGTCATTTCCATCTTTGTGGCGTTCATCATTTCCATTCCTCCTTCCGTTCATTCTTCTAGGAGCCATAATCCTTCAATCGCAAATCACATGAATTAGAAGGATGGAAAGGCTTTTCATCGCACGAAATAGAACATGAAAGGAGGGAACATTTCCTAAACGTCTAGTAGCCTATTTATCATAAGTGTGGCGTGCTTCACGCTCATGAAAAAGACTCTACTTAACGTGACTTTTAGACTCCCTAGGAAACTTCAAAACTATGACTCTGATACCAAGTTTGTCACGACCCAAACGTACACCCGAATCGTAGACACGAGACAGGGGACCTTGAGAGACCCCAAGTCGACCCATGGAACATGCATACATCTAATCTCCTTTAAGTAAAGAGGAATACTTAGCATAAAACATAGAGGAAGCGTAAACATAGCATAACACCATAAATACTAAGCGTACACATGAGCTGAATATTACACATTGTCTGAAGCCTCTATTATATACGATGCGTTGATGGGACAATACCCCCAAATAACCCGAACGACACTAAAACATAGGATAATATAAAAGTCTATCAAACGGCCCTCGGAACGTGAGGACTCACCAATAAGCTGAGAACGTAACTTGAGATGTGCTAAGGATGAGGATGAGACTGAGATCCGGATCCTGTATCATGAAATGTATAACATAGAAGGTATGGTCAGTATGTGGAATGTACAGAGTATGTAAGGTAAGTAAAACGGACATTTAAAAGTAAAACAAAACTCATAAGTAACATAGGATAAGGACATCATGCATATATCATAAACTTCCTAAGAAAACATAAGGCTCAAGCCTTTCAAATCATTCATAAAGCATTCATAATCATAATCGTAAGTAAACATTATCAAAACATAACTTGAGCCAATAATGTAAATATAACAATGCATAAGACATGCAGAACAATGGGAGGACTCGTAATAACCGACACCATCATTGTAGAGCTTTTCATGATGCCCCACTCTCTCGCTCAAGTGGGTAGAGCCGACCCTGGCTTGCCAGGCGAGGTCGTGCATAAGGCGTGATATCACATATGAGGTGATTGTTATCAATACATCATATCATTAGAAACCCACGGTGGCACGTGGTTATGAGACACCGGCATAGTCCTTTGAATGCCGGCTGCTCGGTGCTAAACACGGCTCCCAAAAACATGCATATAGGCTCATACATAAATCAATAGCATTATGCATTAAGATTCATTTGCTAAAGTATAAAATTTATCATCATTGATCCCCTTTAAAATATGCTTAGCCAAGATAGGCCCTTTTTATCAGCCAACATCATAAATCGATAAATCATGTAATTTACTTCATAAATCATGAATCATTCTTTAACATGTGGGCATTTCTCAATACTTTATCATATTCAATTCTTTCAAAATATACTCATAAAAATGGGTAACTTGAATTCATGCTTTTTGTTCATCAATAAATTCAAAATATTGCATATTCATTGTAAATCGTAACTTTCATGAACCTTCATCAAATGGGCGTTTTTGATTTAAAATATTAAAACATGATTTTAGGGAAAACAATATAAAACCTTCCCATCTTTCATAATTCAATAACTAAAACTCAATTAAATCAAACCCATAAAGAAAAATCACATTTTCAGGTATTTGATAAAACCCCATAGAATTTGAATAGGAGGATTCACGATTACAACAAAATTTGGACATGGGTGTGAAAGAAATCACCCATTCTAAACCCTACATACCTGGGAATGGATTGATTTCGAGGTTCCCTTAATACCCACAAAGAAATTGATGGAAATTTGGGGAAGAAGACCTTGAATCTCCCAAAAATCTCTCTAAAGTTCTTGTATGAGAATGAGCATGCATAAAGGACTTAACTCATCTTATCACACTCAGAAAAATACATAAAATGACGTAGTTTAGGGTCTAAAAGAATGAAAAAGATGAATATTCCCTTAATGAACTTGCCCTGAAATCTGACCGGATGGAACCCATAAGTGGTAACAACGGGTCGTGCGAACCACCAATGACCCTTCATGTCCCTCGTTGAATGGACTGCTGAATGCCTTCTCTTGGAACTAACCAACTGATGGACAGGACGACTAATCCTCGAAAACCACGTTCTGTTACACCGTCCGTTGTTTGCTCATCATAAAATCTGAACCCCCTTACCACGAGCCTCACCATGACTCGTGGTTCCTTCCAATGAGTCGCGGTCTCAACCCGACACCTCCACTGGAAATTATTAGCCTCCAAAAACGACCACAACCAATGACCTGTGGTTACTTCTAACGGGTCATTGGGTCTACCGTTGTTTACCTTGCGCCCAGCCTAACCCTAACCACGATTGCAAAGGATGACCCATTGTATCCCACAACAGGTCGTCATACCTCTCGTTGTCTCCACTGCCACCAACCTTTCTCTAACCAACGACAACATTCAATGACTCGTGGTTTGATACCACTAGTCGTTCTATGGTCCGTCTTGTGGTATTTGCATGTTTTTCTGCACTTTTCCAATTACACTCTCGGGTCTATTCTTAGGCCTTCCAGGGGTATTACAACGTATGCAAAAATAATGGTTTTGCAAATGATCGATGTTACACCTCGTAAGTTGTTAGTGACTAGCGTACATGTCTGTGTGTTGGTGGTAAGTAGTGAGAGCATGGCACATGTGGGAGAAGTCACGAATGTAGGACACATGAGTACATTGTCGAGTGGGTCGGCAGCTCTAGGCTAGGCTAGGCGAGGGCCTAAGCGACGTGGAAGCCCTGCTGCGTGAGGGCCCGCACAATGCAACAACTACTCGGTGTAGTGAGCTGCGATACACAGCAGCCCCACAAAGTAGTTAGCTGCGAGATGCGCCTCCCCTCTACTGCCCTCTCTCTCTCTATATATATATATATATGCACATATATATATATATATATATATTTAAGTTAGGTAAGTTTGATTCATTTATTAATTTCCCAATTAGAGCAGCTCGCTTGGGCGACATAGCTCACGAAGGTGTTCATCAAATTGAAGCAAAATTATGCCGTTAAATCACCTCCAAATGTCAATTCTTCTCATGGAATGATTCCTAGGCCTACAAAAAAAGTATTTACGAAGTTATTTCTTTAAAATTGGCCTGGTTCGATAGAGTTCCACCGAGTAGAAGTGATAAAAATCACTTCAATCAAAGTCCTTAGCGTCTAAAAATGATAAGTAAGTATTTACGCCTTCTAACTCTCGAAATTTGTGAGTTTTCAGTTGAATTTGGGTTGGATACATATGGTGGTCATTATGAATATTGTTGATTTGGGTTGGATACATATGGTGGTCATTATGAATATTGTTGAATATTTCTAGTTATTTTCTTCGATTACTAACAGAATTACTACCACAATGTAAAGGCTATGAGTTGGAGGAATTGCTGGTTCTAGGCTGGAATAAGATTTGACAAGTAGAAAATGACAATTGAGGTATGTTAAGGCTTATCTCTTCGACAAGTTATTCTTGTCATATAGTTGACACTACCTACACTTTTGTAAGTAAGTTGTAAGTATGTATGTTGTGATTAGCTGCTACAAGTAGATAAGGATTATATATGTTGTGGTTAGCTACTACGAGATGAATTGAGACTATATCATATTATTCCCTGTGGGGAAAGAATATGCACAGTGTGACAAATGCTAGGAGCGTCATAGAGACTTCCCTATTTTACTGTATTAGTAGGAGTCTAATGTCTCACTGCCGTACCAAGGCCTTATAAGCTTGTGGGTAGCTGTTGGACCTACTTGGTAAAGTTGGATAGCATAGGGCACAATTTAGTGATATAACTTTCTGTTTGACACCTATATAGATAGTAAAGCTCGCCACAGGCCAATGGAATACCTTGATGCCTCTAGGGCCAGAATCTTGATAGGATGGTTTACCTTTGAATCAGTGGCACCAGGGTTGCTTAATAAACTGAGTGATAGCTTTCCACATGATCGGCTACAGCCAGTAACCATTGGCTTCGGCCGACTTACTACTTGTCACATAGGTCGCTCAGGAAACCACCCTAGTTTTTAAAAGTCTGATAGACTTGCTAATACTCTAAGGAAAGGAACCTTTTTAGTAGTTAGACGTGGGGCCAATGCCCCAAGCTACTTTTACAGATTCCTATGTACATGTTGCTGCGAAGGGATGAATCTAGATATACCTGCCTACGAGGCTATGAACCGCTCAGATGAGCCATACGCAATCTGGATAGACCATGTTAACGTCTGAGGGACTAGAACCATAGTAGTATAGTATTACCTTCAGGCTAAGAATTATAGTAAGCTTCCTGTGGGAAGTTAGGGATGACAACTTAGGAGAATGTCCGATTAGTAGCAGCCTATAATCATTCTAAGCAAAAGAACTAAAATAGTTGGTCTCCTGAAACCTTACAATTCGCTTATGGGCTATCATTGTTCTAGCATGACCTTCAGCCTATCGCTTTGGTCACCCAGACCTTGTCCTTTTCCATATAAGCCAACGGAGGTTGTAATCGCTACGAGGACCTTCTAGGTAGGTGTAGGCACATGGAGGGTGTGCCTATTGGCAGCTTTGTAGACTATTTTAGGGGCGAGTAGATGTCACGTTAGACCTATGGAGCTAGATACACCTTTTTGAGTGACTAGATATGTAGCTTGTAGTGTAGTATCCCTGGTTGGGGTAGATCGTGTGTCGTAGTACCTCTCACCATGAATAGCTAAGAGGTTGCTAGTTGTATGAACTTCTTACGGAGCTACAATGCTGCTAACACTTACGGAGCTATAGATTGCTTACGGAGCTACGATGTTGTATTGCTTATGGAGCTATTGAATCGCTTATGGAGCCATATATTATCTGTAAGGACTAAAGTGAAGCTTACGGGCCCATAATGTAGTCTATTCAGTTATGAACTTATTGTACACCGCAGAGGAATTATTGACCCTTCATAGAGCATCATGTGCTCGAGGTGCAGTCAGAGGGGCTCGAAAGACCCAAACTTAGTTACAGGATTCCAGATGGCTTAGATACAGTTACAGGAACCCTAAAGGCTCCGGTATAGTCTCAAGAGACTAGGTATGTTCAGTTACAGTTACTTGCAAGGCCTTAGGGGTACCAGTAGGAGTATATAGACTGATTGGCGCCTGTCGGGGCTTATAGGGGCTAGGTTAGGTTCTTGTTTGCATACTTTATTGCTAGATATAGCTTATGAATGTATAACTGTAAAACTTATGCTGTTATTTGTTTAAGTTGTATACTAGATGCAGGCTATGGTTATAAAAGCATACAAGTTAACTTCTGCTCCTTTTCACTAATTGCTTTTAGTTCTTTATCAACTTCTCTTCAATTATTATTATTGCCTTACATATTTGGTACGTATTGTACTGATGCCCATGCGGGGGTGTTGTATACTTTCCTATAGGTTTAGAAAGATAGGTTTCAGGACTTTCTTTAGCAGATATTTTGAGTCAACAAATTGGTCAGCTCCTTTCATTGGGAGTTGTCAGACAGTAAAGGTTTTCCTATCTTTTGTTACATAGTTCTTGAGTAGCTGGGGCCCTATCTCGACCAATATTTATCACTCTTAGAGGCTTGCAGACCACAGTCTTCAGTCCCTAGCTAGTTTTGCATTGTTGGCGTGTGGGGCCTATATATGTGTTATGCTTTGTGTCTTGGCCGTGTGGGGCCTAGTTTAGCCATCTGTTAGCATCCTTGTCGGCTATAGTTTATATATATGATTTTCTGTTTTTTTTTGTGACTTAGATAGCATAGTGATCTTGTCGGTCCGCATAGGATCCTCTTATTATCGTGATTACTGGGTTAACTGTCTTATGCAGGTTATATGTTGCGGCCTAGTCGGCCTGAGGATGTATTTACAACAGAGATATAGCCGTTTGTTTTCTTGTTATATGCTGCTAAAATGCACCAGAAGTGTATGTGTCCAGGCAGGTCAGCTCAGAGTCTAGTATGGAATTAGGTGCCAGTTACGCCTACTAAGGTGTGGAGTGACAATTGAAAATGGATGATTAATTGACAAAATTCCTAACATATGACAATTATCAATAAATTGTCAAAATAATGTAAAAATATGCAAAAAGTGCTTTTTCGTGCTGTTTAACAATTAGGGGCCTCTAAGACATTAATTTTAAGTAATAAGGGCCAAAACATGGTGTTAAGAATGTTTGTGTTATATTTTTTTTCACATCAATAAATGTTCCCCCAAACCCATTTGTGAAGGGGTTCAGACAATTTACTCTAGGTTTTTGCACTTGGGAGCTCAAGGAGAAAGAATTCATCAGTTTACTTTCTTTCATTAATTCCTTTTTATATTTTCAATAACACTTTTGTGATTGTTATCATGAACATAAGTGGATAATCTTTCTTTTTCTGGGATTTTGGTATAGCTATGAATATTTTTGTTTGACAAATACAAACATCTTATTTTAAGTTAGGAATAATGGCTAAAGTAATGCCTAAACTATGACCGAATTTTTGCAGTAGCACACCTATACTTTATAGGGGATCTAATAACCCCTAAATATTTTTAAAGTATTTTTTGGACATTCATTCAACGTAGCATACGCCAAAATTCGATTATAGAAGGATATAGTGAATCGTGAAATTACATCCAAGAGATTCAACTTATTTCTCTGTGGAAAAATTAAAGTGTGAAGGACATAATATTTATTGTTTTCTTTTTTTCAAAGAATGTAAATGAGTGATAATAGTCAAAACCCTTTTTTTTGCCTTTTGATCAACGCGTGTGTACAAATAAAATAACAAAGTTTTATTTTATTATTCAGCTTACCAGATAATTGTCAAATAAACACTTTTAAAATATATCTAGAAGGGTCACGGGACTCCCATAAAGTATGAATATGTTACTGCAAATTCGATCATAGTATATGTGTCATTTTAGCCATTTTCACTTTGAATGATCAATTTTTGACTGTTTCTTTATACTTGCATTTAATTGATTTATTGTGTAGCTAACAATTGAGTTCTATCTACTATCTGATTTACTTGAGAATTATGTGGTTAGATTAGATAAATGGTAAAGAGAACCAAATCTAACTCTCCAATAGTGGAGCAAGAATTTGACTAACCGCCTTGTTTAATTAGATACAGTCAACTTATCCATTTTTCATATATCAATTCTATAAAAATATAGTTCGTGATCTATGTTAGTAGATGCGTAGTAGTTTGGGAGAATACTATGAGTATACATGATCTAATTAAGTAGCAAGTGTGACAATTCAAATTAAGAGGTAGTATTTTGATAAGGTAGTAGTACTGGTGAACCATCCATAAAATTCTGGAATATTCATCTCTCTGTGTTAACTCTTAAGTGTGAAATTGTTTCGGGAATCATTCGTAACATAAATAAATAATAGTTCAACATTATTGAAATAGTTATAATTAAGTCAACCTTTGGTGAAAATACTTGCCTAATTTAATTAGTAATAGTTATGTCTAATAAACCATCTATCACAAGTTTTTATGGGCATGATATCCGACTCTCGAGTCACTATATTACTAGGAAATCACCTACGCTTGCGTGTTAGTTTAGGAGAAAAAAGATATTTGGCACCTTTGTCGGGGTCGTAGATATTAATAGTGTACCTAGAATTAAATATTATTACATTTACTATTTATGTATTAATGTTTTGATCTTAGACATTGTTAACATAGGTACCACTGTCCGATGCGAAAGGTTGCTAGCATAATAACATTAAGGATTTTGATCTAAAACCTAAACAGACATTTCATAAGCAACAGAGGAAGTTGAGATTTCTTCAAGATCAATAGGAATTTATCCCAATGCTTATTGAAATGGCAATTAACAATCAGGGAGCAGGCAAGAAGTGGCAATGTTGCTTGTACGTAATGTCACTTCAAGCGTTGTGAAGCCCAACATCACTGGGTCTTTTAAGCTAAAATAGAGCATGATACAATTGATTTATGCTAATGAGTAGTCTATGGATTTGTCGTATGGGGATCCTAAACAACACATCTAGATCTTTCTAGCAATCAGTGATACTTATATCACTAAAGGGGCCACATTTGACTACATCAGACTCACACTTTTTCCGCTCTCCTTACTCAGGGAAGCAAAGAGATGGTTTCGGGAAGAAACTCTAATTTCGATCACTACTTTTGATGATTGATGTGCCATTGATTTACAACACCTTTGATACTTAAAAAATAGAAAATATGCTATGACTTAGGTGTGTTTATACAAATATGAGGTTCTTTTTTACTTTTTTTTAGGGAAATCAGGTTTGGGAGTTGGATTTTGGAAAAGGAGATGAAAAATGTAGAAAATGGCTTGCTAACTCTCAATATGAGCCATACCTAGCACCCGTAGCTGAAACTTCAGAGAAATTGCAAAGTGCTGAGCGTAAGTACGACTGGTAGTACAAGTTGTACCAAGGAGTTGTGGTATAGCTTCAGATAAAGTGTACAAGTGCAGGACTATCCTATGCTTGATAGTACGATCCATACCTTTTAGATACGAGCCATAATGAAGGTCCGTAACAATATATTTAGACAACGTGCATTAGCAGCTTCAGTGGTATGAGTGGAAGCCACGAGTCGTGATGGTAAGGTACTGGTCTTACTGATAGATTCGTGGTAAGATTAAGAGATGCCAAATTTTAGAAGTCCAAGCCACGAAAGGATCCTGCTACTCGTAGAACCATTGTACGGGTCGTAGAATCTTCAAGGAATTAACAGATTTAGGAGACGCATGTCATACTACGAACATAGGTCGTGACTCATAGCAGCATTCTATGACTGGTAGGATGAAACGGCAGTAGAATCCTAATTAAATTAGGAAACAAATTTCATTAATTGTATAAATACTTTTAGGTTAATTTATTTGGAGTAGCTGATACTTTTGACATGTATTCATAGATTTTTTGTTTCCTAAGTTCTTGGAGAGCAATTACTCGACTACTTATACATAATTCATCATTGTTCTTGAATTTTTGACAAGTGATTGTGCAATTGGCTCTTGGGTTCTTCTTTCATTAATATTGTAAGTCTTCAATTATGTTTTCTTTCATGGAATTTGATTTTATTTCTTGCAATTATGAATAGCTAAACCCTTCACAACAGGATTGTGGGATCCATGGTGGAATAACAAACTAGGGTTAACAAAGAGTGATTCTAAATCAATACAAATGCGTGTATTGTTCTTTTCTTCATGTTTAATATTTCTTAACGGTACACAACATTAGGACTAGCCCGAATTCTCTTCTTAATTGAACATAAAAAGTAGAGATTAGGAAAAGAAAAGAGAAAAAAAGCCTTGAAATTGACTTTCATTGAAAAGCTTGAGTTGCGGTTGCAGGACAGTTAGTTATGAACTTTGTGGGTATTTTCAAGGCTTACAGGTGGTTCGAGCACTTTGATTTTGAAGAGGAGGTGAACTTCTTGGATAACTAAGTGGCGGGTTTTCGAGCCAACACCCATGGGTCTGGTCAAGACACTTAGCGGCAAGGCTTCGAAAATCAAGATCGAAATTAGTACAGGGGTAATTAAAATAGAAATGGTATAGATATCGGAGCAGAAGTCTAGAGTGGGAAGGTGATTGGAGGAAGTATGATGGTTACAGAAATGACCGCATCAGCCTTTACGTCCCTCCCAAGGCTAGAGAGGATGATGCTGGGCCCTCAAAGTTGGAGAGTATGATGGATGAGCTGCTAAAAAAGGAAATGTTGGCCAATGATCAACTGAAGGACATTCAGGTAGATATATTTGGCATGAGCCAAAAAGTTGAAATGAGTGCCACGATGATGAAGAAGATTAAGCATCAGCAAGGTCAAATATCTGGATCCTTGAACTAGAGACAAAAGGGTACACTTCCTAACAATACATTATAGAATTCAAAGAATGACAACCATTGCACGGATATGATGACTAAGAGTGAAAAAAATATAGTTGATCCACCTATGCCAGTTGTAGTTGAGATGAAAAAATAAAAGAAGTTGGATGTAGATGAGGAGGATGAGACTACAGAACAGGTGATTGAAGATGATACTAATTGACCAAGACTCCAGTTGATGCAAAGGAGTTTGTGGCAGAAAAAGTGAAGGCGAAAGAGGCACCACATATTTGTAGGCCTATACCTTGACGACCTCCACCATTCCCTCAAAGGATGAAGAAGAAGATGGATGATGGAAAATTCTAGAAATTTTTTTCCATGCTAAAGCAGTTGTTTGTTAATATCCCATTGGTTGAGGCATTGGAGCAGATGCCTGGATATGCAAAGTTTATAAAGGACCTAGTGACCAAGAAATGATCTGTGAGCTGTAAGACTATTGGAAATCTACATCATTGTAGTGCCATATCTTCACAGGTCCTTGCACAAAAGAAGGAAGACCCAAGTGCCTTCACCATCCCATGCATGATTGGAGATTTTGAGTTTGCAAGAGCACTGTGTAATCTTGGAGCTAGCATCAATCTGATGTCGCTAGCTGTGCTCAAGCAGTTAGGCTTGGGAGCCCCCATACTGACGACAATGCGACTATTGATGGCAGACCGCACAATGAAGAAGCTTGTGGGTGTAATCCATGATGTCCTAGTGAAAGTGGACAAGTTGATCTTCTAAGATGACATTATGATCTTGGATTGCAAGGTAGATTTTGAGGTCCCCATAATCTTAGGGCGACCATTCCTTGCCACTAGGAGAGCTTTAGTGGAAATTTAAGCATGCCAGCTGAAGTTTAGTTTGAACAAAGAAGAGGTCACCTTCAACATCTGTCGGTCAATAAAGCAGCCAAATGAGTTTCGTGTAGTTTCAGTGATTGATGTAGATTTTGAGTTTCTTGATGAATCCTGAGAAGTCAAGAGCATTGCATCATTCCATGACATTAAATCATGCGCTTCATGAGATGCAACCCATGAGGTCGTTCGGTGAATTCTAAGTAACCAAATTACCTGCATTGTGTAGCTATGTTAAATCAGGTGTTTCTTGGGAGGCAACCCAAGTATCTTGACTGATGTGTGTTAAGTGTTCAAGTGAAACAAAAATTGATGGGTGAAAAATGCAGTGCAGGTATAGACTATGAGCCTCAGTATGAATCATAGAATGATGGTACGGCTCATAGTCCCGTCCATACTGAGAAGAAGATCCTTGGCAAGGTGTAGAAGTTCATACTACAGTTGGTCATTACGAACCGTACCTAGATGGTACAAGTCATAGTACCCATCATAGTGATGAACTATCATAAGTTTCAAAGTGCAAAAACTTCGGCCTATGACTCATGGTACGAGTCGTGATGGGCCTATTAAAAGAAAGATCTGATCTGACCCAACTAGACCTGTATTCTAAAATCCACCCGTAACCTATTTAAAATCAGAAATTGGTCTGAAATTGTCTACCAAAATCCATGATCAACTCCCTCACCTCCACTCATCCATAACTCACTCCAATTCCATTTAAGCATGAGTTTTTGCAATAAACTTTCAATTTTGAGTTGATTTCCTACTCCACATCTTAAGCAAGCAAGAATCCTTCAAGAAATTAGCAAGTTGAGAAATTTTTTTTTTCTTGCTAATAGTAGCCGTACTTGTATTGTGATTCCTCCACTCATGATAATGAAGTGGAGGAATGTGATCAGAGGCTTTATGTGATGATGTGCTGATGGGTTTAGGAATTAACATGCTCAATGAATTTAAATTGTAGTGGGCAGTGAGTTATTGGGAAAAATTCATAGTGGGAATGAGTGGGTAGTTGAAATCTTGTATTGTTGAGCTAATGGGATGGGGAATTCTGACTACCCATACCCAACACTTGTTGATGCACAAATTGAGGACAGGCTTCAAGAGCCATCCTATGACTCATGTTTCCTACTACGACTTGTACGATGATTCGTTGGGATCGTCCTAGGAACACTAATTTTAAAAACATCACGGTATGGGAATCAATACGATTCGTTGTATCTCACTATGAGTCATACTAAGTGGTCGTACCAAAGAAGCAAAAAGGGTTAAATTCAAAATTAACATTAAGACCCGTGGTATGACTCATAGAATCCCACTATGAATCCTGATAATAAGGCATACCATAATTATAGAAAGTCACATTCTAAGAAGTTCATCATATGACCATTAGTATGAATCGCACCACCTTGCTACAAGTCATACCAATGAGTCGTGACTGTGACAAAAGATACTACGAGGCTCAATAAAGATCGTACCACCTTGGTACGACTCGTACTGATGAGATGTAGTATGATACTAAACATGCTCTTCTTGCTTTCTTTTTTTGATATCACATGTACTAACCTTTTCTCCACAGGTACAATGGCAAACAAAAGACGAGCAACCAAGGATTCCCAGGACTAGAGGAAGAGAGATGAGATTGCAGCATAGAGGGCCCTAAGAGGTGAGACCTCTACATCCGACAAGAAGAAAAATACACCTAGTGTTTTGGTGGAGGAGTACAAATTTGAAACAGATGAGACGGATGAGCCCTGAACCACTAGGGCACAGGCCAAGGCTCAGGTCGTAGCTACCTCAGCCACTCCGGCAGATGCTCCCCAGTCTGAGGAGGGAGATGATGCACGACCTTAGAAGTTTGGTAGTGGCTCAAATGCAAAGAAAGGGTCATTTGAGGCCCAAGTTGAGGAGGGGTCAAGTGAGGTCAAGTTTGAGGAAGAGGTATAAGGATAATGACGATGATAAGATCCTAACCCCTAAGAGTCGTACCATCAGGTGGGGTGTGCCAGGTGCTCGGGGATTTATGAGCAGGGCCTCACCCTCGCATCAAAGCAAAACCTTATGGGAAGCATTCAGGAGGAGCTACGGATCTTGACAGGGGCATTGAATGAAGTCGAGGAGGTGAGGAAGTTGTTTGACTTGTATGGGTTGAGGTGGATGGTAAGAACCCCTGATAGCTATAGTGCTGATATGGTCAGGGAGTTCTATGCCAACTACTTAGCAACCATGGAGCACCAGACTTTAGCTGGGCAGAAGGTAAAGGAGCAGCCTAGATCGGAGAGCGTGATAGTCCGAGGATGGATTGTAGATGTCTTAGAACGGGCCATTGCCCAAATATTATATGAGCCAAATTATTAGACCCCAGCATCCACAATAGAATTTGACCACCGTATCGAGGCCCTAAAAAAGGTCAAGCAATTGAATGTGGAGGAGACGCAGAGGCATGTGAGGTGGTTAGCTAGAGTGATAGCTGAGGAAAAAAGGATGCAGATTGGGTGACTAGTGGATGACAAGTCACCAAAGCCTTACTTAATTTCATAGTGAAGTCCTGTTGGACACTAGTTTGCCGCAGGTTGGTGCCAATGGAAAATGATAGTACTTTGAGCGTTGACAGAGCAACATTAGTGGCTAGCATCATGTCGGGTATGCTATCAACATCCCGAGGTTTATAGCTGAGGAGATTCGAGATCAAGCTCTAGCTTTGAGCACTACGATACCATTCCCAAGTCTCATATACAGGATCTGTAGAGATTCAGGTGTTTTTGTGATAGCACAGATAGATTCTAGAGTCGGAGGCATACGAACTACTAATATCGGACTAATACAAGATGAGATGAACCCGGTTAGCCGAGTTAGAGAACCAGTAGTAGTCCAGACACTGTACTTAGTAAGGGGTGAGCAGGTAAATTCCCCCACCTTAGTTAATCAGAGTGAGATGCCGATTATTGAGGCCGGCCACATAGCAGATGCCCCAGTACTTCCTGTGCTCCTCCACTATCCATACCAGGCTAGGTCCCAGCGGGATACATCCTTGTGCCTCAGGATTTCTTACAAAAGTTGGCCAAGAGGCTGACCTTGATTGAGAAAAAGGTCAATGTAATGATGGAGCAGGTTAAGCCTTGGCTCAACGTTGAGATTGAGGAGGAAATCAGAGGGTTGCATAGTGGACTCAACTACTTTGACATAATTCATCATTGTTCTTGGATTTTTGACAAGTGATTGCGCAATTGACTCTTGGGTTATTCTTTCATTAATATTGAAAGTCTTTAATTATGTTTTTTTATGAAATCTGATTTTATTCTTTCAATTATGAATAACTAAACCTTCCACAACTACGATTGTGGGAACCATGATGGAATAACAAACTAAGGTTAACACAGAGTGATCTAAACCAATACGAATTCCTGTATTGTTCTTCATGTTTAATGTTTATTAATAGTGCATAACATTAGGATTAGCCTGAATTCTCTTCTTTATTGAACCTAGAGAAGTAGAGATTAGGAAAAAAAAGAACAACAAATCCTTGAAATTGAGTTTCATTGAAAAGCGTGAGATGTGGTCGCAAGAGAGTTAGTTTGGAACTATTGATAAAGGTTAAAGAGAAACCTCTAATGAGACTCCGGGTGATTGAGTAGAGTCATCTAATAGGGACGACTCAGTTTTTTAGATGAAGATAATTTATTAGTTCTACAGGCTAAGTATTGAGATAGATCACGAGTGTAATAATCTGACCTAGTTAGGAAGCCATGGAGAATACTTCCCTAGTTGATTGCATAACTATTTATCATAATTCCATTTCAAAATATTGTTACTTTATTTAAAATCCCCCTTTCGGAAGTAATTGAAATAAAAGTGTGAATACTAGAATTAGTCTGTATCTTGGCCATATTCCTTATAGGGTTGACCCCAACCTTAGTTGAGTTCTTTATTGAAAATGCACACATTATACTTCTTCAGGGATGTAATTTGAGCACTATCAAAGATCTAACCCAAAAATTCTTTTCTAGATTCTTAGGGAAGAAAATGAGACTTAAAATTGAAATTATATTTTTCAGACAGGAAAGAAGGTGAGTCTCTATATTAAGCGTGGGAACGTTTCAAAGAACTACTCTGAGATTGTCCATACCCCATCCAGTCTAATGAATCCTTAGCACACACATTCATCGAAGGGTCAATCCATACAAAAAAATTATGCTAGATGTAGCAGGGGGTGGACAAATCCTAGAGAAGAACTATAACAAGATCTATGCCTTGATAAATAAGTTCTTAAAGAGAAATCCTAATTGGAAGGGTGGTATGAGCAAAAATATAACTCAGAAGGCACCTGGGGTATTGGAACTTGATGCAATTTCTGCATTATCTTCACAAGTGGCTACTATACAGAATCAACTCTTCAAAATTTCAATGGATCAACCTCAATCACAAGTAGAATCAGTTCAGCAGGCTCATGTCTTTTATAAGGTTTATGAAGAGGGTCACAAGTGATGTATGTCCAACCAATCTATATTTTATTTACTTTTTGGATAACTCCAATAAAGGTCACGATAATCAGAATCACTATGACGACAATCTACAAGAGGAACCATCCAAATTTCTCTTGGAGGGAGAGGGGATAATCACGGTAATAAGAACCAGTACAAGCCTCAGGGACAAAAACAAAATTATTAGTAGACACATAGTACATAGGAAACTACTTCTTTGAGTATTGTAGAGGATAAAATGATAAAAATGATGGCGGATCAGCAGAAGATGATGGTTTATAGAGGAAAATCATAATCAAGATTTGAAGTTTGCATCCTAGAGAGACATATAGGATAGATATCTAGCGCACAAAATATTACACCAAATTGAGCACTTTTAAGTGATAATAATCCAAATCTAAAAGCTCTGGTCAATGTTGTAACTCTCATAAATGCTAGAGAATTGGAGGAACTACTATCTAAAACTAAATAGTGAGGTAAATATGAGAAGGAGATTACTATAGGTGATGTGATTGAGTTGGAATAGCCATCTTAGAAGTTGGTGGCTAAGAAGACGCAACATGTTGTTGCTAAACCACTAGTTTCCTTCCTATTCCCTATGGGTTCATAACTACTTTGGGTTTACACTCATGATTAATTCCAATTCTTACTTGTAGAACTCATATCAAGGGTTCATCCACACGATTGGTTCGTCCCTATTGAATGACTATACTCAATTACCGGGTTAGGTCTCATGAGCGATTTCAATTTAACCGTTATAAATTTATTCCAAATTAACTATCCTTAAACTATAGCTCAAGTTATACAATGATCATAAAAATCAAGGCTTTGTTGTAATTCTCTTTTACTAATCTCTATTTCTCTAGGTTCAAGCAAGTAAAGAATTCGGGCAAGTCTTAACATTGCGCTTTCACTACTAGAAATTGGACCTACTACAATGGTTCCAACTGCATTGCAGTAGGCTGAATAACAATTGCCATATACCAAAGGCAACAGATTGAAGACTGTCACATCCGCTCGCGTTGCCATTGATTTATTGCAATATATCTTGCAATAGTTCTAGGAACTGTTGCCATAGAGACCTCTATAGCAACAGTTATCCTCACCCTTTATAGCGACTGCTATATTACATTAGTGGTTACGATTAAAACCCGTTGCAATAGAGGTTTTTTCAATAATTCTTCTACGCTATTGCAACAGTTCTAACTGTTATTGCAACAAATTTATCCATTATAGCAACATTCCATAAGGCCACTGCAATAGTTATTTTTCTATTGCAACAGTTTTGTAAGACTTTTTTTTT
>JACEIK010000799.1:204568-219342 GCA_018107945.1 Datura stramonium
GCGGAGGGGCTCTGCCCCAACGTCTTCCGCGGTGGTTCGACAGGATTTTCGTCCGATCGTTTCCCGGGCCTTTTCCTAGCACGTATGACTTTCAAATATGCCTAACTAACGTGCGAATAGGCCATCTAGATGCCGGGAATCTTACGGGGTGTAACAGTTACCACATGGGAGTAGGGTGGGATATCACAACTACACCAAGGTGGTTGCTGGATCCCGCTACCTCCATTCATTTTGATCGTTGGATACTGGGTGGGTACTCAGGTACAAACTTCATAATGCAATAAGTCGATTTACCATCACTGGTGAAAGGACGTAGAACCATCAGAATTTAGGTGCATCTGAGCACACAGTCCCTTAAGGTAAAATCCCTGAAAGGGGAGGGTGGCCATAAGGGTAGCTTGTAGCTGGAGATTGGTCATGATTTTAAAGATCTCCTAGAAATACTAACACGAGGAGCAGAGAGGAATAACTTAACTTAACATTTTCTATTAACAAACTTAGCATTCATTTTGTGCTTATACTAGTTTGACTTTCATATTTTCATATCAAGAATTGTGAGAATACCTCATTCGTTGCACATCATATCATATCTCGAGGTAACTTATGAACAGGAAGACATAACTTGAAGCTCTTTAACATAAAAATGCAAGGCAACTATCTAGGGGCTGCCTTAAGATAAATAAAGACTTATTGGCGTGCTTTAGACAATATAGGAAAGGCTCGTGTGAAACTTTGCAATATATGAGGATCTTAGAAAAGCTTAGCAGCATTATAAACAGATTAGAAACTTCCAAGAAAAATAAAATCCTTTAACTTGAAAAAGTTAATCCAAAGCTTAGAACAAATAATCAAAGATAAATGTTTAAAAGTACAATGAAGAACTTCTCTTTAACTTGAGTCACTATCTAAAAATATTCAATTCTAATCATTTCTTATGAAGATAATATTTTACTAGCCTTTCATTAACTTAATACCACTGAACATAAACAACTTTATTTATAACTCTTTTGCTAAACTTCTTTAGAATAGGGTAAATCTTGCTAGTTATTTGCCTAATTCATTAACAATCATAATACTTATAATCAAATTTAACAACCCTTAGCTCTGCTTTTCGTATTCATCTTAAATTCTATTCCAAACAAGATTCGCCATTCCCTACTTAATTATTTACTATCGTGTTCACTATTCTAGCAATTCTTGTACGCATTTACCTTCTTACCTTATTGCCAACCTTGTCTCTTAAAATCGCCTTGCTCATATTTTAATGTCGCTCAAAGGTTCTGGAAATCAACTACGGACAGAGGGCATATACCTCACATATTACCTTAAAAGGTCTAACATTTACTCTTATCTCTCCTTTTCTACTAGAGCCACAACTTTTACACTTAGGTTAATTTCCTTACACATCTACAAGTTTCAAAGAACATGCAACATGTCTACTTAAAGCCTTAAGAAATTTTCAGGAGGTCTAGATTACTCAAGAGCTCTAATAAACATATAGCATCTTTCTAAAGGAAATCCTTGTCGCTTTAGCACATAATTTGAATGTAAGCATAAACGTATATATATTATGATTTTCGTCTAGCATGTTAACATCAATATATTGTACATAACCTTCCAATAAAGATGGTCCCATTGAAATATCAATAGTTTACCCATTTGGGTTCTATTTTCAAAGTTTAACATATCGGTTAATTCAGAAACGCATTAATTAGTCTCTTAGCTTAAGGGAGAGGGATCGAGGAAGCTTCTCATGGACCTAGGCACCTTAAAACATGAATATAACAGGTTAGGTAACTGTTGTAGGGAAAATGCATTTTGTTACCCTCGTTAACCCTTATTGAGTTAAAACCGATTTCAATTATTAGCATTGCCCGCACGTCGTCGTCTTTCCATGTTTACCAATTTCCTTAGCAACCATAATGTGAAAAAACTTTGAAACCACAAACACATAACATAATGTAAAGTACCATCTCATAGTGCCCACGCTGAGGGGACTTTAGACTTAATTTAAAACTATGACCATAATCGAAGGCAATTGCCCTCTCCGCTTTACATTCATGTGTTCCAACTCTTTAGAAAATACACAACTTAATACCAAGTAATCTAACAACTAGGAAGAACCATAATATGCTACTACAGAAGCTCAAGTACAGGAGAATGCTGGATTAATCCTCGGCATGAATTCGTGCTTTAAAATCAAGAGACAAAGAGCGCCTTACATACCTTTCTTTTCCAGCGCGCATTCTTATGTCATTTATTTCTTTAAACAACCAGAACTTTAGCCCCTTAAATTACTTGAGTTTATCACCAAGTGACAAGTCTGTTTCAAGCCAATTTATCCAGCCAAAATGTTACATCAATAGGCAGTCACAACAAAAACAAATAAGGGAACACTTAGCATTTCTTATTTCAACTTGTTTCTACAACTTTGGGGGAAAATAGAGATAGGAAATTACCTCACTTTTCTCATGAAAAACTCCAAAAATATAGAGTATATTCTCAGCAATAAAAAGCTATACCAACCTTCAAAAACGAGCGGAACTTCAGCAACAACATACCAATAATGGTAGCCCAACATAACCTCCAATTTCTAGCTTTAGCTAGGATTTTTAGGCAAGTTAAGCAATTAGAAACACTTACCCTTGGCATGATAATATTCTTTGAAATAATAGGAGTATTTTACTCCAAATCACTTCCCAATAACGCAGCAATCTTTCTTCACAAAACGCAGCAGCATAACAGCACAACAACTACAACAAGTCAACATACAAACCATAACTTTCTTCTAGCTTTCCTTCAAAAATTTATATACTTATTAGAGATTTGAAAAGAGGGAAGTGACTTACTATTTCTTATGAACAATTCTAACTAATATGGAGTATAACATTAGCTCAAAATAGTCCCAAACATGCACCAAGAACACTGCCAAAATGAAGCTACAAGGCAGCAACAACTTCAAAACAACGTTGCCTTCACTTCCATCAACTTTTGCTTGAGATTTGATGGTGATTTCTTGAGGGATTTCCTCTCGGTTTCTAAGGATTTGCTACTGGAAAAGAGAGAGGATTACAGAGGGTAAGAAACCACCTCAAACTTGGAAAATTTGAAAATGATTTCACAACCAAAAACTTAAAATATAAAGGTATTTGCGCGATGGCCGTTTTTAGGGCGGTGGCCATGTCACTGCCCGATAGTGCTACCATAAAACGCCTATAACTTTTTATTCCCAACTCCGATTGATGAGTTGTTTGATGTTCTGAAAATTAGACTCAACGATCTTTAATTTTATAGGTTATGGGGTTTGTAGTTCATTATATATTGGGAGATATGATCGTTTAAATTTGACCCTAATTTATAAACTTTACATACTCTTTGATTTTTCATTCGTAAACATTTCCTTTGTCATCTACGATCAATATACAAAATGTACATCCCTTAAAATAGCATACAAAAATCAAATAATCACCAAATATTTTTCGGGGTGTAATAGCACATACAAAGAGAACCATCCTTTTTTCGAATAAAGAGAACTGCTGCACCCTAATGGGTATTTTCTAGGTATGATGAAACCCTTGTCTAGGAGATCCTTCAACTATTATTTCAACTCCTTTAGCTTAACTGGATCCATTCTGAAAGGAGGAATAGATATAGGCGCATATCGGGAAGAAGGTCAATACCAAATTCAATCTCTTGCTTGGGAGGGACTCCCAGTAGATCATTTGGGAAAACCTCTGGATATTCAAACACTACTCGAACTGACTGGAGAATCGAGGTTTCAGATGTAGCATCCTTAGCCCGAACTAGATAGTGCAACACCCTTGGAAATCATATTTCTATCCTTAAGAAAGGAAATGAAGTGTCCTACAGGAAAAGCTAAACACTATCCATTCTACACTGAGGCATAACATACATGCAACCAATCCATACCAAAAACAATATCAAAGTTAGTTATGTCTAACTTTACTAGATGTGTTGAAGTGACTTTCTGAAGGACTGTGATAGGGAAATTTCTATATACCCATGGAGCTATAATTGAGTCACCGACTGGAGTAGAGATTGAGAAGGGTTCTGATAGGATTTCTAAATTGAATCCAAAACTAATAGCAATATAGGGCATAGCAAAAGATAAAGTAACACTTAGATCTTACTAATACATCAAGATGGAATACTCGTAACTTACCAGTGACTACATCAGGGGAGACCTCCTACTCCTGATGAGACAAGAGGGCATATAGCCTATTCTAACGCTAACCACCACCTACACTAGTGGATGCACCCTGTTGAGCTAAGTGTGCTGGTGGAGCTGCTATATTGGAAGCTGGGTCACGACCTCAACAATGGCCTTTCCTGGCTTCTGGATAGTCTCTGATAATGTGGCTACGCTTCCCACACCCAAAACATTCCATTTGAACATGCTAAGCACTCTCTGAGGTGCTTTCTACCACACTTGTTGTAAATTGGAATGCTAGGCTCTCCTGACCTGCTCCCCTGATCTTTGGAGTCTGATGTCCTTCCTCTCTATTCACACTGAGATACAGATGGTACACTAGCTGACAACGCTGTTGGAGTTGATGGTCTCTAATAGGTCTGCTGGTGATGCCCGCCACTAGGCCTCTATTGGGAAAACCCAACACGACTCATCCTGGACCTCTTGGTCTCTCTCTCTTTATCCACCGTCTGATCTCCCTTCATTTGCTGGGCGTTATGACCAATAGAGAGAAGTCTAAGTCACTGTTCAGCATCTCCATCCTACAATCCTTGACCAGCGAGTCGGACACTTCATACACAAATCTATTCATATGGCCCTCTAGTCTGCTACCATCTCTGGTGCATACTTGGACAGCTGGATGAATTCCAAGGTATACTCTTGAACAATCATATTATTCTGCTTCAAATTGATGAACTCCGTCGCCTTTACCTCTCTCAACTCCCTAGGGAAGAATCTACCTACTAAAGCTATCATGAACTCATCCAAGCTCATGGGAACTGCACCCACTGCTATACAGTCCCTCCTCTGGCGGTACCAAATAGGAGCAACCTCCTTCAACTGATAGGAGGCTTAGTCTGGTCACTCTTCTATCGTCACCCCCATAATCTAGGAGATCTTCTGTATTTACTCCAGAAACTCATGTGGATCCTCATCCACTTTCCACCCAAGGAACTCAGGGGATTCATCTTGAGAAAATCCCAAACTCGAGCTACAACTGCACTCCCATTCAGTGGGACATGAGCCATTGCCTACTAGTTGAACTGAGTTGTCAAAGCCTGAGCAAACATCTGAAAAGCTACCCTAAACTCATAATGGAGACCTGCTCGGGAAATGGACATGTTGGGGCTAGTAGGGCTTGCTGGTGCCAATCTCCATTGCCATTCTCATGGCCACTTCCATTTTCATTCCTTCTTCCGTTAACTCAACGGGGAGGCATGATTCCGTAAACGCGTATAGCATGAGTTATAAGGATGGGGAGATACTTCATCGCACGACATAGATAATGAAAGAAGGAAAATTTCCTAAAATATTTCGTAGCCTCTTTGTCATAAGTGTGGCGCACTTCACACCCATGAAAAAGACTCTACTTAACGCTGCTTTCAGACACCCAAGGACACTTCAAAACATAATGCTCTGATACCATATTTGTCACATCCCAAACATAGGCCCAGATCTAGACGCGGAATCTAGAATCATAAATGTCTGCAAGTCAACCCATAGCATGAACATGATAACTAAAGCTCAACATATACAAAGAGAAAAACTAAATTCTGAAATTAGCGAAAGTCTAAATAGTAAAACATCTAACCAACGGAAAATCAAAACACTAAATTTGAAGCTTGATATACAACTCTATGTTTGAAAAGCCTCTAAGATACTGACGAGCAGATGGGACAATACCCCAACTAGCTCACTAGAAGTCTGAAATTGAAAATAAGAACACTATACTAACTTTTAGGTCCTTGAAGGATGAGGAGTCACCAATAAAGCTGTCTGGGATAAACTCTTGAGACTGGCTAGTAGCGGGACTGATTATGAACTTCTGAGCATGTATCATGAAACGATACAACATAAAGTATGTGGTCAGCACTTGGAATGTACTAAGTATGCAAGGTAAATAAGGCATGCTTAGTAAGAAAAACGGAAATGATGAATATCTTAAATCATAACATCATAAGATTCTGAGAGTATAAACTACATGCTAATAATTCAAAGAATTAATAAACATAACTGGATCCCATAACTAAATTGAACAACCCATAACTGAAGTAAATGCATATGGCTTGCCATGTCTGAAATTAGAGGAAAAGGTCAAAGACTGATCCTTGGATCAAACCTGCTAAAAAATGGTATCATATCTGATAATATATGCATTACTAAAATAATGAGGAACAATGGGAGACTCGTCTTAACCGACAACCACCATGTATGAGCGCATGATGGACCCATGTCTTGCCCTCGTGGAGGAGGTCCATCGTAAGGCTTGCCAAGGAAAATGATTAAGTAATCTGTTGTATCTTGGTGTGCCCTTAGGCTAGAAAAATGCTCTCTTAAGAGGCCCCAAAGTATACCAACATTGGCCCGTTGTTTATGAGACTGGGGAACCTTGGAACCCCTAGCCTACTCGGTGCAAGACACTACTCCCAAAACATATATAATGCTCATATAATCATATATAAGAACATAATTCAAAACCTAAGATATGGGGAGTCTTGACTCCAAAACTTGAGATAACTGAACTTATTCGCCTTATCTAAATCATGATATCATGCTTAACTTGACTGGGCTTGCCTAAATTTAACATAATGATTGCATGAAATGGACATTGTAATAAAAATCATAATTACATTCATGGGCAAAATCATAAACATTTTTTCATACTAAACATTTTATCATAGTTGGAAACGTAGATCATAAACTTGACTACTCATTCAACTTGCATAATTAGGCATCATGTTCATAAAACATGAAATCATGAATTGTAATCAAAATAGGTATAAAACCTTACCATGAATTTTAAATGATCATTTGAAACGCGAAGGGAATTGTACCATGAATTAAACATAGAGAATTTTCATAAAATTTGGGTTAAAACCCCATAGAATCATACACTTGAATTCATGAACTTGAGAAGGGATTTGGGTATGAGAGTTAAGGAAAACTCTCATTGATGATCCTACATATGCGGGTAAGCTTATTCTACGCCCTTCCTTGAAAGTCCAAGAGATTTGGGGAAGAAGTAGGAGAATTCTTAGACTTGATCTTCAATAGAACACTCTAATCATGCATACATGGGAGAAAATGATTAAGAAAAGGCTAAGAATTCTTAAAACCCTCCTAATAAAGCTTGAAACAATGTAGTTTAGGGATTAGGAGCTTAGAAATTACGAAAACACTCTTACTAAATTCGCTGAGAAAATGACTCTACCAGTGCTCGTGAGGGACATCACGAATCGTTAGGAGAGTCATGATTTTTGTACCTCACTCGTATCCTTCACTGGAAACCAATCGCCAACTCAACCATCCTGACCATGACTCACTTCACGTGTCTTGAAGTGACACCATGACTCGTGGCTTCATCCGTGGTCAACCCTTGACCACGACTCCTCACTAGCCTGCCTCCCCTTCACGAGTCACTCGACGAGTCATTGGGTGACCCCATGAGTCACCTGACGAGTCATCTGTCACTTGTGCAATTTTTTTTTGTTTTCTCCACTTCAACCCTCATGTCCGAACTTAGGGACTTTCGAGGTATTATAAAATTAAGTAAAAGGGAGGTAGAAGAGAAAAATAGAAAGATTGAAGAATGTGCTAAAAATTTAAAGTGTTGTGAAGTATTAAAGTGCTTAGAGAGATTAGTCACTAACTTCGCCAAATAGTTTCTACCCATCCCTTTACCTACATTACAACAAACCTAATTCCTAATTGATCTTAGATTCAATATTCTATATAGTGGAGTAATACACTAAGGGCAAGCCAATGGGTCCTCTTTTCAATACATGTAGTGTTCTTTGGGAGAGTGAGTGCTTTAGTTCTATCTATTCCCAAGTTAAAATTGTTATATATCATATGAGTGAAAAGGACATCTCTCAAAATGGTGAGGGGCACCTAATGGTAAGATTTAGGTGTAACTTGATTGCCCAATTACATATGATTCATGTTGTATCATGATGAGTTAGTTCTAGAAGATAAGTGATTTTGATTTTTGACCTTTGACTGATGATCTTATATACATATTGAGTGGAATGTTGGATCTTGATTGAATTGTGTAATGACCCTAAGTGTAAGAATACCTGTTTGTAGGGTTAATTTCGAGGTTGAATTTGAGAACAGAAGTAGTAGATTGTTTGAGGACAAATAATAGTTTAAGTGTGGGATTGTAATGTAAGGCAATCTCCTTTTTCTGCACTAAAAATTACTATGTTATTGCACTGCAGTGATGAACATTAATCATCAGGGCCAAAGCTTATTGTTCTCTTTTGGATCACCAACTCCATCATGAAATCTACGTATCTTGGAATTTTCTCTAGTGCTTTCACCAATGGAAATTTGTGAAATTTTTCATCTTCAGCTTTCTTTCTAAGGTGTTGGGGAAAGGGGGGAAGCAGTCTTGGGATCTATGTGTACAATTTATGATTTTCTTTAGGCTTTCCTGCCTCTACCTCATTTTCCTTAGTTCCTTGCTTTCACTCTCCTCTACGATGCGCACCCCAGGGCTATGCACTTCTTGCGTAACGCGGGATTTACTACACCTATCTAGAAGTGCGCCGAGTGTCTCAATGCACTGGTAGGGTTACACATCGCGATCCTCAAGGCTTTTTTCTTACAGTGCATCGCGGGTCTCCTTGCTCTAACCCGCTGGCATGTCGTGCCTCTTAGTATGAAGGTTAGAAAATGCCCTGCTCTATTCTATTGCTTTTGTTGGGCCTGGATTTTTTTCATCTGTGGTGGACCCTATTCCAAGTGTTTGTTTCTCAAGAATGGTCCTGGCACATCTCGTTGCTACAGGTATGCACTTATCATCCTTAGGTCTCTACTTTGATACTACGGATATTTGTTCCATTTGCCGCTCCAACTGTTTGATTCAACCATCTTACCCAAACTACAAAGCTCTTCATGCATCTTATTTACACCCAATTCTGTTGACTCAGGTTTTGTTAGGACTTTGCTTGATATGGCTTCTATCATGGCATCTGTAGAGTCGTTAGGTGGTGGTCCCCTATTTCTCCGATTGCCTTGCACTCCACCACCATAACCTATACCATAATAGTAGTAATGATTTTGACCTTGATTCTTGTGATTGTGTCTCCAGGTGTCTGGTTTAGATACTAGGGTATAAGCTGGGAAATCCTATGTATAATAGTCAGCAAAATCTAATCAATCTTGTCTCTTGAATATGCCAGTGGAGTAGGAAATTCTACTAGGAGAAAATTTTTTATTTAGTGTCTCATATAATAAAGGGAAAAGGGTCAAAAATAACTCTCTACTTTATTATATTAATTAATTTTGCCTTTTATTATACTATATGGCCAATATACCCCCACCGTTAATAAAGTAAATAAAATTGCCCCTCAATAGGATGGAATCCCCCAAATTGACTTATCATAATTGGGGTAATAATCATCATACATGTACGTTTCTCTTTGCATTTAACCGCTTGCACTTTTGTGTGTTCATAATAGTCAAGTGCTTGGTGATTAGTTCCATCTGAGCTTTTATATGGACTATGTCTTGATCACGTTCTATCTCTCTCCTTTATAACTCATCTAGCACTCCCCTTAAGTGGTTTACAACTTCAATCTCAGACTCGATGTGTACAAAGCCCTGTTAGTCTTTGTAAACTTGTCTAGTATCTTGCTGGCGTCCTTGAAGGTTTGTGCCATGATTGTCCCTTCTCCCATGTTTTTAGCAATCAATTTGTTTGTACAGCGGAGTGACCAGTAGAATATTTCCATAAGAACCTCTTCTAGAAGCTTATGATTTGGACTCTGCTTTAGTTTCTTTTTAAATATGACAAAACCCCATGTAGAGCTTTCTTGGGTAATTTTCTGATCTTGTATTTTCATCCCTTAACTGAATCATCCATGAGGCTGGGAAGAATTACTTTGAGAAGGCTGCGGGCAGCTCTTTCCTAATAGTGATAGACTCGTCTCGAAGCTCGTTCAGCCACCGAGTATCTTCCCTGCTAGTGAGAATGGAAATAATCAGAGTCCAATATTCTCTTGCAAAACTCGAGGCAGTTTGTTGGCATTGTAGATACTGGTGAAATTTATTAGATGCTAGTTTGGATCTTTACCGGACAAACCATTGTAGATACTGGTCATATCAAATTTTGCATTCACTGGTCGTAGGGATGGAACAATAGCTCCCATGTAGTCAACTTTCTCTTGCTCAAACTCTCCCTCGAAAAACATATTACGTAAGAAATTATGTGCATGATGATGAAGGGGTTGTGTTGGTTCATCTTTGCCAAGGTGGCAGAAAAATTCACAACCTCAACTCTCCTAGCTACTTCAGCTAGTCGAGCTTCCTCTGCTAGGCCTGCAGCTTCAACTCTTTACACCTCATTTATCTACTCCGGTGGGGATAATCTGTGTCATAGGGTTCGCCATGCTAACCTGCGACAAAACAAAATAAAACAAAAATGTAAATCACGAAATAAAGATTACAAGCAAGCTTAAATTTGAATTAATTATGTCAACACCTTATTCCTGGCAATGACGCTAAAATTTCATCATGCCCAAACTACACCTTGCAATTGAAGCATAAAGTGGTCACTGTTAAATATATTAACCCAGCTAGGTTGGGGTTGATCTCACAGGGAATAGGAAAGAAACAATATGTTAATGATGATTAAACTAACTTATAATCATTATTTTAGATTGGGGGTTGCAAAAATAAAAGGAAGAAAGTAATACTAAGAATGATTGAGTTTTGTATGAAATTATCAAGACAAAACTAGGATTGTGTTCCCCATGATTTCGTAACTTTGTATGCTTTTATTAGTGATTCATCCTAGTGAATTTTGTGTAATACTGACGATTAAGTTCATCTGATGTCTCTCGAGCTACGTAGATGAATTTCACCTAAATCCTCTCAAACTTTAGATGTTTATATTTTGTCCTTTCCATAAGTCTTGACTTAACTATCCTCGGTTAGAGCTCAAGTTAATTTCGATGAGGTTTGATAGCCTCAAATAGCCATTATTTGTAATACCCTGAAATTGCATAAGACTAGTCTCGGGAGTTAAAGGGTGTTACACCAGAAAACATGGAAAAATGTCACAGGATGACCCGTTGAACGAGTAGTGGGAAGCTCCCATAGACTGTTGGTCCCTGTCGTGGCAAGAGTGTGGTAGGCAGGTGCAGGACCAATGATCCATGGAATGACTTGTTGGTCGATGTAACGAGTCATAGGTTGGGGTCGTGGGTTATCACCAGGGTACCAGAGTTGGAAGGTAAGAGTCGTGGTGTGACCCATCGGAAGTCCAGATGCAGGTTTCATTAGAAGGAGTGACGGGAGGACACAATGGGTCACTGTTCCTAGTAATGACCTGTTTTATCGATTAGTGGTACTAGGACCTGACAATTCAAGAAATTATGGAGGAAGTAACGGATGGATACCACGGGTCGTGGTGTCGAAGGACAACCCGTGGTATCGATCATTTTCTCTAGCAGTGAAAAATTTCCAGACTTTTCATTAAGGATATTTTCATAATTCTTAAGCTCTATGGTCTTAAAATACATCATTTTAAGCTCAATTAGAAGGTTTATAAGAGATTTAAATATTTCCTAAGACTTACCATTCCATGCATGCATGTTTAGAGTTCTTCCTTGGAGATTAAGCTTGAAGAATTCCCTAATTTTTCTCCAATTTCCTTTGGGCTTTCAAGAGGGAGTGTAAATCAGATTTACCCAGGTATGTGTGGCTATGAATGAGAGTTCCTTTCACTCTCATGCTCTAAATTCTTCTTAATTCCCTGAATTTCAATTCTACATTTAAGTTCATGATCTATTGGGCTTTACCCCTAATTTTTTGAAACTCTCTATGATCTATATATGGGTCAACTCCTTTCATGTATCGATTCATGTTTTATGATCTATGGGAAGATTTTATAGCTATTTGATTATAAATTCATAGTTTCAATTTTTAATTAAATTATGCCCAATTATTTAAGTTTTATGAAAAGTGAAGTTACGATTTTATTATGATTTTGATCTTATTAAGTCTAAATTATGATATATGATTCATGTTATTATTTCTTTTTCAAGTTCTCTTCATGGATTTATGATTATCAAGTATATAAATTTTTACAAGTATGCATGGTTTTCATGATTTATGGATTTATGACTCTTGGCCAATTCATGTGCCCTTATTAATGTCTAATAAAGTATTTTCAAGTGGGATCCATCATGTTATTATTTATTTTTCCATGAACTTCATGAATGATTTCATGATTGCTATATGAGCCCTTACATGCATATTTTTGGGAGCAGTGTCTAGCACCAAGTAAACCCGACTATCAGGTAAACCCCTCGGTCTCAGAACTACGTATGGCCATCGGTTTATACATATATTATTATATTCCTATGGTATCACCATACTACACGTCCCCTTGTCTGGCAAGCCGCGGGCGGTCTTGACCACTTGGGCGAAATAGTGGGGCATCATGTAAGCTCTATCATGATGATGTCGATTAAGACGAGTCCTTCCATTATTCCTCATGACTTATGAATGGTTATGTTTATGTTACCTTGGCTCAATTTATGCTTTATAAAGTTTCTCTTATGACTATGATTTCTGATTGAAATTATGAATTGTTTGAAAACCTTGAGCACTTATGTTTACATTATGATATTTACTTCATCATCATGTTGTCCTACTGTTATGCACTCTTCTGTAATTTAACTGTCTGCTTTTACTTATCTTGCATACTCAGTACATTCCAACTACTGACCACATACTCTTTGCTATATCGTTTCATGATACAAGTCTAAGTGATCAGTCTCAGCCGCATTACTAGACTTGCTTTCTCCTCAAGCCTATCAAGCCAGTGTTGGTGAGTCCTTAATCTTCGAGGACATTAAGTTATCTATTGTTATTTTCTTTTAGTTACAGACTTTGACGAGCTAGTTGTGGATGTTGTCCCATTAACTCATCAGTTATATTAGAGGCTTTTTTAGACATTATGTAGAAATCAACTTGTCATTGCTGACTCTATTTTAGATTTATATGTATGAAGACTTCCACTTAAGAATGTTTTATTTTATCATTTTCCGCTTGTTGTATGCTCCAAGCTTCTACGTTCATGCCATGGGTCGACTTGGAGCCTCTAGGGTTCCTTTTCCCATGTCTCTATCCGGGCCTATGCTCGGATCGTGAAAGCATGGTATCACAACATTAGGTTTTGAAGTGTCCCAAGGTGTCTGAAAGCCGTGTTAAGTAGAGTATTTTTCATGGGCGTGAAGTGCGCCACACATATGATGAAGAGGCTACAAAACGTTTAGGAAACTTCCCTTCTTTCATGATCTATGTCGCGCAATGAAATGTCTATCTATCCTTCTAACTCATGTTATACGCATTTACAGAATCATGCCTCCTCGCTAAGTTAGTAGAAAAAGAAATGGAAATAAAAATGGCCATGAGAATTGCAGTCGGGATGGGGACCAGCAGGCACCACCAGCCCCCAAGGATCATGTGCTAGAGTAGGTTGCCCATGCAGAGTTTAGGGAAGCTATTCAGATGTTGGTACAGGAAGTAACCACCCAGGACAACCAGTAGGCAGCAGCCCATGTGCCCCAGAATGGGAATACGGTGGTAGTGAAATCAGGGACTTTCTCATGATGAACCCTTCGGAGTTTCTCGGATCGATGGTGGGAAAGGATCCGCTTGACTTTATTGATGAAATTCAGTAAATCACCCAAATCATTGGGGTGACAGGGAAGGAGTGCACAGACTTGGCCTCTTATCAGCTAAAAGGGGTTGCACATATCTGGTTCAGACAGTGGAATGATGGTAGGGTAGTTGGAGCGGGTCTCATTAGTTGGGATGATTTTCTTATCGCTTTCATGGATCGATTCTTTCCCCAAGAGATGAGGAAAATCAAAGAAGCTGAATTTGTGAACTTGAGACAAAACAACATGACGGTCCAAGAATATTTTTTTGAGTTAACTCAGTTGTTCAAGTATGCACCAGAGATGGTGGCTAATTAGAGAGCTCAGGTGAGCAGGTTTGTTCACGGGATAGAGGACTACCTGGTAAAGAATCGTAGGACCACTATGCTTCACCAGGACATCGATTTTCCTCGATTGGTTTACTATGCCCAGCAGATGGAGACAGTGCACTTGAGAGAGAGAGAGAGGCCAAGAGGGCCAGGATAGATAGCTATGGTTTCTCCCAGTAAAGATCGGGAGGCAGATATTGTCAGTAGTCTCATCAGAGGTCATTAGCTCCAGCGCCATTATCGGCCAGTGCTCCATCTAGGACACGAGGTGATAAAAGGGGCAGAGCATCAGGTTTAAGGAGACAGAGGGGCATGTACGTAGAGCGTACCTTTCCGATCTGCGAAAGTGTGGCAAGAATAACATAGGTGTTCTTGATTGGGTTAGATATTTATTTCGAGTGTGGTAGACCAGAGCACAGGCGCTGGAAGTGTGCTTTGGCTAGATAGGGTGATGGTAGATGATCTTGGGCATAATTACATGCTCAAGTGCTATTTTATAACTTAATCTTATGCATGTTTTTTAATTTAATTTATTAATATCCTCATGTGATTTTGTAT
>JACEIK010000799.1:219389-244142 GCA_018107945.1 Datura stramonium
GTTAAGGATGAGCTTAATATGATGATGCATGAAGAGAAATGAAGTTTGGGATTAAGTGTAAGGAAGATGGCATGGAGGAAATATGGAAGTGCCACGATTACACCTTGTAGCGTGCCACGGCAAGATATTTCCGTGATGGGCGTCGTGTCACGCAGGTAGGAGTGCTCATAAGATGCTACTAGGTAGTGCGCCTACGCGTTGGCGTAGTGCCACGCCAGGCCTTGCTGCGCACTACAGTCTGTGTTACTCCTTGCACCGCACGCGAGAAGGAGTGTGCCACGCCAGGCGACGCGTATGGCCCTCAGCAGGAACTGCCGATGCCAGCTTTACAGTAGGCATGCGCTACAAGTAAGTGTCACGCCATCAAACTGCCGCGATGGGCAGCATGGCATGGGGTTGGTCCATGGCCGGCCAAAATATGAAATTTTTCACTTAGTATAAATAGGACCCTTAGCTTCTAAAATCATTTATCACAAAAATATTTTTGGAAAGCAGAGAGGAGCGATGGGAGAAGCGAAGAACTCTACCTAGGGTTCTTTATTTTTCATTCTCTTTTAATTACTCTTGTAAGTACATTACTTTAATCATATGGCTAAGTAATTGTACGAAAATGAGTGGCTAAAACCCTTCCTCTAGAGTTGAGGCCATGTGATATGAATGTGAGTGCATGAATTCATCTTTGGTTTGAGTTTTTATTTTTTTTTTGTCTTGTATTCTTAATTATTGTTGTTTTTATGCTTGATCACCGTGAAAACAAACTCGTTAAGCTTAGGTAAAAGCTCGTAAGAGTAACTCTAGGTTAGAACAAAAGAATGTAAGGAGAAAGTTCTTTTCTTTATGATAAGATTCGCGATTAGGATAGAAACTATACCTAATTTGCCTTGCTTGGTTAATAAAATGGGATGATAGCTAAACACCGAATTAGAATTGTCACATCACTGCTCATAGAAGTAGTTGTGAAATTAAGTCAGGTTAAATGAGTAGAGGTATGAAAGTACATAATCAAGGGAACCCCGTAAACCACATCTATGTAGTTAAATGGCTCACGAATTAGGACGTCACATCCTCGCTCAATAATGTAGGTGTGAGACAAGTTTGTTGCGTGTTAGAGGCTAAAACCACCATGAACACTAAATTTTAACTCTGTTAGAACATAACTGAAGTTTTCATACTTGGACCATTATGAATTGATTTGTGATCACCCCTAGATTTACTTAATATTATCTAAAATCTCTTAAATCAACACCTGTGAAATTTAATTTAACACTTGAAATTGAATATTCGCTGAATTAGTCCAGTCCCTGTGGTTCGACATCCGGCTCTTAAAAGGGCCACTATATTACTTGTACGACCGCATGCGTTGGGGCGCAACAAGTTTTTGGCACCGTTGCCGGGGATTGGCAGCGTTTAGTGAATTTTTAGTTTTTGTATGATTTTTATTTTCCGAAGTGTTGAAACACTTGGTCTTAGTCTGTTCTATAGAAGGTAACAGGTTGTCCTTGCAAAACTGGCAAGGAAAGAGAGTTGGTGGAACCTTTGTTGGAGCCGGAACGCCGATTACATTTGCTCTGAAGTGAAGCTCTAGAGTGGAAGCTAAAAAGGATATAGGAGCAGTTACAACAACACCCAGCAGCAGAGCAAGAAGAGTTGTTGCCTGAACCAATGGCATCCCGACCAGTTCATGAAGTGGCAATCACACTAGCGATGAATGTGACCTCCAGTATTTGCTAATCGGAACCCCGAGGAAACTTTGAGCTGAAATAGAACATGGTGCAGGCGTTACATTCTAGTGTCCAGTTCACTGGAATGACACACGAGGACCCACAATTTCTTGGAGATCAGTGACACTTTCGTCACAATCAGAGTGTCAACTGATTATGTCACACTACCCTCTTTCCATTTTCATTGTTGGGAGAGGCAAATAGGTGGTTCAAGGTTGAGCCACTGAATTCCATTACTTCTTGGGACGACCTAACAAGGAAGTTCCTCATTAGATTTTTTCCTTCAGGCAAGACTGCCAAGCTCAAAAGTGAGATATTATGTTTCAAGTAGAGGCTGGAGGAGAACCTATATTTTTTCTTGGGAGAGATTCAATTCATTGTTGAGAGACTGCACCCATCACCAGCAGTCTAATGAGGTGTTAGCTCACACCTTTGTAGAGAGTGTACACCCACATATGAAGATATTGTTAGACTCTGCATCGGGTTGGCAAGCACTGGAGAAGACATATGATGAGCTGTACACTCTCTTAAACAAAATTGCTCAAGGAAACCCATAGTGGCATAGTGAATCATCCAGAGGGGCAGGAAAGAGAGCAACAGGGCTGATAGAAATAGATAGTGTCAATGCCTTTTCAGCATAGCTAGCGTCATTGCAGCACCAGATGATGACTCAGTTCAACAAACTAAGTATGAACCAACCGCATGGATAGGTGAATGCAAGTCAATAGTCTCCTAGCTGGTGTGAAATTTGTGGTAACAATGCAAAATCTTGCAGGGAAAATCCAGAATCTGTCAATTTTGTGGGGAATGTTCAGAGAAATAACCAAACTTATGGGAACACATACAATAAGAATTGGAAGAGTCACCCAAATTTTTCTTGGGGTGGCAACCAGAGTCAGAGCTACCAGCATCCTCAGCAATAGTACTATCAGCAATCAAACAAGCAGAACAGTGGCAAGTTAAGCGCAACAACATTGAGGAAATGTTGTAGAAAATCATGGCTACTCAAACCCAACTGGAAGAGAATCAAGCATAGATGGCTTCAGATTTGAAAAATCAGCAGATGGCTACCCGAAATTTAGATAAGCAGATGGGTCAATTAGCAGTTGTGCAACATACCAGACCTCAGGGAGGGTTACCAAGTGACACAGATACAAACCCCCGATAGGTCAATGCCATCAGTCTAAGGAGTGGCAAGCAATTGGCTGATGCACCATCAAAGGAAAGGATAAATGAGGTGCAGCTAGAGTTAGTGAGACAGGGTCCATCCACGGACAAGGGAGATAACCCGAGGGTGGAAAAACATAATGCACAATCATCATTGCAGCAAACATAGAGACCAGCACCACCATTCCCACAGAGGCTTAAGAAGAGCAAGGAGGAAGAATGTTTCAAAAAGTTCTTTGATATTTTCAAAGAACTTCACATCAGTTTGCCCTTACTTGATGTTTTTCAAGGAATGCCAAAGTACGCTAAGTACTTGAAAGATATGGTGGCCAACAAAGTTATGTTGGTGGATGTACAAACGGTGGCACTGACTGAGGAGTGTAGCTACAGGGCGATGAACAAGATGTCGAAAAAGCTCAAGGACCCAGGGAGTTTCACCCTCCTCGTACAAATTGGTGAAACTGAAGTTATAAAGGTTCTTTGTGACTTAGGGGCAGTAGTAAATCTAATTTACCGATCTCCTAATGTCTCTATTTGAGTTCAACACCTTGGGTTTGGGTAAGCTGAGGCCCACGCGAGTAATGTTGCACCTTGCAGACAAGTCCACAGTGGCACTAGAAGGAATAATTGAGGACCTTCTCAACAAAGTGGGTAAGTTCATTAAACCCATTGATTTCATCATTCTTAACTTTAAAGTTGATGATAAGGCACCCCTTATATTGGGATGGATATTCTTGGCAACTGGAGGAGCAATCATAAATGTAAGAGCAGGTACCCTTAAAATGAGGGTCAATGATGAGGAAGAGCTATTTCGTGTCTACAAATAGATCAACCTACCCACATGCTACAGAGATCTTTGTAAGATCAGTATGTTGTCAGATGCTAAGTCTGGGGTGGCAGATTTCATGGGTCCACTATTGCAAGACATGATGACATTTCAGCCCGAGTCTGATGGAAGGATAAATTTGAAAAAGAAGAAGATGGAAGAAAAGAGGGACAAGGTAGAAGTTGTTCCCTCTAAAAACAAAAAGAATAGAAGATGGTTCTCGAATGGGAGCACCTATTTGAGGATATCCTAAAAAAGATAGTCCACATTGTGCCCGACGTAAAATCAGGCACTACTTGGGAAGCAACCCAAGAGAACCACAAGCATAATTTCTTTTTAGTTCATGTTGTATTTTGTTAGTTTTCACTTGTGTTGTGTTTTTTGTTGGTTAAACACATATTCAGGGGAATTATGAGTACCCTAGGAAGTAAGAGCTAAAGAGCATGACAAGAAAATGAGTGTGGGGTCGGACCCACTTGTTGAAAAATGAAGAAGAACATGTTGTTAGCTAGGCCTAGAGGCCTCAAGGAGTATTTCTCACCCTTGTATTCATTTTATTTGATGCTTTGGGGACATAACATAATTCAAGTGTGGGGTTGGCAAAATCTCAAAAATATTGTGCTTAATGAATTCGGTTGAAGTTGGTGCTTTGTATAGTATTGTCTGATGAAAAAGCTTAAGTTGAGCATATTTCACCCACCCTTTGGTTTTTCTTTTCAGTTCTTTTACAAAGGGGGCACTTTGAACCGATGAATAATATTTTTCTTTGTATATACATAATTGGTGTTAGTCATCGTTAGGGACTTTTCCCGACGATGGACCAAACGATGGATGGATAACAACCATCTTGATGGAAAATAGTTAATAGGTTTGTGCTGTGAACCCTTAGTTGATTGATGGATCGAGGTTCTTGTTATGTGTTGTACACGATTTTGAGATGAAAGTGGTGCAAATTTTGAAGCATGTTTAGCAATTGTATAACTCTGTTGGAGACACCAAGACTCTTGAATATGACTCCATGTATTTAAAGCTTAATTTTGAATTCTTGTGATTAGCTTAGTTAAGTGTCGACTGAATTTGTCTTGACTTGAGCATGTGCTATGAGTTTCATGTTCCTGAATATTCCATTCTATTGTGTACTGTCTAAAAAACTTTCCTGTTGTGTACACAAAACGAAATGAGGGATGTCGATTGTAGGAGATGATTTAGGCACTTCTTTGAATGAGCCTAATTTTTATCCATCTCTTTACCTACCTTTAATATATGATCCTAGTTAGCCCCATTGAGCCTTTAGCCTATTCTTTGCTAGCCACGAACTGAGCTTAATACTTTCTATTCAATAGCCTTGAATTTTATCCAAAACTCCTAAGCGCTTAAGTCAAAATGCAAAAGAAGTGAGGAGTGAGAAATTGGAAGAAGAAGGAAAATAGTAGTTGTGGGAGTTGAAAAAAAGACTAGAGGTGCACTTGTTTAAAAATGAATAAGAGTTAGTAAGGAGTAAAAGAAGAAAAGAGCCAAAAAATTGCTTAAGTAATCCTTACTAATAGCATAGGTGTGCCTAATGAAATGGGGAAACAAAGAGGAAAAATGAGAGTTGAAAAGAATAAAGGTGAAGTAGGAGGATAGGTATTCATAATGAAAGTGTGATGTATTAAAATTGATTAGGGAAGATAGTCACTATTACTGGCCGGAATAGTACCTACCCGTCTCTTAGCTTACATTACAACCCACTAAGTCCTACTTGATCTTAGTTTCAAACATTCCTAAATATGTGGAGTACAACACAAAAGGTAAGCTTATGGGTCAATACATGCTGCATGTGAATTCTTTGTCAGAGTGAGCTTGCTTCTTATTCATATACCCATACATGTTATAATTTGAAAACTTATGACTGAAAAATTGGTTAACTCTCTTGTTGTGAGGGCACATGTTTGATGAAGGATAAAATTCATGTCGGATGTCTTACTTGTTTGTTTTGCATGAATTTGCCAAGTTTAAGAGTTGATTCTTGAGGCCTGGAAGTTTTAAGTTTGTTATATGGGGTTTTAATGGTGAGATATTACATTCTTTATTTTAAACTTGCTATCTAAAATAATCGGTGTATCTGTAGCATGAATCATACTATTTGAATTAGTTATGTCTGAGTTCTTCGTGCGCATGAGATGTAATAGAGTTGTTCGAGGACGAAAAAGGCTTTAAGTGTGGGGTAGTGTTCTTGGGCATAATTACATGGACAAGTGCTATTTTATAACTTAAACTTAGTCATGTTTGTTAATTTAATTTATTATATCCTTATGTGATTTTGTACAATTTAGCGTATAAACTAACCAATGTGATTAGCTCTTTGTTTTGTAGGTGAAAAATGTTAAGGATGAGCTTAATATGATGATGCCTGAAGTGAAAGGAAGTTCGGGATTAAGTGCAAGGAAGATTGCATGAAGGAAACATGGAAGTTCCATGATTACACCTTGCAATATGCCCCGGCAAGAGATTGTTGGGATGGGCGCCATATCACGCAGGCAGGAGTGCACGCGAGATGCTGGCAGGCAGTGTGCTTGCGCATTGGCATCGTGCCATCCAGGCCTTGCTTTATTCTACTATGCATGTCACGCCGTGTGCCGTGCACGAGAAGGAGCGTGCCATGCCAGGCGACTCGTAAGGCCCTCGCATATGAACTGTCGATGCCAGCCTTCCAATGCACATGCGCGACCAGTCTGTGTCACGCCATCAAACTACCGCGATGGGCAGCGTGGCATGGGGCTGGTCCATGGCTGGCCAAAATATGAAAATTTTCACTTAGTATAATAGGACCCTTAGCTTATAAAATCAATTATCACTAAAATATTTGGGGAAAGCAAAGAGGAGCGAAAGGAGAAGCGAAAAACTCTACCTAGGGTTCATTATTTTTCATTCTCTTTTAATTACTCTTGTATTTACATTACTTTAATCATGTTTTTGAGTAAGTGTACGAACATGAGTGGCTAAAACCCTTCCTCCATAGTTGAGGCCACATGAAATGAATGTGAATGCATGAATTCATCTTTGGTTTGAGTTTGTGATTGTTGTTTTGTCTTGCATTCTTAATTATTGTTGTTTTAGCTTGATCACCAAACAAACATGTTAAGCTTAGGTAAAAGCTTAGAAGAGTAACCCTAGGTTATAACACAAGAATGTAATGAGCAAGTTCGTCTTTATGATAAGATTCGCGTTTAGGTTAGAAACTATACCTAATTTTCCTTTCTTGGTTAATAAAACGGGGTGATAGCTAGACACCGACATAAAATTATCACATCACCGCTCGTAGAAATAGTTGTGAAACTAAGTAAGGTTAAATAATTAGAGGTGCAAAAGTCCATAATCAAGGGCATAAACCTCGTAAACCACATCCACATAGTTAAATGGCTCACGAATTAGGACGTCACAACTCCACTCAACGATGTAGGTGTGAGATTAGTTTGTTGTGTTTAGAAGCTCTAAAGACCATGAACATTGCATTTTAACTCTGTGAGACAAAAACTGAAGTTTTCATACTTGGACCATTGTGAAATGTGGCATTGCATGATTATCAGGCCTTAACTCTAGTTGCTTCATGTATTGTTTCGTTATTGATTTGTTATCACACCTAGATTTACTTAAAGTTATCTAAAATCTCTTCAATCAGCACTTGTGAAATTTAATATAACACTTGAACTTGAATATTTGCTGAATTAGTCAAGTCCTTGTGGGTTCGACATTCGGCTCTTAAAAGGGACACTATATTACTTGTACGACCACGTGTGCTAGGGCACAACAATAGAGGTCGTGGTCAGGATACCATCTTAGCAGTAGCACTAGCATGCCCAACTCAGTAGGGTTCAGCCACTAGTTTAGGTGGTGGCCAGCACCAGAATAGGTTTTATGCCCTTGCACCTCGCTAGGAGCAGGAGACTTCACTATATGCGGTCACCGGTATGTTACGAGTATTCCACCTTGATGTATATGCAATGTTAGATCTAGGGTCTAATTTATCTTTTTTGACACCCTATGTTGTATGTAATTTTGGAGCCTGTCCCGAGATCCTATTAGAACCCTTCTCAGTCTCTACTCCATTTGGTGATTCGATTATAGCTTGACGGGTATATAGAAATTTCCCTATCATAGTCCTTTAAAATGTCATCTCAGCATATTTTGTAGAGCTAGCCATGATAGATTTTGATGTGATCTTTGACATGGATTGGCTACATGCATGTTATGCCTCAGTGAACTGTAGAACCCTGCGGTAGATTTTCAATTTCCCGGTGAGCCAATCCTTGAGTGGAAGAGTAGTTCATTTTTGCCTGTAGGTCGCTTCATTTCATACCTTAAGTTCAGAAAGATGATCTCTAAGGGTTGTGAGTATCATCTAGTTAGGGTTACGGATGCTACGTCCAAAACCTCGACTATCCAGTTAGTTCCTGAAGTGTGTGAATATCCAGAGGTGTTTCCAGACGATTTACTGGGAATTCCTCCCAAGTGGGAGATCGATTTTTGTATTGACCTTCTTCCCGATACGTAGCTTATATCTATTCCTCCTTATATAATGGCTCAACCTGAGCTAAAGGAGTTGAAGGAGTAGCTAAAAGATCTTTTAGACTAGGGTGTCATCTGACCAAGTAAATCCCCATGGGGTGCACCAGTTCTCTTTGTCTAGAAGAAGGATGGTTCCCTGCGGATGTGCATTTACTACTAGCAGTTGAACAAGGTCATCGTCAAGAACAGGTATTCTCTTCCTAGAACAGATGACTTGTTTGACCAATTTCAGGGTGCCAAGTGTTTCTCAAAGATAGACCTTAGATCCGGGTATCATAAGCTCAGGGTTAGAAGGAGTGACATTTCGAAGACATCCTTCGAGATTCAGTATGGTTACTGTGAGTTTTTAATCATGTCTTTTTGACTAATGAATGCTCCTGCAGCTTTTATGGATTTGATGAACAGGGTGTTCAAGCCGTATTTGGATATGTTCATGATCGTGTTCATAGATGACATTCTCATATACTCTCGGAGCGAAGAGGAGCATGCCGCTCATTTGAGGGTGGTGCTACAAACTCTTAAGGATTGTCAGGTGTATGCTAAATTCAACAAGTGTGAGTTTTGGTTAAACTCGATAGAATTTTTAGGTCATGTGGCGTCAAGTGAGTGTGTACATTACATGTGGATTAACAAAAGATAGAAGCTGGGAAGAATTGTCCTAGACCAGTTAGTCCTTCAAATATCAGGAGTTTCTTGGGTTTAGTTGGTTATAATCAGAGGTTTTTGGAATGATTTTCATCCATTGCAGCACCGTTGACTATGTTGACCCAGAAGAAAGTGAAGTTTCAATGGTCAAGGCCTGTGAGAAGAGCTTTCAAGAGTTGAAGACTCAACTCACCTCAGCACCAGTGTGACTCTGCCTGAGGGCATTGATGGGTTTGTGGTATATTGTGACACCTTGAGGATCGGCCTTGGTTTTGTACTAATGCAACACGGTAAGGTTATAGCCTATGCCTCCAGGAAACTAACGGTCCATGAAGAGAACTATCCAACTCACAACCTTGAGTTGGCAGCGGTAGTACTTTCCTTGATGATTTGGAGAAACTATCATACAAGGTCCATGTGGATGTGTTTACGGACTATAAAAGCCTGCAGTACGTGTTTACCCAGAACGATCTACATCTACGTCAAAGAAGGTGGTTTGAGCTTCTTAAAGAATTATGATATAGTGTCCTTTATCATCTGGGCAAGGCTAATGTGGTGGAAGATGCTCTTAGCAGGCTTTCTATGGAGAGTGTGTCCCATATAGAAGAGGAGAGGAAAGACTTAGTAAAGGATGTGCATCGGGTTGCACGATTAAAAGTTCATCTTGTTGACTCAACGGATGGTTGTGCCATTGTTAAAAATGGATTAGAATCTTCGTTGGTGATTGAGGTCAAAGGTATACAAGACGAGGATCCTATTTTGGTGAAATTGAAGGAAGCTGTTCAGAATCAAAAGGCAGAGGTTTTCTCCAAGGGGGAGATGGTGTACTACGATATCAGGGTCATTTGAGTGTACCGGGAGTTGATGACTTGAGGGAGCAGATGTTTCATAAGGCTCATGGTTCCATTTACTCTATACATCCAGGTGCCACCAATATGTATCGTGACCTACGGGAAGTTTATTGATGGAATGGAATGAGGAATGACATAGCGGAGTTTGTGGCTAAGTGTCTGAATTGTCAACAGGTGAAGGTTGAGCATCAAAGACACGGAGGTATACTTCAATACATTAATATCCCTACTTGGATGTGGGAGGAAATCAATATGGACTTCATTACGGGGTTGCCTCATACTCATTAAAATTATGACTCCATTTGGATGGTTGTAGATAGGTTAACTAAAGCAGCTCATTTTCTACCAGTCAAAACTAGTGATTCAGCAGAGGAATATGTTGAATTGTATATTCAGGAGTTAGTTCAGTTGCATGGAGTGCCCTTATCCATCATATCAGATAGAGGTACTCAGTTTACCTCCTAGTATTGGTGATCATTCCAGAAAGGGCTTAGCACTTAGGTCAAGCTTACCACAGCTTTTCACACGCAGATAGATGGTCAGGCTGAGCGGACCACTCAGACTGTTGAGGATATGTTGAGAGCATGTGTGATTAATTTCAAAGGTGGTTGGGACGACTATTTACCTCTCATCGAGTTTGTATATAACAATTTTTACCATTCCAGCATTCAGATGGCTCCATTTGAGGCTCTTTATGGGTAGATATGTAGATTGTCAATTGGTTGGTTTTAAGCCGGTGAAGCTACATTGATAGGACCAGACTCGGGTCATGAGGCTATGGATAAAGTTCAGCTTATAAGAGAGAGCTTAAAAACATCCCAAATTCCTCAAAAGTTATATGCGTAATGTGAGAAGGAGAGAACATGAGCTTGAAGTTGATGACTGGGCGTTTCTGAAGGTATCTCCCGTAAAGGGAGTGATAAGATTTGGAAAGAAATGGAAACTCAGTCCCCATTTTATTGGCCTATACCGATTTGTGAGAAGGGTTGGAAAGGTAGCGAATGAGTTGGAGTTGCCCTTAAAATTTGCTTCAGTGCATCCAGTGTTTCATGTGTCACTTTAGAAAAAGTGCATGGGTGATCCTGTTTTGGTTGTTCTGGTTGAGAGCGTAGGTGTGAAGGATAGCCTCAACTATGAAGAGGTTCCGGTGGAAATACTTTAGCATCAACTTCAGAAGCTAAGAAATAAGGAAGTAGATTCAGTAAAGGTTTTATGGTGGAATCAGCATGTTGTGGGAGCCACGTGGGAAGCCGAAGCAAATTTGATGGCTAAATACCCCTATCTATTCCCCTCTGGCTTAGTTCCATCTTGAGGTATCAGTTTTCTCCTTAGTATTGTATTTAGTTTCATGTTTAGTTCATGTGATCTAGTTTCCTTCAGGTTAATATATGTATGTGTGATTCATGAAATTAGTTCAGTCATGTATTCTAGTCCGGAGTTAGTTACTCTGTTAGATTTCAATGTTAGATGTTTAGTATGCGAGACGTCAGTTGCCTTCCCCATCTTTTCTTCATTCATATTCAAGGATGAATGTTCTCAAGAGGAGATATTGTAATACCCCGAAATTGCCTAAGACTAGTCTCGGGAGTTAAAGGGTGTTCACTAGAAAACTAGAAAAATGTCACAGGACGACCAGTTGAACGAGTCGTGGGAAACTCCCATGGACCGTTGGTCCCTGTCGTGGTGAGAGTGTGGTAGGAAGGTCCAGACCAACGAGCCATGAAGACTCGTTGGTCGATGTATCGAGTCACAGTTGGCATCATGGGTTGTCACCAAGATTCCTTAGTTGAAAGGTACAAGTCATGGCGTGACCCGTGGGAAGTGCAGATGCAGGTCTTATAAGAGGCAGTAACGGGAGGAAGCAACAGGTCATTGTGTCTAGTAACGTCCCATTTTGTCGATTTGTGGTAATAGAACCTACGAATTCAAGAAATGTTGGAGGAAGTAACGAATGGATACCACGGGTCGTGGTATCGAAGGACGACCCATGGTATTAGTCGTGGTCTCTAGCAGTGCAAAATTTCAAAACTTTTCATTAAGAGTATTTTCGTAATTCCTAATCTATAAGGTCCTAAACTTAGTCTTTTAAGCTCACTTAAAAGGATTTTAAGAGAGTTTAACCTATCCTAAGCCTTACTATTCCATGCATGCAAGTTTAGAGTTCTTCCTTGGAGATCAAGCTTGAAGAATTCCCCAATTTTTCTCCAATTTCCTTTGGGCTTTCAAGAGGGAGTGTAAATCAGATTTACCCAGGCATGTGAGGTTATGAATGAGAGTTCCTTTCACTCTCATGCTCTAAATTCTTCTCAATNCTAAATTCTTCTCAATTCCATGGATTTCAATTCTAGATTTGAGTTCATGATCTATTGGGATTTATCTCTAATTTTGTGAAATTCTTTATGACCTATCTATGGGTCAACTCTCTTCATGTATCAAATCATTTTTTATGATCTATGGGCAGATATTATAGCTATTTGATTATAAATTCATAGTTTCAATTTTTAATTAAATTATGCCCAATTATATAAGTTTCATGAAAAGTCAATGATTCTATTATGATTTTGATTTTACTAAGTCTAAATTATGATTTATATAAGCTAGTTAGGGATGTTGTTTCATGAACTCATCGTTTATGTTAGAGGTTTTTTCACACATTATGTAGAAATCAACTTGTCATTGTTGACTCTGTTTTAGATTAATATGTATGCAGACTTCCGCTTAAGCATGTTTTATTTTATCATTTTTTACTTGTTTTATGCTCCTAGCTTCTATGTTGTCATGCCCTGAGTCTATATCCTAGATGAAACATGATACTTGGAGACAGAAGTAATCTCAAGTCAATCCATGGTCTATCATAACACTAGAAATCTGAGTAAAAACATAGCATAAGCTTTAAAATAATAAAACCATTTATGAAGAAGAACTAAATCATAAAGTTCTAATACAACTGAAAATCTGGATCTGTGTCTGTGTTTGAAAGCCATCTATCTAATGAGTTGCTGGGAAAAGCCCCCAGCTAATTCTAAGTCTAACTGAAAGAAAAATAACTGAAGAAAAATAACCATCGTCCTCGAAAGATGAGGACTCACCACTGGTGTGGCTGAAAACTCCTGGATGAGATCTGCTAACGGTGATGAGACTGAGAACCTGCAACTGTATCACAAAATGATACAACTTAGAAGGTATGCGTTGGTACTTTGAATGTACTAAGTAAGAAGGAGAAAACATAACACGGAGAATACAATGATTAAATAGTAATGACATGCAATGACCAACTGAAATACTGAAACTGAATAAAATGAAATATACTGAGATGGTTAAAATGACCTTGTCTAATGGTCAAAGACATGCCCTAAATCTAAGATACTGATCTGACTACTATACTGAACTGACCTACACTGAGAAATATGAAACTATTCTGAGGTGAGCTAACTGAGACTTTACTGACTAGTGGGGGAGTATATAACCGACATATAACCCCGTGAGCTAGACGTGGATTCTGATGTATACATCCCATCGGTAGGACACAATATACCTTGCCAGGGTATAAAGGCATGAACTCGGTGATCACAAGTCTGGGGCCATAAGGACAATAAAAATAACCTACGGTGGCAATGTAGTTTGGGGTACCTGGGTGCGCTGGAACCCCGATCAGCTCAGTGCCAAGTCCTACTCCCACTAGATAGTCCTAGATTGACTACTAAGATGATAGCTCAAAAATGGGGCCCAAGAATAAGTCAGGGATACCTATCTAGAAGTACCTTGAGATTTTCATCGGATCGGATTCTATAACTGGTGTTCTAAGACTAGTCAAAGCTGCTTATCTAGAAGCATCATAACCGTCTAAAGATCAAATCGTAATATGAAGTTGGGGTTCTAAGGTTGGTTAGAGCTGCTAATCTAGAAGTGTCATGACCCCTTAAAGAACCACTAAAATTTGATAACTGAGTCTAATACTAGTAACTGGGAGGCACCACTGACAACTCAAGAATTAACTGTCGTCAAACTGATCAGCTGACATTTCTGGACAACACTGAGTATGTTAATAATCTGATTGAAACTGGTCTAACATGTATTTGACTAAAATTTCCACATACACGAACAATATGGGGATCTCATAACTGATAGAATCAAGTTATAGGGAAACTAGTCCAACATGCAAGATTCTAAATTCTACTAAACTGAGAACTAGGGCTAAATCATTCCACTAGATACAATTCTAACAAATTTCTAGAAATAGGAATTAATAAAGCAGTTAAAAATCATGAGAAATACTCCACTTGAAATCTTAAAGAAATTAGTCTGACAATTTTCTACATTTCGAATCCACAGGGCTGAACTGATAGAGAAAATAGAAAAGATTTTACGGACACAAGGGAAGAACTATTCTCTTGTTAAATTCCAACACACCTGGATAAGAAATCCCTTAAGAAAAAGGACTTGAACTTCTAAAACTTAAAGGGAGCCCTACTTCTTGCTTGAGAGGAATGGCCTGGGTTTCTACGATCGATATTCCGAGAGTCTACGTGGGGAATGAGGGGGAAAACTGTTTAATCCCTCTAAATTCTCTAAAATTATACTTAAAAAAATGTAGTTAAGGGACTAAATAGGTGGTAAATTACAAAAATAACACTGGAATAAGATCTGGAAATCTGCCCGACATGACCCAATAAGCCTTAGAACGGGTCGTCGGTTGAAACCACAGCCTGTTGGAACCAATCGTTCGTCCTTGGTCCAAAACTCCCGCTCACTAAAATAGGACCACGGGAGAATACCATGACTTATTGGGACAACTAACAAATTGTTGGTACCTCTCGTTGTCACTGGTAGGGAAATCTGGGACCTAAGACAATGAGCAACACAATGACTCATTGGTAGGACCAAAGGGTCATTGCATCCGACTCATTTTCAACACTATTTGGGCCTCGGACATGATTATGGATGGTAGCTATGACTCATTGGTAGGAACCACAATCCGTTAGTTCCACTCATTGCTTCTAGGAGAAGTCCGGTAGGTTTTTGAACTGGGATCGAACAGACGATGGAACGGCTCGTTGTTTCTTCCAACGGGTCGTCCTATGCCTCGTTGTTTCCCCCAAAGGGAATCTGCTGAGCAAACAATGACTCAGACAACGACCCATTAGAGCTGACCACGATCCGTTCTCTGGGTCGTTATGCAATAAAATTTTCTAGTTTCCCCAGGTTTTTTACTTAAGGTCTGAGTTTGGTCTAGGAAAGTTTTGGGGTGTTACAGTATCTCCCCCTTAGGATCATTAATCCTCTAATGAAGACTAAAATTGTTTGAATACTAGGAAAAGAGCTGAAATTCCTAAACCGAGACTATGAGTTGGTTTCTAAAGGAGTAACTGACTCTAAACTGACTTAACCATGCTAAAAGAGATAATTCTACTAGAACGCACATAGAAAATCTGAATAGAGCTTATGAGTACGAAACTGAATAGAGTATTGAGGAGGGATTTAGTACCTGATGCTGGAACTGAATGGGAAGGGAATAAGTGAGGGTTTCTGGCCATCATATATGCTTCCACTTCCCATGTGGCTCCTTCAGCTAGCTAGTTCCTCCACAAAACATTCACCAAAGCGACTTCCTTGTTTCTCAGCTTACGAACATGAAGATCAAGGATCTGAACTGGGAACTCTCTGTAAGAGAGACTATCTTATATTCCCACACTTTCTAGTTGCACAACTAAATTTGGATCACCAATGCACTTCTTCAATAGTGACACATGGAAGACTGGGTGCACCGATGCTAACTTTGGAGGTAGTTTTAACTCATATTCCACACTGCTAATTCGCTTCAAAATTCTATAGGGTCCCACATATCTCGAACTGAGTTTTTGATTTTTTCAAAGCCTCATCACCCCTTTCATGGGTGAAATTTTTAGATAAACCCAATCATTCGAGTTTTTACGGAGAAAGGATTACCGCGTCTTAAAGTTTATTACATGCAGCTTCAAGTCTTTTTACTACTTGTAATAATTCCCATAAAGTTTCTAAATCTTTGAACTGAGTTTTCGTTTTTTCCAAAACCTCATCACCCCTTTCATGGGTGAAATTTTTGGATAAACCCAATCATCCACTGTAACTCTATCTCTCTTATCCTCACATCAGCAGAGTATTTCTGATGACTTTGTGCTATTTTCAACCTCTCCCTAATAAGTTGCACCTTCTGCATAGCCTCACAAACTGAGTCTGGCCCTATCAGGGTAGCTTCACAAACCTCAAACCACCCTATAGGAGATCTACGCCTCCTACCATATAATTTCTCAAATGGGGCCATCTGGATACTAGAGTGGTAGCTGTTGTTGTACGCAAACTTGATGAGAGGTAGGTTATCATCCCAACATCCCTTGAAATCGATCACACATGCTCTAAGAATATCTTCCAAGTTCTGTATAGTCCGCTCATCTTGTCCATCTGTCTGCGGGTGAAAAGTTGTGCTGAGCTTGACCTGGGTACAAAGTCCCTTCGGAAATGACTTTCAGAAATGCGAAGTGAACTGGGTACCTCTATCTGAAATAATGGACATAGGCACCCCATGCAGTCTGACTAACTCCCCAATATAAAGCGCATAATCCTCAGGTGAGTCTGTAGTTTTAACTAGGAGGAAATGTGCTGACTTGGTCATCCGGTCTACTATCACCCAGATTGAGTCATGCTGTTGATGAGTATGAGGTAGACCTATAATAAAATCAATATTCACTTCTTCCCACTTCCATGTGGATATACTGATATCTTGAGTCATACCTCCCAGTGTCTGATGTTCCATCTCGACCAGCTGGCAGTTCGTGCACTTAGCTACAAATTCTTTAATGTTTCTTTCCATGTCGTTCCACTGGTAAATATCCCATAAATCATGGTACATCTTAGTAGCACCTGGGTGGATAGAATATCTCAAACTATGTTCTTCGACCAGTATCTGCTGTCTCAAATCACGTACATTCAGTACACACAGCCTACCCTGGAAACGGAGTACACCATCTCCCCGTTGGGAGAAAGCCTCCACTTCTTTTCAGAGAACTACCTCCTATGTTTAAGCAGTATGGGATCTTCATCCTCCCTTTACTTAACTTCAACTACCAATGAGGAATCTGATCCATTCTGCAGCACTACTCTGCCCTCAGCTGGAACAACTAACTACACTCCAGACCGAGCTAACTTGTGGATATCCTTTGCCTGCTCCTTTTTTCCCTTTTCAAAATGGGCCATGCTCCTCATAGACATCTTTCTTAGGGCATCAACCACCACGTTGGCTTTGCTCGGTGATACAACAAACTCATGTCATAGTCCTTCAGTAGCTCAACCATCATTTCTGATGAAGATTTAGATCTTTCTGACTGAATACATACTGAAGGCTCTTTTGATCGGTGAAAACATCCATGATAGCCTCTTAAAGGTAGTGCCTCCATATTTTCAATGCAAACACCATATCTACCAACTCCAGGTCATAAGTTGGATAGTTCCTCTCATGAACCTTGATCTATCTGGAGCCATAAGCTATCACCTTACCCCGCTAAATCAGAATGCAACCAAGTCCAACTCTGGAAGCGTCACAATACACCATTAACCCATCTGTTCCTTCTAGAAAGCTTAACACTGGAGGGGTAGTGAGTCGAGTCTTTAACTCAAGGAAACTCTTCTCAGATGCATCTGAACACTGAAATTTCACCTTTTTCTGAGTCAACCTAGTCATAGGGGATGCAATAGAGGAGAAACCTTCCATAAAGCATCGGTAATAACCAGCTAGACCAAAGAAACTTTTGATTTCGATTGGGGAAGTAGTTCTTGGCCAATCTTTCACTGCTGCTATCTTCTGAGGATTCACCTAAAGACCCTCACCTGAGACCATGTGACCAAGAAAAATCACAGATTTCAACCAGAATTCACATTTGCTGAACTTAGTGACCAACTGGTTGTCTCTGAGTGTCTGTAGCACAATCTCAGATGGTTAGCATGATCTTCTTTTCTTCTGGAGTATACCAGAATGTCATTAATGAATACAATGACGAACATGTCTAGATATGGCTTGAAAACCTTGTTCATCAGGTTTATGAAAGCTGCGGGGGCATTAGTCAGTCCAAAGGACATAACGACAAATTTGTAGTGATCATACCGAGTTCTAAAAGCTGTTTTTGGTATGTCACACTCTCTAACTCTTAGATGATGGTACCCCGACCTGAGATCTACCTTGGTGAAACAACTGGCTCCCTGAAGTTGATCGAACAAGTCGTCAATCCATAGTGAGGGGGTACCTGTTCTTGACTATGACCTTATTCAACTTATGGTAGTCGATACACATTCTAAGGGTACAATCTTTATTCTACATGAATAATACTGGAGCACCCCAAAGAGAGATGCTGGACCCGATGAAGCCTTTATCGAAGAGGTCTTTTAGCTGCTCCTTCAACTTCTTAAGCTCAGATGGATCCATTCTATAAGAAGGGATGGAGATGGGTTTTGTGTCTAGGAGAAGGTCTATGCCGAAGTCAATTTCCCACTCAGGAGGAACTCCAAGAAGATCTTCGGAAAACACGTCAGGGGACACACTGACAACTGGAACTGACTGAATAGTTGGGGTCCCTGAGCTGGAATCTTATACCCGAACTAGATGATAAATAAACCCATTTAGAAATAAGTTTTTTGGCCTTAAGGTAGGAAACAAACTGATCCTTAGGCATTGAACTACTGCCCATCCACTCTGAAACTAGCTCATTAGGGAACTGAAATCTAATGACCCTAGTTCTGCAGTCGACTGAAGCATAATTGGAGTGTAACCAATACATTCCAAGAATGAGGTCAAAGTCAACCATGTCTGACTCTACAAGATCAGCTGGAATGACCTTATTCAAGATTGAGATTGGGCAGTTTCTATACACCCGACTGGCTCTAGCTAACTCACCAAGTGGGATGGAGACTGAGAATTGTTCTAAGAGGACTTCTAGACTTATATCAAATTGGACAGCTACGCAGGGAGTGACGAATGATAGTGTGGCTCCTGGATCTAGTAGGGTACACACATCTAGATAGAAAAGGTATAACATACCCGTGACCACATCAGGTGAGCTCTCCTGATCGTAACGAGAGGACAAAGCATAAAAATGATTTTGGCACTGTCCGCCCTCCAAACCTGAAGTGTTGACCTGCTGAGCTGGTCAGCCTACTGGAGCTGCTCAAGTGGAGGATTGTGATCTCCCCAGTCTTGCTGACAGGCATTCTTTTAGCCGATGACCAAGCTGTCCACACCCAAAGAAACTCTCTCGGCCCTGAAGGCATTCCCCTGGATGGTTCTTGCCATACATAGGGCATGTTGGGTAGCGGTTGCTGGCGTTGTGAATCTTGGACTATGAGCCAGATGCTTTACCCCTCCGATTCTTGCAGGACCGAAAAGTAGGGGCACTGCCTGATGTGGGTGTTGGAGTCCTTTGCTGCTGCTGCTGTGGGAGGCTACTACTGCCATATCTTTGGTGGCCATAATATGACTGGCCATTCCTTTCCTTCTTTTTCTTCCGCTCCAAGTATTTTAGTTTTTCTGCCTTAATCTGCTGGACATGAACGATGAGGCTAGAGAGATCAATATCTTTAATAGGCATTGCAGTCATGTGCTCCTTGAGGATCAAGTTTGATACTCCATTGACGAACTTAAGCATGTGAGCCCTTGGCTCAACTACCATCTCCGGAGCATATTTAGACAATCTTGTGAACTCCAGTGCACAATCTTCCATCGTTCGATTTCCCTATTTCAGATTCATAAATTCAGCCAGCTTAGCCTCCCTGAGCTCCCGGGGGAAAAATCTTTCTTGGAAGGCTGTAGTGAACTCCTCCCACTCCACCGGTTCTGCTCTCGCTGGTCTCCCCTCCTTCCACTGATTGTACCAAATCTCGGCTACCCCTTTCAGCTGGTAGGCAGCCCTGTCAGCACTCTCCGAGGAGCTAACACCCATAATTTTGGTGATCTTCCAAATCTCATCCACAAACTCATGTGGGTCCTCTCCCACCTTAGATTTATGGAAAGTTGGAGGATTCATTCAGGTGAAGTCCCGAAATCGGGAAGTTGCTTCGGACCCATTAGTATTAACTGGAACCACCTACTGGTTCACCTAGTTCGTGACTATCTGCGCGAGCAGCTGGATAGCTGCTTTGCACTCTACGGCGGACACTGGGTCGTCTTGAGGTGCTGTTGGGGATGGTGGGGCAGGTCGGTGAGGTTTGCTGGCCCTTTTTTCGTTACCACATCATGGAGGCATGATTTCACTAAAATGAAATAGAGCATGAGTTAGGAAAACATTTTTGGAATTGAACTTCAACACACGATATAGAATATAACCAAAACAGAGTTTTCCAAATAACGTCTCGTAGCCTCCACATCATAAGTGTGGTGCGCTTCACACCCATGAAACGGAATCTACTCGACACGACTTTCAGACATCCTATGATACTCTTAATCTAGTGTTTTGATAGCTAGTCTGTCACGCCCCAAGTCTATACCCTGGATGAGACACGGTACTTGGAGTCACAAGTAACCCCAAGTCAACCCATGGTCTATCATAACACTTGCAATCTAAGTAAATACATAACAGAAGATTTAAAATAATAAAACCATTTATGAAGAAGACCAAAATCATAAATCATTAATACAATTGAAAATTTGGATTTGTGTCTATGTCTGAAAGCCATCTATCTAATGACTTCCTGGTAAAATCCCCCAGCTAACTCTAAGTCTAATTGAAAGAAAAATAACTGAAGAAAAATAATCATCGTCCTTGAAAGATGAGGACTCACCACTGGTGTAGCTGAAAACTCTTGGATGAGATCTGTTAACTGTACGGAGACTGAGAACATACAGTTGTATCATAAAATGATACAACATAGAAGGTATGCGTCGGTACTTTGAATTTACTAAATAAGTAGGAGAAAACATAAAACAGAGAATAAAATAACTGAACTATAATGACATGCCAAGACCAATTGAAATGCTGAAACTGAATAAACTGAAATATACTGAGATGGTTAAAATGACCCTGTCTGCTGGTCAAAGACATGCACTAAATCTGAGATACTGATCTGACTACTGTACTAAACTGATATGAATTGAGAAATTTGAAATTGTTCTTAGCTGAGCTAACTGAGACTGTGCTGACTAGTGGGAGAGTCGATAACCGACATATAACCACGTGAGCTAGATATGGAGTCCGATGTATACACCCCATCGGTAGGACCCAATATATCTTGCAAGGGAATAAAGGCATTAACTGGGTGATCATAAGTCTAGGGCCATAAGGCTAATAATAATAACCTGCAGTGGCAACGCAGTTCTTGGAACCTAGGTGCACTAGAACCTCGGTCTACTCGCTGCTAAGTCCTACTCCCATTGGATAGTCCTACACTGACTACAAAGTTAATAGCTCGAAACTGGGGCCCAAGACTAAGTCAGGGATACCTATCCGGAAGTACCCTGAGAGTCTTATCGAACCGAATTCTGTAACTGGTGTTCTAAGACTGGTCAGAGCTGCTTATCTAGAAGCGTTGTAACCGTCTAAAGAACAAACTATAATCTGAAGCTTGGGTTCTAAGGCTGGTCAGAGATGCTTATCTATAAGTGTCATGACCGCCTAAAGAATCACTAAAATTTAGTAACTGGGTCTAACACTGATAACTGCGAGGCACCATTGACACCTCAAGAATTAACTGTAGTCAAACTGATCAGCTGACATTTTTGGACAACACTGAGTATGCTAATAATCTTATTGAAACTGGACTAACATGTATTTGACTGAAATTTCCACATACACTAACAATATGGGATCTCAAAACTAATAGAATCAAGCTACAGGGAAACGAGTCCAACACGCATGATTCTAAATTCTACTGAACTGAGAACTAGGTCTAAATCATTCTGCTATATATAATTCTCTCAAATTTCTTTAAATAGGGAATAATAAAATAGTTAAAAATCATGAGAAATACTCCATTTGAAATCCTAAAGAAATTAGTCTGACAATTTTCTACATTTCGAATCCATAGGGCTAAACTAATAGAGAAAATAGAGATGATTTTGGGGACACAAGGAAAGAACTATTCCCTTGTTAAATTTCTGCATACCTGGATAAAAAATCCCTTGAGAAAAATACTGGAACTTCTGAAACTAACAAGGAGCCCTAGTTCTTGCTTGAGAGGAATGACCTAGGTTTCTACGATTGATATTTTGAGAGTCTACGTGGGGAATGAGGGAGAAAACTGTTTAATCCCTCTAAATTCTCTAGAATTGTACATAAAATGACTTATTTTAGGGACTAAATAGGTGGTGCCCAATAGGATCAAACTGGCCTTAGAACGGGTCGTTGGTCGAGACCACGTCCCATTGGAACCACCTATTGGTCCTGGGTCCAAAAATCATGCTCACTGGAATGGGAGCACGGGAGGATACCACGACTCGTTGGGACAACTAACGAGCCGATGGTACCTCTTGTTGTCAATGGTAGGGAAATCTGGGCCCTAAAAAAATAGGCAACACAATGACTTGTTAGTAGGGACAACAGGTCGTTGCGTCGAAACCTTATCAACATTGTTGGGGCCTAGGACTTGGTTACGAGCCGCTAGTTCCACTCATTGCCTATGGGAAATGTTTGGTAGGCTTCTAAACTTGGATCTAAAGGAAGACAGGATGGCTCGTTGTTCTTCCAACGGGTCGTCCTATGCCATGTTGTTTCCCCAGAAGGGAATCTTCTGAGCCAACAACGACTCAGATAACGACCTATTGGAGTTGACAACAATATGTTGTCTAGGTCGTTCTACAATAAAACTTTTTTGGTTTCCCATAGTTTTTATTGGAAGGTCTGAGTCTGTTCTAGGAAATTTTTGGGGTGTTACATACGTTCATGCCATGGGAAGACTTGGAACCTCTCAGGGTACCTTGCCCGTGTCTCTATCCGGGCCTATGCTCGGGTCGTGACATTATTACTCTCTTTTCCTAACTTCAACCTCCTTGGTCAGGAAAGTTTAAGATACAGAAAATTAAGGATTAAGATGAAGAGAATAAAAATCCACTCAATTCACCATTCAAGAATCACTATTTTATTTTTAGTACGTTCGTTAATCCATCATGGTTCCTACAACCCTAGTTTAAGAGATTTAGTTGATACTGTTTATGAGAATAAAAATAAAAGATGTAGAAGAAATCATAATGAAATACTTACGATGATATAAAATTATTGAATAAAATCTCCAAAGTTATATTGAGTCACAAGAGCTTGATGAATCTTCATATATTTGATTATGTTATTAAAGAAATGTGTAAAATATGAATTGTGGAACACCATCAATTGGATTTCTATTATCAACTATACTAGAATGGGACACCTAAAACATGTTAAGAGAGGGTATTTAAAATAGTAGATTAATCTTTTGTTGTTCGTTCTTGGATTAGAATTGGGTTTTGTAGCTTTTGTTCCTATTAAAATTGGGATTTGACTTCTGGCTATCTGGACAAGGCAGTGCCTCGCACTACTAAAGGCACCACTGCCCTTAGTGCGTTGTACCTCTCAATGCTCCAACCTTGCCTGCGTGTCGCACAAGCCATAGAACATGTGTGCCTGCACGATGCCAACTTCATACTCATTTTATCAACCTCGTTTTGCCTTTCTTTCTCTTTTTAGCCACAATTTAGTCCAAATTCATCACATTAATACCTGAAAGCATCTAATCATATACGTTTTCTCTTTTTCATATAAATCATATAAAACACAAGAAAACACACACAATTTGTCACGCCCCATAACTGGAGGGACGGCGCGACTAGCTCCCCATACCTGACTGACTGGGAAGCCGACTATATGATATTTGTAACTGCAACAATTAGGCCGTCTAGGCCACGTGTCATAATCAACTGGAGCACAAAATGGACCCATAATATCTCAACAATATAGGGTAAACAACTGAAATGCAAAAAAGGCTATGAGTATGCTAAACTAAACAACAAAAAGCCGACAAGGCCACAAACTGAATACCATTGTACACACTAAGTCCACAAAGCCTCTAAAGAGTAAACTGACTGATAGTCGGAAAAGAGCTCCGACTTACCCATAACTGCATCTCAAAACTCTAACTGAAACAAAACCAGTCTTAGCTCCAGAAAGAAAAGAGCATACCAACACATCCACTAATCTCATGAACTGCTAATGCAACTGGCAATCCTAATCTCTACCTGCACCTGCGGCATGAATGCAGGTCCCCAAGGGAAGGGACATTAGTACGAATGAAATGTACTAGTATGTAAGGCAGAAAACTATAAACATGTAAGATAACAATGATAACTGAGCCAAAAATAAGGAATAGTAACAATCTGGAATCCTGGAAACTGAAACTTGACAATAAGTCAATACTGAAGTGCAAATGCAACCAAGTAATGGACAAGAAAGACTACAACTGTAATGCCAGCAACCCACCAACCATAAATCCATATATAAAATTCGTCCAGATGGTGTACCATACTAGGGAAAAATAAAAATATCTTCAGCTGATGTATCACACCGGGGTAAAATAAAAATATCTCCAGCCGATGTACCACACCAGACTAAAATAAAAATATCTCCAGCCGATGTACCACACCGGGGTAAAATAAAAATATCTCCAGCAGATGTACCACACCGGGATAAAATAAAAAAATCTCCAATCGATGTACCACATCGGGGTAAAATAAAAATAATTCTCATTCATAATCATAAATAGGGCCGATATGGCTTATATTGAGTCAATTTAACACGTATGGCATATAAATGACAACTGTTAAATCTGTGGCCGGAATAGGCCTCTTTCATAACCCATAAATGCAAGTGAGCATCCATATCATGTAAAGCTAGAAAATATGTATATATATCTCGTAAAGCTATCAAATTATACATGAACATGTCGACTCAGTTACTTGAAGGACCTTCAAGAGGTTTAGACAACATAAGAACTTTTGTAGGCTTACAAACAA